>NDFG01001177.1:10593-20980 GCA_002167245.1 Sporophila hypoxantha | reverse complement strand
GAGAGAATTGATCATTTTTGTATAAAGGCAATAATTACTTTGCAATAAGCTTGCTGGAGTAGGGTAGGGGATCAGCTCCATATCTGCCCTGGCGATGCTAAACTACCTGGCTCAGCAATTCCAGGCATGGGAGCTGCAAGAAACTCAGGAGAGATCCCTTCCAAGCAGAACAGCTCCCCGAGAAGCTGCCAAAGGTGATTTCCCAGACACAGCTGTGACGCACAAGGGTTTTTGGGATGAAAGCGAGAGGACGCGTAGATGTGATTCTATGATCAAAGGCTTGAATTTATAATAATTTAATGATACATACATCTATTTACAACTATACACAAAAAAAAGGCAGGAATGCTTTTCAGAAAGCTGCTAACTTAAGAATAGAAAAGTAAAGAATGATAACAAACTCTCAGGTTTGGCATTGTGCTATTATTTCTTAAACATTTAATCTTGGGCTAATCATAGACGAGACCTGTGCCATATCTACAGCAGAGCATGATAACTTATGTTTACATCTGGTTCTCTGAGGCTACAGCTTTCAGAAAAGGAAAAATCTTTAAAGATTTTAGATGAAAAAGATGTCTTGCAGGACTACAACAGCGCCTTGAGGGTGCAGCAGTGTTTAAAGGATCCCTGAACTCCCTTGTGTGGCTCCTGTGAGAGAGTTTCCTGCTGGGAATTACACTCTGGCTCTTCAAGTGTTCCAGGCCGCGGTAATCTTACCCTCCATCCCTCCAGTCTTCAGTAAATGCAGCATCCCTCGCCTGCTGGCTCTGTAATCCTGCTTTATCTTGGCCGGGTTCAAGCCAGGGTTATTCTCATTTTTTGTTTTTTGTTGCCTAAATTCCTCATTGCCTGTGAAACTGCTCCTTCCCTCGTGTCATGTTTCCTGCCTGACTTTAATTATCCGCTTGCTCTGCATCCCCGCAGCATCCAGGAATCTGCCGTTCTGCTGGCGTGTAAAAGCAAAGCTGATGTTCATT
Source organism: Sporophila hypoxantha (assembly GCA_002167245.1). Lineage (NCBI taxonomy): Eukaryota > Metazoa > Chordata > Aves > Passeriformes > Thraupidae > Sporophila > Sporophila hypoxantha. The sequence goes on along the minus strand of NDFG01001177.1, from coordinate 20,003 downwards.
GCTTTTGCTTGAACAAGGTTCACTTTCCCTCGGAAAGTCACTCAATAAATGCCACCGCTTCCTTTAGCACACTGAGGGGGGGAAAAAACCCAGCAAAATTAAACAAAACTTAACAAACCAATTTAAACAACAAACAAGAACGGTCAGGTCCGCTTAGGATTCTTACTTTGTAAATCCGTGCTGGGGAGAGCACTGTGAAAAGGGATTTCTTTATTCCCACAAGGAATGTGGCTGGAGGGTGGGTGAAGCTTCGGAACCCCTGAGGGGGTTGTGGGGCACCCCACATTCGCCCAAGCCTGACCCTAAATTCCCCCTGGAACCCCACATGCGACTGACGCCAAACCGGACCGCATAGCCCTGCAAATCCCCTTGACTAAAACATTCCCGCCTGGACCTAATCCCGACCCCCATGCAGCCTTCTCTAACCCCGACCCACATTGCCATCCTGACTCTAAATTCCCCCTGGAACGCCCACATTGCCGCCTGAACCCTAAATTCCCCCCTGGAAACCCCACATTTCTGCCCAGCCTGACCCTAAATTTCCCCACTGGGATAACCCACATTAGCCCAGCCTGACCCTACAATCCCTGGCCACAAAGGTTATTGGTGCTTCTGCAAATCCAGCTTTGGGATCTCTTGTAGTGGTCCCATATGGGACAGGGTGAGTTCCTGTGGAGAGGACCTGAGGGCTGAGGACAAGGAACCATACCCATCCATCCCATAAATAATCACAACCAATCAACATCCACAATCCCCATTTCGAATCTGTATCACAGTATGGGAACAGGGTGAGTTTCCTGTCAGGCTGAGAGGCAAGCCAATCCCAAGAATTCCAGTCCACAATCCCAGTTTACAATCCCTTAAGTTCTTGGGGATACCGTGTATCCATAGTGGGACAGGGCAAATTCTCAGGAAGGAGAATCCTTTCAGGGAACTGAGCCAAGGGCTGGAAGCACAAATCCATAAATCCCGCTCAAATCCCACAAATCCCAGATTTGGGATCCTGTATCCATATGGGACAGGGGCACATTCCTGTAGGCTGAGACAAGCAAGCTCGATTGGACCCAACAAATGCCAGTCTAAACGCAAATCCTCATCGCCAATAAATCCCAGCTTTGGATCCTGTTCCATCTGTTGGACACGTGGCAATAGTTCCTGTCAGGGCGTGAGCGAGCAGGACAAGTCATCAATAATCATTCCAAATGCATCAAATCCCCAGGTTAAATCCATAAATCCCAGCTTTCGGGATCCGTGTATCCATGTGGGACAGGACTGTCGGAGGAAATTCCTGGTAGGAGGCCGGAGTGAGGCTGAGGGAACAGTCAGAATCCCAAATCACCATAAATCCCAGGCTCACTCCTGCACGCATCCATCATTTGGTCCTGCTACATCCATATAGGAGACAGGGCAAATTCCTGTCAGGGAACGAGCCAAGGGCTTGAGGAAAAGACACATCCCTAACCACCAAATCCCAGGTTACAATCCCATAAATCCCAGTTTTGTGGGTCCTGTATCATATTGGGACAGGGCGAGTTCTGTCAGGCTGAGGACAAGCACAATCCATAAATCCACAAATCCAGGTCTCACAATCCCATAATCCCAGCTTTTGGGATCCTGTATCCATGTGGGACAGGGCAAATTCCTGTCAGGAAAGGATAGATTCCTGTTAGGGAACGAGCAAGGGCTGAGGACAAGACACGGAATCCATAAGATCCCAGGTACAAAATCCACAAATCCCAATTATTAGGGATCCAATAGTATCCACATTATGAAGGACAGGGCAAATTCCTGTCAGGGAACGAGCCCACAGCTGAGGACAAGGACAATCCCATTAAATCCACTAGGATCTAGAAGATCCCATGGCTTTGGGATTTTTCTTCGTTGGCAGGCCATAAATCCAGGTTGGGATATGTCGTTTCTCATGTTTGGAGACAGGCTACTAGGGACAACGGAAGACAATTCGGCCTGAGAGCAAGTTCCCTTGGTACTAAAAACCCCCGAGTCTATATCACAATCCCATACAATCATTATCCAGTTCTTTGGCATCCTTCATACCCTGCTGGAACAGTGGTGAGTTCCTGTTCAGGCCTGAGCGGACAAGCACCAATGCCATAAAATCCAGTTTTGGGGATCCTGTAATTCATATGGGACAGTGGCCAAATTCCCTGTTGGGGAAGGAGAATTTCACTCAGGGAGGAGCCAAGGCTTGAGACAAGCACAATTCCCATAAAATCACCAGCTTTGGAGATCCCATTAAATCCCCAGGCTTTCATTGTGACTCCAAAGCAGGTCCAGGTGTACTGGGAAAAATGAGCGGGGATGCCACGACAGGGAGAGCCCGGCGTAGGCAGAGAGGCTGCACCAGGCCCGGGCGTGGGGAGGCTCAGCCGGCTTTTTACTCCTCTCTCAGCTCCTCTCCTCTCCAGTTTATATTTAGCAGCCTGGAGCTGCTGGCATTCCTGCAGGAAGTTTGGATTTGTGGAGCAGTTCTGTGGCATTGAGGAGCTGATTCCCTGTAAAACATCCACAGCTTTGGGGAGGGGAAGGAAGATGGAGACAGCACTTTCTCCTCATCTTCCTATTCACGTGAGTGCTTTTCCTGTTCCCTGCATCCTTCCCGGCCCAGATTCGATCCTGACCAAAGGATTAAGGAGGTTATGGATGGAGACACCACTTCTCTAATCTTCATCAATCACTCGAGTCTTTTTCCTGTTCCCTGCATCTTTCCTGACCCAGATTTGATCTGACCAAGGATCAAAGGAAGTTATGGATGGAGACACCACTCTCTCTTCATCTTCATCAATTCACCCGAATGTTTTTCCTCTTCCTTGCATTTTCCCGGCCCAGATTCGATCCTGACCAAAGGATCTAAGAAGAGATCCTCATTCACCCAGAGTGTTTTTTCTGTTCCCTGATTTTTTTCTGGCCAGATTTGATCCTGACCAAAGGATAAAGGAGATTATGGATGGAGACACCACTCTTCTCTCTTCACTCCAATCACTTGAGTGTTCTTTCCTGTTCCCTGTATCCTTTCCTGCCCAGATTGATCCTTACCAAAGAATCAAAGGAGATCTCATTCACCCAAGTGCTTTTCCTTCTGCCCTGCATTTTCCTGGCCCAGATTTGATCCTGACCAAAGGATCAATAAAGAGTCCTCATTCTACCTGAGTGTTTTTTCTGTTCCCTGCATTTTTCCGGCCCAGATTTGATCCTGACCAAAGGATCTAAAGGAAGATCCTCATTCCACCCGAGTGCTTTTTTCCTGTTTCCTGCATTCTTCCTGGCCCAGATTTGATCCTGACCAAAGGATCAAGAGGAAGTTTGGATGGAGACACCACTTCTCTTATCTTCACTCAATTACCCGAGTGTTTTTCCTGTTCCTGCATTTTTCCCGGCCCAGATTTGATCCTGAGCCAAGGATCAAAGGAAGTTATGGATGGAGACAGCACTCTCCTCATCTTCCCATTCACCTGAGTGCTTTTCCTGTTCCCTGCATCCTTCCGGCCCAGATTTGATCCTGACCAAAGGATCAAAGGAAGTTATGGATGGAGACACCACTTCTCCTCATTCTCCTCATTCACCCGAGTGTTTTTCCTTTCTCCTGCATCTTTTCCTGACCCAGATTATTTTCCTGACCAAAGAGATCATGAAGGAGATCCTCATTCACCGAGTGCTTTTCCTGTTCCCTGCTTTTTCCTGGCCCAGATTTGATCCTGACCAAAGGATCAAAGGAGATCCTCATTCACCCTGAGTGCTTTCCTTTCTGCTCCTTTTTTCCTGACCCAGATTGTATCCTGACCAAAGGATCTAAGGAGGTTATGGATCAGCTCGTGGGGATGTTAAAGCAAGAATTGCCAGCAAGCAACTTCCCAAGATCCCCAAATCCTGCTTGATGTCCTGATCTATCCCATTCCAGCCCCTCAGCTGGGACTTTTGCCCCCAGTGCAGGACCAGGAGCTGGATTCACTTCTGGATCTCCTGAATCTCCTTTGGAGCCCAGAGCATCCCCCTGCAACGCCGGTGCCGCCTCCTCGCTGTGCCAGCGAGCACGATTTCCATCCAGTGCTGGGAAAACATTCCAATGTCTGAGGCCGGAGTGGAGGTATCTCCAACGCTCCTGTCCTCACCTTCCCCACCCCGGCAAACCCCCCAGCACGGCCGAGCCTTCAGCCTCGGCAAGGTGGGATATTAATAAAATGCCTCGGAGGCCTTTGCTAACATCAGAGGCCCTGTCCCCAGAGGGGAACAGAACGCCCGATGTCCGCTGCGCTAGCTCAGAACCTGGCCGCAGGGCTACCGATAGCAAGCATGGATAGTTATCAGCTCTTTTGATTTTTCAGCTCAGGATTTCAGCGTGTTGTAGCCCAGCGCGGAAGCATCAGTGGACAAGAAGAAGAGAGAGAAGAGGCAACGCGGCTCCGCGAAAATGTCTTTATTGATGCAAAAGGTCCGATATCCGTGCTCGTTCTGAGAGTGGGCTAAAATATGCCCCTTATATAGGGTATAGAAGGATTCATTTTGACCAATAGAAAAGGGTTAAAGTCCTGGCCTATAGGGTTACAGAGATAGGCTATAGGGTGTGGGTCAAGAGTCAGGAAGTAAAAATGCTGTCTCATTCCTCATTCAAATCCTCCAAGGAGCTTTGCTTATGTCCATAGGGACTGCTACAGTGGGAGCTGGGAATCGCCGATGTCATTCGTGAATTCCCGGGGATTTTCAGGGCATTCACCCGCTGCAGGGTGCCGTGCCTCACGCAGAGCCTGGCAGGCGCCCAGCCGAGTGTTTGCATTGCTGAGGGAATCATCTCTGAAAGCTCCCACATGCAGGCACCGCGGGCCAGGGCGGTGCCGTTGTCCTGGAGACGGGGATGCTGCCGACTCGGTCCTGGAACGCTGCGATCGCACCTGGGGCCCAGTGCTGATGAGGCTGGGAGGGGCTGGGGGGCTCTGGGGACAGCCGGGAGAGCAGGAGCGGGGACACACACGGGGAAAGAGGGGACACCAGGGGAAGGGGCCGAGCCACTCCCTGTGCGGAAAAAAGTCATCCCTGAGAAGTTTTGGGGTCAGGTACCAAGGAGTGATGTGCTCTTTCAGATTGGGCTGGGGCTGAGAGCAATGTTAGAGCCCAGAGTGGTGCTGATAAACCTGGGGTGCTCTGGGGACAACCAGGGAAGAGCTGGAGTGGGGACACCCAGGGGAAGGGGCTGAGCTGCTGCCAGGGATCCAGGAGAAGGCGCGAGATGGGCCAGAAGAGCCGCTCCTTGTGGGAAAAAAACCAAACCCTGAGAAAGTTCTGGGTCTGGTACCAAGGGGTGATGTTGCTCTTCAGATTGGGCTGGGGGTGAGAAGCCCAGGTGGTGCTGATAAACCTTGGGGGGGCTCTGGGACAACCAGGGAGACAGGAGTAGGGGACACCCAGGAGGAAGAGGCTTGAAGCTGCTCCCTGGGGAAAAAAATCATTCCCTGAGAAGTTTTGGGTTTGTTTGTGCCAAGGGGTATTGAGCTCTTCAGATTGGTTGGGGACTGAGGAGCAGCATTAAGAACCCAGGGTGGTGCTGATAAACTCTGGGGGGGCTCTGGGGACAACCAGGGGAGAGCAGGAAGTGGGGACACCCCAGGAAGAAAGAGGCTGAGCTGCTCCCTGTGGGGAAAAAAATCATCCCTGAGAATTTTTGGGGTTTGTTTGGTGCCAAGGGTGATTGAGCTCTTCAGTATTGGTTTGGGACTGAGAGCAGCATTAAAACCCAGTGGTGTCGGCTGATAAACCTGGGGGGGCTCTGGGGACACCCAGGGGGAAAGGGGTGAGCTGCTCCAGGGGTCCAGGATGGGCCAGAAGAGCTGCTCCTTGTGGGGAAACAATCCCTGAAAAGTTCTGGGGTCTCGTAACCAAGAGAGGTGGATTTTGTAGCTCTTTTGATTGGCTGGGGGCTGAGAGCCAGTGTTAGAGCCCACGTGTGTGGTGCTGATAAAGCCTACGTGAGGCTCTGGGACCAGCCACGGGAAGAGCAGGAGTGGGGACACCCAGGGGAAGGGCTAAGCTGCTCTCTGTGAGGTATTAAACAAAAACATCCCTGAAGATTTGGGGTCTGTTTTGGTTAACCAGGGGTGATTGGTGCTTCTTCAGATTGGGCTGGGGGCTGAGAGCCCCAGAGGTGGTGCTAGATTAAACCTGGAGGGGCTTGGGACACCCAACAGGAAGAGCTGGAGTGGGGAACACCAGGAGAAGAGGCTGAGCTGCTCCTCATTCAAATACTGTGAAAGGAGGTTATGGATCAGCTCGGTGGGGGATGATTAAAGCAGGAATTGCTCAGCCAAGCACCTTCCCAAGATCCCAAAATCCTGCTTGATGTCCTGATTATCCCATTCCAGCCCCTGCCAGGCTGGGARTTTGRCCCCAGTGCYGGACCAGGAGCTGGATTCACTTCTGGATCTCCTGAATCTCCTTTGGAGCCCAGAGCATCCCCGGTGCCGCCTCCTCGCTGTGCCCGAGCACGTTCCTGCKGTGCTGGGAAAACATTCCAATGTCTGAGGCCGGAGTGGAGGTATCTCCAACGCTCCTGCCTCCCTTCCCACCCCCGGCAAACCCCCCAGCACGGCTGAGCCTCCAGCCTCGGCAAGGTGGGATATTAATAAAATGCCTCGGAGGCCTTTGCTAACATCAGAGGCCCTGTCCCCAGGGGAACAGAACGCCCGATGGCCCTGTCCCCAGCGCCCGACGGACCTAGCTGGCCGCAGGGCTACCGATAGCAAGCATGGATAGTTATCAGCTCTTTAGTGATCTTTCAGCTCGGATTTCAGCGTGGTTAGCCCAGGGCCGGAGGCATCAGTGGACAAGAGAGAGGAGAAGAGGCGATCTGGGTTTCCGCGAAGATGTCTTTATTGATGCAAAGGTCCGATCCGTGCTCGTTCTGAGGAGTGGGCTAAAATATGCCCCTTATATAGGGTATAGAAGGATTCAGTTTTGACCAATAGAAAAGGGTTAATGTCCTGGCCTGTAGGGTTACAGAGATAGGCTATAGGGTGTGGGTCAAGGAGTCAGGAAGTAAAAATGCTGTCTCATTCCCTCATTCAAATCCTCCAAGGAGCTTTGCTTATGTCCATAGGGACTGCTACAGTGGGAGCTGGGAATCGCCGGGATTCAGGTGAATTCCCGGGATTTTCAGGGCATTCACCCGCTGCAGGGTGCCGTGCCTCACCGCAGAGCCTGGCAGGCGCCCAGCCGAGTGTTTGCATTGCCGAGGGATCATCTTTGAAAGCTCCCACATGCAGGCACGCCGGGCAGGGCGGTGCCGTTGTCCTGGAGACGGGGATGCGGTGCGCGGTCGGTCTGGAACGCTGCGATCGCCCTGGGGCCGTGCTGATGAGGCTGGGAGGGGGCTGGGGGGGCTCTGGGGACAGCCGGGGGAGAGCAGGAGCGGGGACACACAGGGGAAAGAGGGGACATCCAGGGGAAGGGGCCGAGCCACTCCCTGTGCGGAAAAAAGTCATCCCTGAGAAGTTTTGGGGTCAGGTACCAAGGAGTGATTGTGCTCTTCAGATTGGGCTGGGGGCTGAGAGCAATGTTAGAGCCCAGAGTGGTGCTGATAAACCTGGGGGTGCTCTGGGGACAACCAGGGAAGAGCTGGAGTGGGGACACCCAGGGGGAAGGGGCTGAGCTGCTCCAGGGATCCAGGAGAAGGCGCGAGATGGGCCAGAAAGAGCCGCTCCTTGTGGGGAAAAAAACCAACCCTGAGAAGTTCTGGGGTCTGGTACCAAGGGGTGATTGTGCTCTTCAGATTGGGCTGGGGGGTGAGAGCAGTGTTAGAGCCCAGAGTGATGCTGATAAACCTGAGGGGTCTGGGGGGGGCTCTGGGGACAACCAGGAGGAAGGGGCTGAGCTTCTCCCTGTGGGGAAACAATCCCTGAAAAGTTCTGGGGTCTGGTACCCAGGGGTGATTGAGATCTTCAGATTGGGCTGGGGGCTGAGAGCAGTGTTAAGAACCCAGGGTGGTGCTGATAAACCTGGGGGGGCTCTGGGGACAGCCAGGGGAGAGCAGGAGTGGGGACACTCAGGAGGAAGGGGCTGAGCTGCTCCCTGTGGGAAAAAAGTCATCCCTGAGAAGTTTTGGGGTCAGGTACCAAGGAGTGATTGTGCTCTTCAGATTGGGTTGGGGTCTGAGAGCCCCAGGGTGGTGCTGATAAACCTGGGGGGGCTCTGGGGACAACCAGGGAAAAACAGGAGCGGGGACACCCAGGGGGAAGGGGCTGAGCTGCTCCTTGTGGGGGAAAAAAATCATCCCTGAGAAGTTTTGGGGTCAGGTACCAAGGAGTGATTGAGCTCTTCAGATTGGGCTGGGGACTGAGAGCAGTGTTAGAGCCCAGAGTGGTGCTGATAAACCTGGGGGGCTCTGGGGACAGCCAGGAGGAAGGGGCTGAGCTGCTCCCTGTGGGGAAAAAAACATCCCTGAAAAGTTCTGGGGTCTGGTACCCAGGGGTGATTGAGCTCTTTTGATTGGGCTGGGGGCTGAGAGCAGCATTAAGAACCCAGGGTGGTGCTGATAAACCTGGGGGGGCTCTGGGGACACCCAGGGGGAAGGGGCTGAGCTGCTCCAGGGGTCCAGGATGGGCCAGAGAGAGTTTCTCCCTGTGGGGAAAATCATCCCTGAGAAGTTCTGGGGTCTGGTACCCAGGGGTGATTGAGCTCTTTTGATTGGGTTGGGGACTGAGAGCAGTGTTAAGAACCCAGGGTGGTGCTGATAAACCTGGGGGTGCTCTGGGGACAACCAGGGAAGAGCTGGAGTGGGGACACTCAGGAGGAAGGGGCTGAGCTGCTCCCTGTGGGGAAAAAAACATCCCTGAAAAGTTCTGGCATCTGGTACCCAGGGGTGATTGAGCTCTTCAGATTGGGCTGGGGGCTGAGAGCAGCATTAAGAACCCAGGGTGGTGCTGATAAACCTGGGGGGGGCTCTGGGGACAACCAGGGGAGAGCAGGAGTGGGGACACCCAGGGGGAAGGGGCTGAGCTGCTCCAGGGATCCAGGATGGGCCAGAAAGAGCCGCTCCTTGGGGAAACAATCCCTGAAAAGTTCTGGGGTCTGGTACCAAGGAGTGATTGAGCTCTTTTGATTGGGTCGGGGACTGAGAGCAGCATTAAGAACCCAGGGTGGTGCTGATAAACCTGGGGTGCTCTGGGGACAGCCAGGGAAAAGCAGGAGTGGGGACACCCAGGAGGAAGGGGCTGAGCTGCTCCCTGTGGGGAAAAAAAACATCCCTGAAAAGTTTTGGGGTTTGTTTGGTACCAGGGGGTGATTGTGCTCTTCAGATTAGGCTGGGAGCTGAGAGCAGCATTAAGAACCCTGGGTGGTGCTGATAAACCTGGGAGGGGGCTGGGGGGCTCTGGGGACAGCCAGGGAAGGGCAGGAGTGGGGACACC
>NDFG01001175.1:13978-44442 GCA_002167245.1 Sporophila hypoxantha | reverse complement strand
CCCAGCACACAAAATGAACAATACCAGATGACACCACTCTTTCACCACTCTGAAAAAGATGACAAATTCAGAAAGTCTCTCTCGGGGATGGTTGCTCTGTTATCAGTCCCTCTGGTGCTGGGGCAGCTGCTGCAGCCACAAGGTGCAAACTCTCCGTGTTCCCAGGTGCCAGTCCGGAGCAGGTTCAATTTGGTTCAAAAAAGGAAAGAAGAAACAATCCAGGAAGAAATTTGGACTGTTTAGCTAAACTAGCTAATGAGTAGAAGCAAGAGCAAGCAGAAGCAAAGCAGGAGCAAGAGAGCAAAGCGAAAAGCGAAAGCAAAAAAGCAAAAGCAGCACCATGTACTGCCCTGTCTCTGTGTTTCGCCAGGCTGATAAGAAAACCCAAACAAAACTTCCACTCTTCAGAGCCAGTCTTAAAGGCACAGAACATATTATTCAGCCTAAACAGAACACATGATTGGGGATACAAGCATCATAACGTCACCCTAGGACATTTCACCCCTTATCCCCATATCATCAACATACTACCACACATCATGCATTTATTGACACAAAATTTCCATCTGTTCCCCCCAAAATTACAAGCAATACCCATCATGCCCTCATCCACATCCTCACACTGGACCACTGAATCCAGGCCTTATACTACAGAGCTGCAGGATTCCCCACTTTCACTTTACTCTCTCAAAGCTTCATCTTTCACTTGCTCAGACCTTTGACACTTGCACATCTCCTTCTCCATCTTTCACTTGCTCAGACCTTTGACACTTGCACATCTCCTTCTCCATCTTCCACTTGCTCAGACCTTCGACACACATTTCCTTCTATCTCATGTCTCTGTGGTTTAATGTACAGACAATGGCAGTAACATCCAATGAACAGTGATATTGCATATCATTCTCGCCCCACAATCAGATCTCCCTGAGGTACACATCGTGTTGTTCCATCTCTTTGCATTATCCACCATGTGCAACCTGGTCCCTGAGCAAAGACGAATGGGTTTGTCTGTACTCGAGGCAGAATTGATCCACAGAGTCTTCCCTAACAAACCTCTGACATGTACCACTGGGACTTTATCTCCATCTATTATATTCAGGGACTCAGACTGGGCAGGTGTAGAGGATATTATTCAGGACTGGCTCCATTCAAAAGGCCACAGCCAGGCCAGCCTGATTCCTATGAAAGCCTTATAGAGCAAGGGTAGTTGGAAGGGCACTCTGCCYTTGTACGTGAAGAATGCTCTTGTACGTGAGGAAGCCAGCAAGAAAAATGCTAAATAAGATACAAAAAGAAACTAAGTTAACTGTAGAAATGTAGAAGAGCACGTCTCACTGCCATAGTGACGCAAATGATGTATAACCAATGGTGAGCTCTGCTTTTGCAATATGTATGAGCTAATTAAGTACTGTATTTAACCAAGCGATTGGAAATCAATAAATGAGACCTATTGGATGACCACCTGGTGTCCATGTCTCCCTTCTTCGACAGGCAGGACCTGCTCAGTTGGTGGAACCTCAAGTGTTAACTAACCAGGTGGCCTTTGCTAAATGCTGCTCCCAATTTTTTAAAGATTCCTGCCCAAAGCTTTCAACTGGGTTTTTAGTAGTCCATTGTACCTCTCTACTTGTCCTGCAGCTGGTGCATGGTAGGGGATATGGTACACCCACTCAATGCCATGTTCCCTAGCCCAGGTGTTGATAAGGCTGTTCTTGAAATGAGTCCCATTGTCTGACTCAGTCCTCTAAGGGGTACCATGCCTCCAAAAGACCTGCTTTGCGAGGCCCAGGATGGTGTTCCGGGCAGTAGCATGAGACACAGGGTAGGTTTCCAACCATCCCATGGTGGCTTCCACCATGGTCAGCACGTAGCACTTGCCCTGGCGTGTCTGGGGCAGTGTGATGGAGTCAATCTGCCAGGCCTCCCAATACTTGGACCACTGCCCACCATACCAGAGGGGCTTCACTTGCTTGGCCTGCTTGATGGCAGCACATGTCTCACAGTCATGGATAACCTGAGAAATACTGTCCATGGTCAGATCCACCCCTCGGTCTTGTGCCCACTTATAGGTGGCATCCCTGCCCTGATGGCCTGAGGCATCATGGGCCCATTGAGCCAGGAATAACTCTCCCTTGTGTTCCCAATCTGGGTCTATCTTGGACACCCCTGTCTTTGCAGCCTGGTCTACCTGCTTGTTGTTTTGGTGCTCCTCATTGGCTCTACTCTTGGGGACATGGGGATCTACATGGCGGACTTTCACAGGTAGCCTCCCTACCCTGGTAGCAATGTCTTTCCACTCATCAGCAGCCCAAATTGGTTTTCTTCTACACTGCCAGCTGGCCTCTTTCCACCTCTCCAGCCATCCCCACAGAGCGTTGGCTACCATCCATGAATCAGTATAAAGGCAGAGCTTTGGCCATTTCTCACTCTCAGCACTGTCCAGGGCCAGCTGAACAGCTTTGAGTTCTGCAAGTTGACTTGATCCACATTCTCCTTTGGTAGCTTGTGCGACCTGTGTGAGGTTCCATACGGCTGCTTTCCGCTTCTGGTTCATCCCTACGATGTGACAGGAGCTGTAAGTGAAAAGAGCGTAGCGTGTTTCCTCTGGTGGCAGTTGGTTATAGGGAGGAGCCTCTTCAGCCCATGTCACTGGTTCCTGTTCTTCATCTGTGACACCAAAATTCTCACCTTCGGGCCAATTTGTAATTACCTCCAAAACCCCAGGGCGATTCAGTTTACCTATACGGGTGCGCTGAGTGATAAGAGCAATCCACTTGCTCCATGTGGCACTGGTGGCATGGTGAGTGGAAGGAACCTTGCCTTTGAACATCCACCCCAGCACTGGTAGTTGGGGTGCCAGGAGGAGTTGTGCTTCTGTACCAATCACCTCTGAGGCAGCTTGGACTCCTTCAAAGGCAGCCAAGATTTCTTTCTCTGTTGGAGTGTAGTTGGCTTCAGACTCTCTGTAGCTTCGACTCCAAAATCCCAGTGGTCAGCCTCGAGTCTCCCCAGGCACCTTCTGCCAAAGGCTCCAGGACAAGCCATGGTTCCCGGCTGCAGAGTAGAGCACGTTCTTCACCTGGTCCTGGTCCTGTCCTGACTGGGTCAAGGGCCACTGCATGAGCGATCTCCTGCTTGATCTGGGCAAAGGCTTGTTGCTGCTCTGGGCCCCAGTGGAACTCGTTCTTCTTGCAGGTGACCAGGCAAAGAGGGCTCATGATCTGACTGTACTCAGGAATGTGCATCCTCCAAAAACCTATGGCACCCAGGAAAGCTTGTGTCTCCTTCTTATTGGTTGTGGAGACATTGCTGTGATCTTGTTGATGACATCTGTAGGAATCTGACACCGTCCATCTTTCCACTTCACTCCTAGGAACTGAATCTCACGAGCTGGTRCCTTTACTTTGCTCTTTTTAATGGAGAAACCGGCTCCCAGGAGGATTTGGATGATTTTCTTTCCTTTCTCAAACACTTCCGCAGCTGTGTTCCCCCACACAATGATGTCATCAATATACTGTAGGTGTCTGGAACATCACCCTTCTCCAGTGCAGTCTGGGTCAGTCCATGGCAGATGGTGGGGCTGTGCTTCCACCCCTGGGGCAGTCGGTTCCAGGTATATTGCACTCCCCTCCATGTGAAAGCAAACTGAGGCCTGCATTCTGCTGCTAGAGGAATGGAGGAAAATGCATTGGCAATGTCAGTAGTGGCATACCACCTCGCTGCCTTGGACTCCAGCTCGTACTGGAGCTCTAATATGTCTGGCACGGCAGCGCTCAGTGGTGGAGTCACTTCATTCAATGCACGATAGTCCCCAGTCAATCTCCATTCTCCTTCAGATTTTCACACAGGCCAAATGGGGCTATTGAAAGGTGAGTGGGTCTTGCTGACTGCCCCTTGGCTCTCCGGCTCTCGGATCATCTTATGGATGGGAATCACAGCATCTCAAGTGGTTCTATCTGTTGTCAATGTGCTATGGAAGTGGCGATTGGCACCTGTTGCTCTTCTCCCTTCAGAAGTCCTACTGTAGATGGATTCTCAGACAGTCCAGGCAAGGTATTCGACTGCTGGATGCCCTCTGTCACTACAGCTGCTATCCCAAATGCCCACCTGAGTCTTTTTGGGTCTTTGAAATACCCACTTTGAAGGTAGTCTATGCCCAAAATACATGGGGCTTCTGGGCCAGTCACGATAGGATGTTTCTTCCACTCATTTCCAGTCAGGCCCACATCAGCTTCCACCAAAGTGAAATCCTGTGACCCCCCTGTCGCATCAGCAATAGAAACAGATTCTGTCCCCACATATCTTGATGGGATTAATGTACATTGTGCACCAATATCAACCAAAACTTTATACTCTTTTGGTTCCGATGTGCCAGGTCAACGAATCCACACAGACCAGAAAACACGGTTTTCCCTGGCCTCTACCTGGCTAGAGGCAGGGCCCCTCTAAGCCTGGTTATCCTTCTTCCCTTGGACATATGTCTTGGATGTTCCTTCAAGGGGATCAGACATGTCATCATCATCATCATACCTGGCAGTTCGGCTACAGGCAACTGGAGCTGCTTTCCTTTTGGTGAAACTCCCTCTCTCAGCCCTGTCTTCCTTCAATTCACGCACCTGTCATGCCAGAGCATGCAGCAGGTTTTCCATCCCACCTCCTCTTATTTTCTCCACAATACCGCAGGAAGAACCACAGCTCAGCTCGTGGGGTGTACCTTTTCTTGCCATCTGGGAAACGTCTGCCTTGGATACCAGAACCTCTGATCTGTACTGCCGAGATTTGGAGAAGGTCTTCTTTAATCTGAGCTTCTTATGATTCTCCTCTATCTTATCCTCTAATTTCTGTGTTTCCACTGCTGCGATTCTGGCATGTGTTGGGCCATGTACAGCATCTGCATATGCTCGGAGCTTCCTTGCCATGTCAAGCACGGTCTCATCCCTCTCATCCTTTTCATTATGGTTAAGGCAGAAGCATATTCATGTGGCCCAAGTCGTACAAGTTTTCGCCACATCACAGACGTGCATGGTACCAGGCCTGGGTTCCTAGTTGTACATCATCTGAGAAGATAATCTCTGTCACTGCCATTTCTCTCAGGCGTTGGATCCCTTGCTTTTTGATTTCAGGCGCCAAACCTCTTATGGTTTACCCATAATCATCGATCTCAATACAACATTCCGATTCATTGAACTTTCTACACACTCCCCCTTCCTCAGCCAGCAAATAGTCTAAAGCTATTTGATTCTGGTACACAAATGCCCGTACCTGGGTGTGCTGCCGACTAAGTAAATCCAGGGCTTCAGAGGTGTGATTTGAAACAATTTCCATAACTGCCTGCAGCCTAATCAGTCTGTTCAGCAGATAAATCGGAGTCCTATATCCATAGCTTCCATCCTGGGCCCATGTGACCAGCTGATAATAATCAATTATTCTTGCCGCTGGCCACTCTTCCTCCCCCCAGGTTTGTTTACCACTTATCACCGGCATTATCTTTTTCAGGCTTCTCTTGTCCCTTCTCAGGATCTCGTATAACGGAGCCCCTAGCAGATTACTTTTTGTCCTCGGGAGAGTAAAGAACACCAGCCGGATCATGCCTAAAGTGCATGACCCCTTCCATCTTGGGGGTAACTCACTGTATGCCTTCTTCCCACAGATCTAGTAAATTCCATCCAGGGCTTTCCATTTAATATTCATTCTCCCTGGGTCTCCCCAGTATTCCCTCATGCCTTCCAAGGCTTGGAAAGGGTTGGCTCCTGGATTTTTAACCCAGCACAATCCCATTCTTTTGTCCCATTCACAATTGGTTTCATTCCTCCGGCTCCAGTACCCCAAAGGAGGTGCTGGTTGCCAGACCTTGCTTTTCGTGTCTGAGTTCACCATCAGGGTAGATGCACAAGGAGTGTATCCCACCATCTCAGTGTACTCCCTTCCTTCCCGACTGATGCAGATTGTACCAATTACCCTTTGGTCCAAAATCCACCCCTCAGGTCTCTGCACCAATTTTGAGACCCTCAGACTGACCCACTTCAAGAGCTGTTCTGGAGCCAAACCTTCCCCTTTCCAAGGTTATTTTTCTGCAGACTTCAGCCCCCCACAAATCCAGCAATTTGACAAACCCAATTCTGTTGCAATTTCTTGCATCAAATCAATGAACAGGTTCCTGTCTGGAGAAGGTAATTCCCCATCAGCATATTGCTTTTCCAGTATTTCATACTGTTTGCCCAACGTTTTCAATCGTTCCTGTTCAACTCTCTGCTTCCTCAATTCTGACTCCCTTCGCCTCAGTTCCTGAGTTATCTCTCTCATTCTTCCCTCAGGATCCTCATCATTTTTGTTTTTCGTGAAACAAACAACCTGATCATATTGCAGGCACACCCTGTCATCATTTGCCGGTGCCAGATCCAATATGAGTGGGTCCTTGTTCCAGGTAAATTTCTGGTCAAATTTTGTATTTCTCGCTATCCACTACATTTTCCCATTCATCATGCATATTCCCAGCCTCGCATTGTCGTAGCACAATGGATTCACCTGGTGATATGCAATAAAGATAGATTCTGTTTTCTCCCCGACCCACATGGTTCGGTTACATTGGTTACAAATGGGGATTGACATTGGTTCCATGCTTTGTTTTCTCATTTGATGCTTGTGTTCACTTGACTGCCCATTCCTTAGCCCTGCCTCGGGATTGATAAACCAAGTCCCAGTCTCCAATTCACACAATTTTACCCGAGTGCCATTCTTCCAACAGTACCTGCCAGTTTCCCTGAGACATTCTCTTGGGGCTTGGTATGCTGAGTGTCCCCCATCCCTTGCGACCGGGACTACCTGAGTGCACTTTCCGCACTCGTCCGCGGAGCTCTCGTTTCCGCCTTTCCTTGGGACCTCAATGTGCAGACTCTGCGTCCCGCACACGATTAGACTCAGGCCAATCAGCACCCCCACCAGGCGTGCTCCTCTGCCTTTGCCTCCGCCCCCTGGGGTGCCACCAGCAGCGAAAAAGACCATCTTCGCAGCAGCAGGAGTATTTTTCAGGGAAGACGCCCTCGGACCCAGCCTCATACCTCCTTTTAAAGGCGCCCCGCCGTGACACTCTGATTGCATCGAAACTACACGGGACCCTGATGGATTTCCAGCACTCAACATCCAAAATTTCTGCTTGAGATCTAAGCTTCCCACATACCCCGTTTTGAAAAATGTGGGACCACTCCTGTGAGTCCAATTCAGTGATTCCCAAACTGGTGGCTAAGGTCAGGATACGGTCAGTCAATTCAAGCTCCTCCTCTAAACACTGAGTACACAGTCCCTTTGGCCTCTGTCCCCTTCTACAATGAATAACAAAAACCCCTTGACAATATTCACACTTGAAGTGTACAAATGGATAGCATAGGCAAATCTGACAGTATACAACTTATCCGCTCGCCGTCGGTCTTTTACAAGGACGTTGGAGTCTGATCTTCAAGTCGCTGGGGGAAGAAGTGACCCTCCCCTCAGGTGCTTCTTCCTGCGGTTCAACTTTCTTCACCCTGGACGCGTGTGTCCAGCCTTTCTCTGCTGTCCGAATGGCCGTGTCTGCTGTCAGGAGCACAAGAAAAGGACCTTCCCAGTGAGGAGAGAGCGGCATCTCTTTCCACACTTTTACAAGCACTTTGTCACCCGGTTGGATTTTGTGAATAGAGAATCCCAGAGGAGCGCTCTGGGCCACTATTCCCTGTTTTCTGGGTTCCTGCAAATTCTTGTTGATTGCAACCCGATATGGTTGAATCTGACCATCCTCAAACCTGGGGTGTCCCACTGGCATTCCATGTCTATATGACATTCCATATAACATTTCGAACGGTCAGAGCCCCGTCTCTGAGTGAGGCGTGGTTTGGATATTAAGCAGTGCCAAAGGCAGGCACTTCAGCCAGGACATCCACGTTTCTAAAATTAATTTAGATAACTGTGCCTTCAAGGTCTGATTCATTCTCTCCACTTGTCCTGAACTCTGGGGGTGCCACGGGATGTGGTACTCCCATGGGATGCCCAGTGCATCAGCCATCTGCTTAATAACCTTCAATGTGAAATGTGTTCCTTGATCTGAATCAATGCAATTCACCACCCCATAACGGGGTACAATTTCCTCCAATAATTTTCTGGCCACTGTCTGAGCCGTTGCTTGTGAGCTGGGAAAGGCCTCCACCCAATGAGTCAATTTGTCCACAATTACCAGAACAAATTTGAACCTTCCCACTTTTGGCAATTCTGTGAAATCAACTTGGATTCTTTCCAATGGACGGTATGCAATGGGGCAACTCCCTAGGGCAGCCCCAGTTGGCTCTTGATTTGTTTACTTTTTGACAAATCAGGCACCCTTGTACCTCTTATCTTGCCAATTCATAAATTCCCTTGCACCTGAAAAATTTCAAAAATTGCTCTGCCAGGGCTTGTGCCCCCCAATGTGTTTGTTGATGCAATTTCCTCAAAATTCTTCTGGTAAAACCTCTGGAAACCAATTCTCTCCCATCAGGTAACCTCCACTTACCTTCATTCAATTTTCCTCTGATCTTTTCATAACATTCGATCTCCTTCTGGTAGAGCTGAGGAGGATCGTCGGGGGTTTCTTCCCTTTTGATCTCTGGGGTACTTACCATCACCAACACCACGGTTTTGGCCTCCTGGTCTGCCAAGTTGTTCCTCCTGGTCCAGAACTGAATTCCTGCCTGGTGTCCCTTCACATGGACCACCGCAATTTCCTCCGGCCCTCTTAGAGCTTCTAAAATTTGCCAGATTAACTCCCTGTGCATCAGTCCCTTTCCTCTTGTGTTGATCAGTCCCCTTTCCTTCCAAATTTTCCCAAACGTGTGAACCACCCCAAAGGCATACCTTGAATCTGTAAAAATCATCCCCTTTTTCCCTTTCAGTCCTTTCAATGCTCTCAGAACTGCATACAGTTTGCATGCTTGTGCTGACCAGCTCACATTCAGGGGACCTGCCTCAATCACCTTTCCCGTTCTCCCATCCACGACTGCATATCCCGATTGCCTTTTCCCCTCAATCACTCTGCTTGACCCAGCCACAAACCACTTCTCCCCCTCGTCCAATTCTTCTTCTTCCAAATCCTCCCTGATCTTGGCCTGCAACTCAACCACCTCCATGCAGTCATGAACCAACTTCTCTGCAGCTTCCCCAAACAGAAACTGCGCAGGGTTCTGCACAGTCGTAGTTCTCAATTCCAAGTCCTGTGAGTGAATCAAAATGGCTTCATACTTCAGCAACCTTGCATCTGTGAGCCATTTGTCCGCTTTCTGCTGTAGTATGGCCCGCACGTTGTGCGGTGTGAATACTACCAGAGGTGCCTCGAAGGTTACCTTCTTTGCCTCCTCCAATAGCAAAGCCACGGCCACAATTGCCTGCAAGCACATGGGCCAACCCCTGATGACTGGGTCTAAAAGCCGGGACAAGTAACCTACTGGTTTCCTGACCCCCGCCCAGTCCTGCGTCAACACCCCGTGTGCCGTGTGATTGTTAGCGTCCACAAACAACTGGAACGGTTTTCTCACGTCAGGGAGACTCAGCACTGGTGCTGCTGTGAGTGCCTCCTTGACTCCCCTAAATTCTTCTTCATCCTTCTGTGTCCATTTGATCCGGTCCGTGGTGAGTTTCTCATATAGAAATTTCACCTTTTCACTGTAACCTTCAATCCACTGCCAGCAATATCCCAACAACCCCAAAAGCTGTCTGACCTCCCTTTTTGTCTGCGGGGGCGGCAAGGCAATAATCCCTGCCACCCTTTCCAGGTCCAGTTTCTTTTTGCCCTTGGTTAACCAATGTCCCAAGTTCCTGACCTCGGGCTCTGTGAACTGCAACTTTGACTTTGAAACCTTCAACCCCCTTTCCCCCAAAAAGTTTAAAAGCACAATTGTGCTTGTCCTTACCACCTCCTCCCTTTGACCTGTGACCAACAAATCATCTACATACTGTAGAAGCTTTATCCCTTCGATTGGTACAAAATGGCTTAAAACCTGTTCAAGTGACTGTCCAAATAAATTTGGAAAGTCCATGAAGCCCTGAGGCAACGAAGTCCACCTGAGCTGCTGCTTTCTGTTTGTCTCCGGGTCTTCCCACTGAAACGCAAAAGAATCGCAGCTGTCCTCTGCGAGAGGGCATGTCCAGAAAGCATCTTTTAAGTCAATTACACTCTACCAAGTGTCCTCAGGAGAGATATTATTCAACAATGTGTAAGGATTCAAAACTGTGGGGAACAAAGTCTTAGTTCTCTGATTCACAGCCCGCAAGTCCTGCACCAGCCTAAAGCTGCCGTCTGCTTTTCTCACCACCAGAATTGGGGTGTTGTGTCTTGACATGCACAGCTCCAGTGTGCCTTTCTTTATTAATTCATCAATCACTGGTTTCAAACCCCTCCTCCCTTCCATGGAGAGGGGATGTTGTTTGACCCGTATCGGGTCCTCTGGCCTTTCAATTGGTTCTATGTCCAACCTCCCAGCTTCCCCCCGAACATACCACACCCTCGAGTCTATCCTTTCCTCATCTGGAACAGGGAAGCTCTAAAGTCTCACCTTGAGCCAGGATTTTTCCACCGCTAATCCAATTCCCAGAGTAACCATCATTTCCCGCCCCAGCAAATTGAAGTCCGCGTCCCTGGCCAATAATATATTTCCATTGCACTTTTTGTTTCCTGTGTCTATTTCTACATTTTTATGATTGGGACCTCGAAAGGATCCCCTTTTGCCCCAGTTTCCATCATGGAGTCATTGCTCACAGAGCACCCCTTTGGTAACTGTAGCACCGTTGTCCGCTCTGCCCCCGAATCCACCATAAACCACATTTCTTCCTTGTGGGGTCCCACTCTTAGTTTTATCAAGGGCTCCCTCGATGTTCCGGACCCCAAACTGAAAAGCCCCTAACACCCCTAATCCTCCTGAAACATTGCCTGGTCCTTGGCTTTGCTGGGACAATTCCGTTGGATATGACCCTTCTGTTTGCAGTAAAACACTCAAAATCCCGCTTCTGTTCGCCCGAGCCCTTCCCCTGGGACGGACCCGGTTTCTTCGCCGGCGCCTTTTCCGCTGTGTCTTTCCCTTGCTCCTGCTTCTGTGCTTCCCTTACTGCCGCCATCAGAACCTTGGCTTGAATCTTCTGCTTTTCCTCATCCCGCCCCATGTACACTTTCTGGGCTTCTGGCAGCAGTTCCTGCAACCCCTGCTCTTGCCACCCATCTATTTTCTCTAGCTTTTTTCGAATAACTTCCCAAGATTTCACCACAAACTGCGTTTTCAGCAACACCATTCCCACTGGGGAGTCAGGGTCTGTTCCTGAATACATTCTCAGACCCTTCCGGAGCTTTTCCAACCACTCGGTGGGGGTTTCATCTTTGCCCTGACATTCTCTGACTACCTTGCTCATGTTCTGCCCTTTTGGAACCGCCTCCTGGATACCTTGAATGACCATATTTCTTAAATTTATAATTTTTTGCCTCCTCTCGTCTGTCTGGGCTTCCCAAGACAGCTTCCGGTTTGGCCACCGTTCCTCCCTGGCCCCCCCCGTTCGGGTTCCATTTTTCCCAATCCTTGATCGCGGCTTGCCGGCTCATGTCTCTCTCCTCCTTGTTAAACAGCGACCTTAAGATTGCTTGGAGATCCTCACAGGTGTATATGCTGGTTCCCAAAAACTCATCCAACCTCTCCATCACCCCCAAAGGATCATCCATTAATTTTCCCATTTCCTTTTTGAATGCCCTCACATGTCTCATGTCAGTCGCGGTGTGTACGTATCCAAACACCCCTGGAGCTGTCGGCACCTCCCGTAAAGGGTAGATGCCGGGTTTTTCCTCTTCGTCCCCACTTTTCCCAATGGTGGCCCTCCTTGTTCGCTGCCTCGTTCAGCGTGCCGGGGCAGAGACGTCCCTAGAGACGTCTACCTTTCTTTCCTCGATTTTTGGAGACGCCTGTGGCAGTGGCTGCGCCGCCACCGCATGGCCATGTGGGAAAGAGGATGCCGCCGCCTGCTTCACTGGCGGCAGTGTGCAGTCGCCTGGGCTTGCGGAGCCCCCGCCTTGGGAGGCATCCCCGGTGCCGCTTCTGCCTGCGCGGGATGGGGCTGCTGCGGGGCCACAAGGTAAAGGGGTGGAATATTTTCCAACGGTTCCCATTCCTTTCCCGCTTTTGCCATGCAATGGAGAGCTCATATTTGGTATAGACCCGAACAAGCATGCCTCCACATGTTGGCATACTTGATTTCCTCAGGATCCCGTGGGCTGCAACCGGCCACATGGTCAAACAAAGACTCACAAGTCCAGGTTTCAAACATGCCGAATATTGGCCAGACCATGTAATTTCCGATCTCCCTCCCTCCCCATTTTTCCGTATAAAAATGGATCATTTTCTCCTTGGACTTTCCCACCCTCCGCAGGCTTTTGTCCCAGTGTTCCAGCATCCACCCCAGGGAACTATCTCTGGAGCTTTCTGGTAGAATTCTTCCAGGGACCTGGGATGGATTTTCCTGAGGTTTCTCTGGAGTCTGCTCTTTCCCAACCTCATTTTCTCAAGAAGTGTTACAATTTTTCTTACCTTTTCTCATTTTGCCGGGACATCCGTCACGGAACCCGTCTTTCTCTCCAATGTCGGGTCTTCTGGCTCACAAAAAGCCGCCAGCCTGACTCAGTCGAACAGTGAACCGCTCTGCCGACTTTTTGGGCTGATTTTTACCTGTTTCCTCCAGTTTCAGAAGGCAGACGGGTTCCTGGAATTTTCCAGGCTCTACCCCCCTCCTGATCCCAACCGTCACTGGTTTTCCCCCTAGTCTCCCCCTGAGCCTAGGGTCTCGTGTGTTTGACAAAAGCCTTTCACTGCCCCCTTGATCGACCACGTCCCTTGCGGGATGGTGAAACTGCGATCTTGTGGACCGCTCTCGCCTCGTGACAAAGTCACGTCTCACACACACGTCCGATCACGCTCCACTCAACCACACAATACTTATGGTTCCGTTTCCCATGTGGATTTCTTCATGCACCTCGATTTTTCCGAGTGAAAAAAAGAACTCGGGTCTCGAAAATCTCTCTAGATTAAGGGAGAGAGAAAGAGAGAAAAGAGAGAGAGAGAGAGAGAATGGGATATAGCTACCAAACATATAGACGAAGTCCTTTGGTCCAGTCCAGTCGAGGATCCGCCTATTACATTGGGGAGATCTCAAAATCTCTAGCTAACTCATGTGGAAAAATGGTTGTGTGACAGAGGTCACGTTGACCTGCTCCAGGTAGCTGAAGAGATTGGAAAATAACGAACTCAGCTAATGAGCTGTGGATGAAGCGAGGCCTCTGTATCCTTGAAGCAGAGATACGGTGATTAAAAACAGCATGAGAAGGAGAAAATGTAATTCTTAAGGAATGTAAACACAAGGTGGGGCTGACATGTACAAAATAACCAATAAATTGCTTAGGTTACAGAATATGTATTAGCTTATTATCTTACTGTATAAAAGTCTGATGCTCTAATCAATAAATCGAAGCTTGCTGATCTCTCATATTGAGGGCTCCGAGTCTTCCCTCACCGATGTAACAAACTCAGAGGTTTTTATTATGATAATTCTATTGAAAATTGGCGGGGGTGGGGGGAACAGATACAATAAGGAATAGATGTAACAGGTAGTCCATGTTCTCAGCAGTAAACAAGAGCCATTGTTTTCTTGTTCCCGTGGTCACAACTGGCAGGCAAACAACTCCCTTTGGTCAGCTTGCCTCCCCCACACACCTCCCCCGGGTTGGGGGTTTCAGTCCCAGTCCTTGGAAGGAGCAGAGGGGCCTTTTCACATAGGGGTTTCATGTCTCAGTCCTTGATGGAGAGGCTTCTTACATCTCAGTCTGTCTGTCACGGTGGTTCTAAAACAGGTGAGGGTCTTCTGTGGGAGACCACCCGAAACTCAGGAGAAGTCCAGCCAGACTGAGAGGTGGGACAGCTCCCAAGGCTCTTGTTGCAAACAGGGCATGGTGCCCTGTTTCTTTGGGCTCAGTGTAGCATACAGCAAACAACACCTGTGAAAACAGTAACTTAGCACTGTGTTCTCAGGTCTCAGGCACATGACTTTCCCCTACAAGATCAGCAGACAGGAGGGGTCTTGTTTCTTCAGTGGTCCTCCAATGACGATCGTGAGGCAGATGAGGGAAAACTCAGACAGACTCTCACACGACCCCATGACTCAGGATTGTCTTGAAGGGATCTTCATCAGCACGGCTCTGGAGTGTTGCTGATGAGTCTTGCCGTACCTTGGTAGTATACCCGGAAAAGTAGAGACAGTATGACAGAGAGAGAGAGAAAGAGAAAGGAGGAAAAGAAAGGATAGGGAAAAGAACAGAAAAGGGAAACAATAAACAAACATAATTAATATTGATCACAGCAGTATCAATTTTATAACAATTTTCAAATGGTTAGTTAACTAAAATAGTATTATTTTTATAACAATTTTCAAATGGTCAAAACAAATCACAAATAATCAAAAACAAAATCAAGAAACAAATCATAATATAATGTATTAATTTAAAAATTATTTTCTAAAACAATTCACTAAAAGTTGGAAATAATTTTCACAAAATCATAAAAGGAAATTAAGGATTACTCTAAAACACATATGCTTAATTTATAATTGCTTTATGTCAAACGACACAGTGTAGAGGACATCAGCCAAGTTGTGTGCATTAACTATAGATGTCAATCTTGTCAGCCGTTTCATTTTCTAATACATAACAAAAAGGACTGCTGATAAAATAAAACCAAATAGAATTAGTATCAAAAGGATAATAATGGGATGACACACACTGTTCAAGACACTTGTAGCAGTAGGAGACCACCCAAAAAGAGTATCCCAACACCTGTGCTCAGCATCTTTCTCTACTCTTTCCATGACACAATGTATCTGTCTCACATTATGATGAACAGTCACCAGGGTTTTCTGTCCGTTTTTCTTAATCTTCTCAAGGATTTCAACTAAGTCTTGATGGAGCTGCAGTTGTCTTACCAAAGTGAGATTCATCCCAATAGGAGTAGGCATCAGTTTGTGAATCAGTGTGTAGTTAGATTGCAATAGGTAGTGAGAGGTAACTGGAACTTTGTGAGAGAAATCACATCCTGTAATCTTGGTAAAATTACGAGCACAAAAATTAGAATGATTTTTAGTATCTACTGCAACATTTTCTACGAATACAAAATCACAAATGGTTCTAAACCCTGCACATCTATTGCCTATGTATATAAGAACTGTTTCAGAAGTCTCGTTAGGATGAATTTCAAAATGACAGATGTTTTGCTCTGTGTCTAAACAAATGTCTTGAGCTATGATTGCATTGCTTTCACAGATGAACCCTTGTTGTTCTCGGGCAATACAAGATTCCAAATTAACAGTTTGTCATTTCTTACCAATTTGACGGGCCCATTCTCTATGTTCAGAAAGATGGAGAATAGCTCTGTCGTAATTCAGTCTTAATGTTATAAAAGGGAAAATCAAGTGCACTGAGGCATTGCGTGTGGTTAACACAAAAGCTGTGGCTGTATTTAAAATGGGGTCATAGGTAAAATTCACTAGGTTCCACCAGGACTGGAATTCTCTTTCAAAGTCAGCGGCACTGTCCCAAATTATTTTCTGAATTTCAGTGGGAAAAATGCCTTCTTCACCTTCTCTTATAATTAAGGCAGCAACTGACTGCATCTACAGTTGTGCTTTGATACAGCTGAGAGCCAAAGAAACATTCTTTTGTGGAGCACCAAGTGCTCCAATTATCAATTTGTGATCATTTACATTTACTTTCTCCCAATTTGGTAACATGTTTGATAGCAGCCACTGGTGTGTTCACAAAAGCCAATAAGAACGACTGCAGTGGTTGCTGTAATTTGGTCAAATCTCTAGTTGTGGCAGCCAATTTATTCAAGTTCAATTAATTTACATGTTATGTGTAATATCATCACCTGGTGTTACCATAAAGGGAAGGGAAAACATTATTTCTGTTGTCCATCACTAGTGTTATCATGGTTTATCAGGTCTTTGTGTCCCTCGGAGTTCTTCTGCAAAAGTAAACACAACAGACTCTACCACGAAGAGGCAGGAAAAGTTAGAACAATGGAATTGTCAGAGAGGTTTTGAACAGCAGTGGTACTTCCCCTACAGTAGAGGGGTCCACCAAAAGAGGTTGTCCAGGGTAATGTGCTGGGTTCTTGAAACCATCTGGTCCCTGTAGGGAAGGAATTATGCTTGGAGCTGTCGGGCAAAAAGCAGTGATTTTGGAACACTCATTTACCCCCCATCTATAGTAAGAGGTGTGAGAAGTCCATTCAATCTTTTCACCTTTTGCCCAATCCTGCACACTTGTGACATTTAAGTGAGAAACATTATCAGATTGAATTTCCTGTGGTTTTAGGAAAATCCCAAACAATCCCTGCATTGCTTTAACTGTGTTATCTACTGCAGCTCTTTTAAAAGCATCGGCCTGGAGCAACCCAAATATAAACATAGCATAGGACTCAGTGTTAATACAGACAAGAGAATAATTTTGTCCCTCACCTTGGAAAATACTCCAAACAGTTAACAGTTCCTCAACCTGAGCATTGTCTTCTCCCTTTCTGTTAGCAGAAGCGGGGGAGAGAGGAGGGATTGCTTTAGTCACAGAGGCAGGTTTATTTTGGCTGCTACCCAAGCTCCCAGTTTCTCAAATCGCCCAGTTCTCCTCTACCTCCCTGAGAGCCAAGCCAACCACAAACACCCCTCCTTCCCAGGCAGTGTACCTTTTCTCAGCATCTTTGAAGCCACAGGAATACAAACCAACAGGCTTTGTCAGACCCTCAGGACCCCGCTACCAAATATGAACGGATAGCTGTGAGGAGGCAAATCCCCACTTCACCTGAAAGGGATGTGTAGGATGGATAGGGTCCAGTGCTTGGTGCGCTGTCACTTCAAAAATCAGTAATTGCAATGTTTCTTCCTGAGAAGAAGTCCAATCCCATTTTATTCTTTTCTCAGCAAATCATAAAGGGAAACAAAAGGGTCATTCTGGTTACTAAGAAGTTTATCTGGTCTTTCTATAGGAGACATAGCTACTATAGTCTTTTGAGGGAAAATTGCTGTAGGTTTGTGTTCTTGGAAGCCCTTGAATTAAAGGGGTCATAATTTCAGGCTTTACAGGTGATTGCATTGATGACTCAAAACCAAGAATTAATTTCTTCTCATGAATTATTTGCAGGCAGCTGGCTTTGTGAATGTTTTCC
Organism: Sporophila hypoxantha; assembly: GCA_002167245.1. Taxonomy (NCBI): domain Eukaryota; kingdom Metazoa; phylum Chordata; class Aves; order Passeriformes; family Thraupidae; genus Sporophila; species Sporophila hypoxantha. The sequence continues at coordinate 27,202 of NDFG01001175.1, read as the reverse complement.
AGGAGTCGGTTGGGGGTACCGACCAAAAGATCTCTCCTTTCCAAGGGGTTAAGCCCCTCTGCCCAATGAGCTGTGAGCAGAGTTAGGGACCATGGGATGCGTCTGTCTCCCGTTGTTAAGAACACCCCCTGTCCCCAGCACCCACCGGCTTCTTGTTCTGACAAAAGAATCTGATCTCCCCCAGTGAGAGACACTTGACATATGTGTTCTGTTTCAGATTTGTGGGGGAGAAGCCCGTACTGCTTTGCAAGTTTTGTTAATTCAGTAGCAGTGTACGGGATTTCTTTAGTGGTTATGTGCGGGTCAAGATCTTCATTATTGATATGGTTACCTTCTGTTTTAATTAGAGGTTTTATGCTATTACTGCACTGTTTCCTGCAATTTTTCATCAGAGTTAATTCTTTTTGAGGGCAATTTTGATTAATATGAGGAGTTCCTTTCTCCTCTGCCTCTTTTGAGGAATCAACGTTCTGTGAATTTTTAACATGTTCCTCTCTCAAGGCAGCCCGTAATAAATTATTTATATTTCTTTCTTCATCTAATTGTTTTTGCAAAACTTCARCTAGGTTTTGGAGGGAGTCTATGATAGCATTTTCCTCACTTTTTCGCTTCAAGCGAGTTTCTATGGCTGCTGTGAGGCAGGCTCCCAAGACTGAGCAGAGGATGGTTTTATTTGTGCCCAGTTTGAATTTTATTTCATGTTGCAAAGAACATATTCTATTAATGACATTTTCTAAGTTAAACCGATTGCAGTTTGCCCATTCTTCTCCTCCTGGAGAAGGTGTGGCATTGTATTTAGCAAGCAGAGCATAAAATTCATCTTTACCTTTTACACTGAGTTTTTTAGTCATTTTGTTAAGGGACCAAATCTACACCAGGGAGTTAATTGGGAACTTAAGTTACACAATCACACAGCCTTTCCTGTGTCCCCTTCACTTCCCTGGGTAGCTGAAGAGACAGAATCTGCCTGGGAGGCCCTGCTTAGTTTCTGCAAGTTGTCTCTTCCTTCCCAGACAGTCCAGATACAGACTCACACACACACAAAACAGTTATTTTGTGAGGGGACCAAAGCCTACGGCAGGGGAAAGTACTGACTCGAGTCACACAATCAATCAGCCTTTGCTGCGTTGCCCCTCATTCCCCTGTGTAGGTGAAGGACAGTTCTGCCTGCAAGGCCCTTACTTGTTATATCAAGTTGTCCCTTCCTTCCCAAGGCAGTCCAGATATACACAAATACAACAGTAACAGTTACCCCCATTTTGCACTGAGAGATCTTTTCTGCCAATTCCAGAGACAGAGCACTCAACTGAGCATGAGATTTGCCTTTTACTAGGCGTGTGCAGTTTGCGGGAGATTCGAACCACACCCCTTTCAGAGTGAGACATTCTCTCCCCTGGTACAGATTACACACAACCTGCAAATCCCTCTGCCTACCAGAATCCTGCCCGTGATGCCAATTTAAATGTCACAATCCATCCTTACGAGTGGGCTTCGTGATGGTTCCTGGATTGATCTCAGGGTGCAAAATACCGACATGTTACAAGGGGTTTTGCAGTGATAATCAAAACAAATGCACCTTTATTGGATGACTACAGCAAAATGCGATAGAGGGGTTAAGGGAGAGAAAAGTATAAAGAAAGAGAAAGAAAAGAGAGAGGGAGAGAGAAGGGGGAATATAGCTACCAAACGTAGAGACAAAGTCCTTTGGTCCAGTCCAGTCGAGGATCCGCCTGTTACATTGGGGAGATCTCAGAGGCACAGTTCATCTGGACCCCAATTATACTCTTTTTCTATGAGGAAGGGGGAATGAATTTTGAACCAAATCAAAGGTAGTTTTGGGGAAAGAATGTATTTGGAAAGGGTACACACAGTCCATGTTGCAGTGGGGGAGCCATTGTCTTCGTGGTCCATGCTCACACCTGCAACATCCATCTTGCTTTGGTCAGCTTGCCTCCCCACCAACCTCCCCGGGTGGGGGTTTCAGTCCCAGTCCTTGGAAGGCAGAGAGGCCTTTTCACATGGGGGTTTCATGTCTTGGTCCTTGATGGAGAGGCTTCTTACATTCCAGTCTGTCTGTCACAGTGGTTGCAAACGAGTGAGAGGGGTCTTCTGCAGGGGACCACCAGAAATCGAGAAGTCAGCCAGGCTGAGAGGTGGGACAGCTTCCAAGGCTCTTGTTGCAAACAGGGCACGGTGCCCTGTTTCTTTGGGCTCAGTGTAGCATACAGCAAACACCTGTGAAAACAATAACTTAGCACTGTGCTCTCAGGTCTCAGGGCCTTTGGCATATGTAACTTTCTCCTTCAGAGCCAGAGATTCTAGACAGGGGGGTCTTCTCTTCAGTACTCCCCAAATGACGATTGTGAGGCAGATGAGGGATATTTCGGACAGACTCTCACACACTCTTTAACCAACAAGCTGCATATAATAATTGCTCAGGATCAGTATCCTCTTGAGCTGTCAGATAGTGACTCAGTTGTTGACACATCCACTTGTCTTTTGTCCCACACCATGGCCATCCTCCTTGCACATCTAACTCTGGCCAGACTTCTACACAATAGTGAATTATCTTAACCTTATCTAATGCCTCCGTGGCCTCTATAGAATCCCATCTCTCTAGCAGTTCACCTAAGGGACGACGGGGGGGTAAATTCTTCAAACTCTTGCCTCTCCTTACTATTACATCCTCCCATTTTTTTTGGATCTAAACAGAAAAAAAATCACAAAGGTGCCTCTACTCGAAAAGAAATGTACTGACAGGTAACTCAAGAAAACTCCTATTTGAAGTCCCAGCCTCCTCCACCGAACCTCAGATTTGCCTGACCCCTTTCTTCAGGACTTTAAAAGAAAAGATCTGCCTGATTTCCGGTTTGCCTAACTTCCCTTATAATGCTAGGTCTTACATATCAGGACTTAAAAAACTCAACACCCTGGCTTCCTCCGCCAAGACTTGTGCCTGACCCCTTTGTCAGGACTTAATTTGCCTGCAGGATTTGTGGGCTTGCCCCGAATCCTTCTCGAGACATGTGATTTGCCTGACTTCCCTCTGTCAGGACTTTTGGGCTTGCCCAAATCCTTCTTCGGGACTTGCAATCTGCCTGACTTCCCCCTGTCATGACTTTTGGGGTGTGTGCTACTCATACACTATTTCTTCCGCATGCCTGGAGGGGGCCCCTCTCTACCCCTTAGGAGGCGCCTCAGCCACCAATCCCACTCGATTTCCCCCGTTCCCAGCTGGCCCCTCACGGGGGTCCGGAACCGCAGTACTGGGAGGTCCCCACTCACGCCGAGGGTCTGAGCTGCTGGCCCCTGATTCACTCACACTCCACTCACTCGCCCCCACTCCCGCCACTGGATACTCTCACCAGTCTGGCGCTCCTCCCCATCACTGGTCCCAAGCCGATCTTCTCTGGTCCTGATAGCCAGCTGTCCTGGAGGTCCAGGGTGGGCAGCCATCCCAGTCCCGGTGTCCTCTTCAGGCGTGGCTATCCCAGACAAGTGCCCAGCTTAATAGGGCAGGGGATCTTTCTGCTTTTTAATGCCTTTATTGAAAATCAGCTCAGGCAGGGAGAAGCAACAGGTCACACTCACACCGCTGCTGCTCCCAGGAACGGCACAGAGGAGGAGGAAAAGTGCAGCTGTGTCTGCTGGTCTGCAGGAAGAGCTGGGGCTTCCCTCCTCACGAGAGCATCCGGAGATTGCCTGGTTTTTCAGTTTGACATTCGGGGTCCTCTTTCTAGCCCACATCTTTTAGGTTAGGGTGAGACGTAAAAAGGGTCTTTAGAAGTCTATTTCTCACCTCTAGACATCACTTAGATCTCTTAATTCCATGGTGGCTTGTTGTTTTTAGGGGTTTTTCTKGCTAGATTTGGTGAGGGGTTTCCTCATTTGCATGCCTATCCCGATATCACCTCCTCCTCACAGCCTCGGGTGCCATCTTCCAGGAAGCAGCAGGCTGATACTTGACAAACGGGGATTTCGAACCATCAAGAACAGGGAATTAAAGGAAAACTATTAACAACAGGTGACTACATTATGAAATTATTAACAACAAATAGTTAGAACTCCAACTTGGCAGCAAATGGTTTAACTTGTGAACTCTGCAACCTTTAAAATAATGGGCCACTTTTCTACTCATAACACTCGCTGTCAAGGCCTGGAGAGGAGCTGAGTCCTTGCTAAGGTGGGCAGGAGGCTGGGTTCTTTTGTGAGGCCCACATGGATATTCTGGGGTCCCTGCTGAGGGGTGCAGGGATCCCTCATGTGATAAATGAATATGATTCATGCTAACAATTGCAAGTATATTGACATTTTAGAAAATATTTGTTAAAAAGTAATAGAGGAAAAGGATATGTAATTAGGTCACGGAACACATGTTCTCAGGTGTTCATGAGAGAATAGGATACAGGATGGAGTATTGAGATAAGCAATAACCTGAAACAGAATTGGCATGGCTACGAACAAAGTGAAGATGACTCCCAAGGCAGGGTCAGCCTTGGGATGAATAAAGTGGCGATAATTCCAGATAGGGAATCTAAAATAGTAGTCTTATCTACGAAATAATACGGCTTATTTGGAACATAATGCTTACTTACATAACGCAATGCTTAATGTACATGCGCAACTTGCCAGGTTATTCAGAGGAAGACAGCGAGAAAGACGGCGAGCCTTCCGCTGAAAAGACCACCAACGGGCCAAAAGACCTCGGAGCAACAAGTCATGCATGCATTACGTAGTATAATTACATGGAATTCAAGAATCGAAAAAAAGAGACTTCTGGGAAAATCTTGATGAATATGTATTAGCATACAGTATATAAATTGTGTTTGGATCCTTCCGCCTTTTCTACATGCGGCAGGGTGGGAAGCCCTCCCCATACCCCGATCAATTAATTTTGCTTATGCTTTATCTGAAATGCTGCCAAATTTCTTTTTGTATCTGCTTGATTATATTTAATTGTATTATTTTATATAAAATTCTTGCTCAATTTTAATTTTGTGGTTTATTGAATTAGACATGTAGGACCTCATTCATAACACTCATAAGGGACGAGGAAGTAATGATGGTCTCTACTGAGGATTGCAGGAGTCCCCCATGAGGTGTGCAGCAGGGTTTTTCAGTCTTATCAGCGCAGCAAAGGGCCACTCTCGGTCGACGCTGCGCAAAGTCAGCAGGAAGCTTCCTGCAGAGGCTCGGGCCCGGCCTGGGGGCCCGGCGGGCGGGCGAGCCCATCCTTGGGGGCCGGGCGGGGCCTCTGGAGCCGCCGCGCCGCTGTCGGGCCAGTCCCGGCCCTGGCGGGGAAGGGCCGCGGCCCCGGGTGCGGTGGGGCTGCCGAGCAGCGCCGCAGGCACAACAAGGGCCTGGCTACGCCCTGGCCCTGTGCTGCAGCCCAAGGCATTTACAGCCACGGCCGTGCCCTGGGGCACAGGAGGCACCCGGGGCTAAAGGGCAGAGGTAAAGCACAGTGGGGAGGAGAAAGAGCAGGGACCAGATTGCCCTGGAAACGCAGAGGCGCTCTGGGTCCCGCTCCTGGCCAGGGAGCCTGCCCAGAGCCGTCCCCTGCTCGCCGGGGCCTTGAGGGGCAGTTGTGCAGATGGGCCGAGCTGTGCCAGCAGCTGCAGCCGTGCTGGGGAGCCTTGCCAGCTCTGGGCCCTGCTGTGCAGGAGGGTCCCTGTGTGCCACTGGCAGCTGGGGCCTCAGCCGCCTCCTCTCTTCACAGGAGCGCCTCTGCAGCTTAACAAGACCGGCCAAATAACACAGGCAGGGAGAACTGGACCTGTCATCTCTCATCTCTGTGCTAGTGTCTGGTGTCTCTGCCATGGCTGCAATRCCCGTTTGTTTCTGGGGTCATGCTGCTGCCGCCACCACCCAGAACAGGACCCTCTGTCTACAGTGGGGCTGGCTCTGCTCTACAGCCAGGCCAGGAGGTGCAGCCCTCCTGCCAGGGAAAGGCCTGAGTCCAGCAACATCTTTGGCCTTCAGCTCAGGTGTCTGTGAGCTACCACCAGCACAGGCTGAGCTGCTTGTCTAGGCACAGCCATGGGTGGGCAGGCAGCAGCCGGGCATGGGGCTCCGGAGACACCCTATTTTCGCTCAGTTCTTCATTTTTAGTAATTAGAAACTTTTAGAAATATGTAGGTGGGGTTTTTTTCTTAAAAAAGAAATTGCCAAAAATTTGTCCCCTTTTTCCATAGTAGTTAAGGATTTTTCAAAGTAGTTTTAGAATTCAGAATAACTTTGAACATTTTTACACTTCTAGAATAAAGTGGACTTGTCATCTTCCATCTCCGTGCCACTGTCCATTGTCCCTTCCACAGCTGCACTGCCAGGTTTTTGCTAGGGACATGCTGTTGCCACCACCACCCAGAACAGGACCCTCTGTCCCCAGAGGTGCTTGCCCCAGAGTACAGCCAGGCCAGGAGGTGCAGCCCTCCAGCCAGGGAAGGGCCTGAGTCCACCAACATCTTTGGCCTTCAGCTCAGGTGTCTGTGAGCTACCACCAGCGCTGGCGGCGCTGCTTGTCTGGGCACAGACAGGGCTGGGCAGACAGCAGCCATGCACGGGGCTCCTGAGAAAAAACAACCCCATTTTGTCTTCATTGGACATTTTTACACCGCAGAAATAGTTCCAATTATTCAGAAACAGTTTTTCTAGAAAAAAATCCCCATATATTTCTTCGCTTTTCCCATAGTAGTTCAGGATTCCACAAAGTCGTTGCAGAATTCTTAAAAATGTAGACCACTTTTACACTTGCAGAATAAAAAATAAAACTGCATTTTACAGTTAATCTTTACTCTAACAAGAACTAAGTCATCACAAGGCACCCAGAGTACTGGAGAGGCTCTTTTTCCACTGGACATTTCTACCTAGCGACAACAACCAACCTAAAACCTTTTCCCTGATGTTTTCCAGGATTTCTGAGAAGCTCACCTTCTCAGTCTTCAAGAGGCAAAACTTTGAGCCACAGTGGCAATCTCCTGCTGGCAGGAGGGTCTCTGTTTGTGCCAGCTGCAACTGGACCTCAGCAATCTCCTGTCTCAAGAGGCACCGTCTGCAGCTTCACAGGAGCGGCCAACGCCTCAGTCTGGACACCTGTACCAGACATCCCCATCGCCATGCCCATGCCCGATGTCCTGTCACAGTGCTTTTACCAGCTTGTTCCTGTGCAGATGCTGCCCCCTCCCAAACAAGGTCCTCTCCCCCTGAAGGCACTGACCCTGCCTCTGGCCCCTACTGAAGGTGGGCAGGGCTTGGCCCAGCTCTTCTGTTGCAATAAAGAGATGGAGCTGTCACCCAGTGTCCAGTGGCAGCAGCAGCAAAGCCCACCCGGCAGCAGCACAGGCTGAGCTCCATGGCCAGGAGCAGCCGTGGATGCCCCGGTGTGGGCAGGCAGGAGCCGGGCAGGGGCTGCTGTGACCAGCGGCGGGGCCCGGGGGCTGGGGGAGCCCATGCTGAGCGTCCCTGAGCTGAGGGCACATTTCCTTCTGGGAGATCATCTGGGCCTGGACCTCCTCCAGTGGCAAGCCCAGGAAAAGAGGGAAGCCATTCAAAGAGCATCTCCAGGGACACAGTCTGACCCACAATGTCAGCAGGTGACAAAGAAGGTTTTGCTGAGCAATGGACCTGTGATAGACGAAAACAATCAGGCAGTCCATTTGTACAGATGGAAGGCACACTTGGGGTACAGCTGAGGCCATGAGGTCACAGCAGCGCTCAGGGGTCACAGCAGGCTGAGTCACAGCAGGCTCTGAGGTCACAGAGGTGCCAGGGCCGGTGGTTGCACGGCAGCACAAGGAGCCAGCAGTCAGTCCTTTGAGCACAACTGTTGCGGCAGCAGCGGCGGTGGCAGCAGTGGTGCTGACATTGGCACAGCGGTGTCAGGAAGGGTGGCAGCAAGAGCTGGGGACTGGCAGAGGGCAAGGCACCATGGCCCTTGCTCTGCGCCTCTTCCTCCTGCTCCTCCTGGCCGTGGCCCTGCCTGCCAGGGCTGCCCAGGCTGCTCCGCTGCCAGCGCGGGGAGCAGGTGAGCCGGCAGCCTGGCTGCCCCTTTCCCGGGACGAGCGCTCCCTGCTCCCCGGGAAGCGCTGGGGGATGGTTTCCCCAGGCCTTTAGGGAGGGTTTCCTCTGGGGGAGGGAGAGCAGGCCCCTTGGGCCCTGGGGCAGCCCCAGTTTCCTCTCCAGGGATGTGTCACAGGGCCTGCAAAGAGGGTGGAGAGTGGCCAGGAGCCAGCCCAGAGCTCCCCAGGCCCCTGTGCAGTTTGGCCTTGTTCATTCACACCTGGCTTCCATAGCCTTACCCAACCCCCTTGCAGTGCCCAGTTCCCAAAGGCAGAAGGGGGGATCCCAGCACACCAAGGAAATGGTTCAGGCCTTTGCTCCATTCGAGATTTGGATCATGACTTGGATGATTTGGAAGTCGTGCTGAATGACACTTTGAATGTTTTGAAGAATGCCAGAGGCAAGTTCTGAATTTCCATTTTTACTGGCAGAATAATCAGTGTAGCAAGAGCTCATACATCTGCCATTTTCGTAACATTAAGTCAGGGCTGAAGAATTCTGAAAACCTTTCCACACTTCCTTCTGGAGCCCTGAGTGATCCCACAGGATCGCCATCAGTGGGAGGAAGGAGCATTTAGCTGTCCATCTTCCTCCCATGTGCAATGCCACTGTGTCCTTCCATGTGCTCTGTGCAGCCACAGAGAAGAGCAGTAAGGGAAGGGGCCGGGCCCAGGGCTGTGCCCCGGTGCTGAGCCCTGCCTGCAGCCTGAGGATCTCCTGCAGTGCCATGGGTGCTGTTCTGTGCTTCCTTTCTTTGCAGCTGAGCCTTTTGGTGAAGGTGATCTGTCTTCCCAACCCACGTCCAGGACTGGGCCTCTGGGAGATGGTGAGGGTAGGTCAAGGCCTTTGCCGTGGGAGAGCTGCCAGCTCAGAGCCCAAAGCTCGGCCAGGGGGGCATCGCTGCAGGTGCCAGGACAGAGCCATGCACGTGTGTGCCCTCGCCCTGTGCGATCTCCTCACCACTCCTGGGGCTCAGGGGTGCCCGTGCAGCTGAGCAGAGATGGCAGGAGCTTCTGTGGCTGTTGAGTTACAGGTGTGTCTGCAGGGAGGACTTTTCAAGCTCATTTGCTGGTTCCTGCACACAAGCCCAGCTCCCATCGCAGGGGTRAGTAGTGTGTCCCTGCTGACCCCACAGGCTGAGCCCTGCTTTTGTGGCATCCATTCCTGGGAAATGGAACCATGTTGCTCTTAGGTCCTCCAACGGGAAAGAACWAAGCTGCAGGACACAAGAAAGCCCATGAGCTGTCTGAAAACATGAGGCAAATGCTGAAGGAAATGCAGCAGGCAGGACAAGGTGGGTGCATTCCCTCAGCCTTCCCCTGGGGCTCAGCAGCCGGGGGCTTTGGCTGCACATCTGGACACGCCGTGCCCGGCACAGCAGGAAGGGATCCATGGCAGCCTCGCTGCCCCGCTGCTGCTTCCGTGCCCTGCAGGGCTGTTTCCCAGCCTGGCCTGGCTGCAGCTTCTCCCCAGCCTCTGCAGGAAGGCATTGGGCATCAGCTGACAGGGAGACCAAACTGCACCACACGCATGAGATGCCCTGCTATTTTCTATTTAGAGTCAAATTTACAGGCGCAGCTGTTTGGAGAACAGAGTGTCCTGCCCTACCCAAATATTTGATAGGGATTTCCTGATTCTTAAGCATGTCTTTGACAAGCATTGGCTCCTGAAGAGGCCAGCTCCCGAATGAGGAACACCCTCACCTGATCCAGCTGTACCTCATCCTTTCTCCAGAAGCAGATGGAGAGGCTGGGCAGAAGGAAGCATTTTCCGGAGGAAGCAGTGGCTCATTGGCAGCTTCTGCTGCAGGAAGGGAGGCGAAGCCAGGCCCAGTCACAGGAGGTAATTGCTGTGCCTCTGGGCCTGAGCCCTGCTGAGGCTTGAGCTGCCCTCTCTGCTGCTTGGCACTGCGGGCACAGCCAAGAGGAATTATCCCAAGCAGGCTCAGGGCACTCGGTACTGAGCTGTCTGCTGGGGTCCCTCCGTGGGAGACACCGTCCCGAAACCTGGGAGGGGCTGCACGGGTGCCCATGGTGGGGAAAGGGCAGAGGGGGAGAGCAAGGCTCCTGTGGGTCCTGAGAGGGCTTGGCAGTGCCCGGGCTGTTGGATTTGTCCAGGGGAAGAGGATGGAGAGATAGAAGAAGGTAGAAAGGGGGAGAAAGGGCAGGAGGGCAGAGGGACAGGGGGATAGCTGTGGCTCTGCCTGCTGCAGTTTTCCCCAGCGCTATAGCAAGAGTTGGAGCTGTGGGAGTGAGAGCCCCCAGGGCCCTGGGCTGCTTCAGCTGCCCCACCAGGGATGTTGCACAGGGCAGGAAAGAGAGTGGAGAGTGACCAGGAGCCTGCCCAGAGCTCCCCAGGCCCTGTGCAGCTTTGGCATGTCCATTGACATCTGGCTCCCACAGCCTTATCCGACCCCCTTGCAGTGCTCATTTCCACAGGCAGAAGGGGATCCCAATGCAACCCTGAAAAATGTTCTCATCTGTGCTCCATTCTAGATGAGGTTGCTGGAAAAGCTTCTCCATTAGATTGGTTGAATAAAGTTTTGAAGCCTTTGGAGCCTCCCAGTATGTTCTCATGTCCCACGTGGGAATAATTGTTGACAACTTTGCAGGAACCTGGTAACAGAAGCTTCTGTGGCTGTTGTGTTACAGATGTGTCTGCAGGGAGACTTTTCCCGACCCTTTGCTGATTCCTACACAGAAGCCTGGCTCCCATCGCAGGGTGAGTAGTGTGTCCCTGCTGACCCCACAAGGCTGAGCCCTGCTTTTGTGGCATCCATTCCTAGGAAATGAAACTACTTTCTCTTAAGGTCCTCTGAGAGGGAAGAACCAAGCCCCAGGACACAAGAAACCCCATGGACCAAAAAAATCCTGAAACACATTGTGACAGAACTGCTCAAAGGGAACGTGTGAGAGCATTTCCTCAGCTTGTCCTGGGGCTCAGCAGCCGGGGGCTTTGGCTGCACATCTGGACACGCCGTGCCCGGCACAGCGGAAGGGATCCATGGCAGCCTGGCTGCCCTGCTGCTGCTTCCAGGCCCTGCAGGGCTGTTTCCCAGCCTGGCCTGGCTGCAGCTTCTCCCCAGCCTCTGCAGGAAGGCCTTGGCATCAGCTGCCAGCACGCCACAACACTCACAGATCCCCTGCAATTTCCCGGTCCCAGGCACATTCGAGGGGTGGCTGCTTGGAGGAGGAGGGCCATAGCCAGCCCCAAAGGCCTGGGGGATCAGGATTTTCTGATCCTTATCCATGTCATGGACAAGTATTGCCTCCTGAAGAGGCCACCTCCTGGATGTGCAATGATTCCTCTGATCCAGCTGTGCCCTTCCTTTCTCAAGGAATGGACAGAGGGGCTCTCTGGAAGGAAGCATTGCAGGAAGGGAAGCGTGCCCAGGCCCAGTCACAGGAGGTAATTGCTGTGCCTCTGGGCCTGAGCCCTGCTCAGGCTTGAGCTGCCCTCTCTGCTGCTTGGCACTGCGGGCACAGCCCGGACAAGACGGGCACAGCCCAGAGGAATTATCGCGAGCAGGCGCAGGGCACTCGGGTACTGAGCTGTCCTGCTGGGGTCCCTCTGTGGGAGACACTTCCTGAAACCTGGGAGCGGCTGCATGGGGTGCCCATGGTGGGGAAAGGGCAGAGGGGGAGAGCAAGGCTCCAGTGGGTCCTGAGAGGGCCTGGCCATGTGCCCTTGGGCTGTGGGAGCTGTTCCATGGGCAGGTGGGCAAGCAGGAGGGAGGGATGGAAGTTGGGAGTGACAGCTGTGGCACTGCAGATTTCCCMAAGCATTTAGTGAGGGTTTCCTGTGTGGGAGTAAGAGAGAGCCCCAGGGCCCTGGGCTGCTCCAGCTGCCCGTCCAGGGATGTTGCACAGGACCTGCAAAGAGGGTGGAGAGTGATCAAGAGCCACAGGCTCCCACAGCCTTACCCCACCCCCTTGCAGTGCCCAATTCCCCAAGGCAGAAGGGGATCCCAGCACACCATGGAAATGGTTCTGTAGGATCTGTGCTCCCTTCTCGATTGGGATCATGACTTGGATTATTTGGAAATGATGGTAAATGGGGCCTTGAAGACCTTGCGAGATGTTGGAGGCAAATTCTGAATGTAGCTTTCCTGACAAAATCATCCGTATCCGTGTGGCAAGAGCTCACTCATAAGCCATCTCTCTTAAGTTCCTCTCAAGGTTGATCAGTTCTGAAAACCTTGCCCTGCTCCCTTCTGGAGCCCTGAGGAATCCCACAGGATCGCTGTCAGTGGGAGGAAGGAGCATTTAGCTGTCCATCTCCCTCCCGTGTGCAATGGCAGTGTGTCCTTCTGTGTGATTTGTGCAGCCACGGAGAAGAGCAGAGAGGGAAGGGGCCGGGCCCAGAGCTGTGCCCTGGGGCTGAGCCTTTCTCAGCTCCTTTGGTGGCCCCAGGGGGCCTGAGCTGCTCCAACTGCCACTGCCAAGCCCTAGCCCTGCCTGGGGCTGGGTTCAGAGCTGCTGGCAGCTCCAGGGAGTCCTTTCTGCCCCAACTTCCCCACAAGGGGCTCCTTCCATCCCAGTGTGGGGCCACTGCAGGCACGTGGTCGCCCTGGCCGTGCTCCTGAGTTGAAGGCAGAGCTGAGGGAGTGCCTTGGAGGGCACCAATCACCCAGGTGCACTCACTGCCACTCGGGCCTGAAGGAGAATCGTCAGCAGTGCCATTGGAGCTGTTCTGTCCTGCMTTTCTTTGCAGCTGAGCCTGTTGGTGAAGGTGATCTGGCTTCCCAACCCACGTTCAGGACTGAGCCTCTGGGACATGTTGAGGGTAGGTCAAGGCCTTTCCCCTGGGGAAGCGTCCAGCTCAGAGCCCAAAGCTCGGCCAGGGGGGCATCGCTGCAGGTGCCAGGACAGAGCCATGCACGTGTGTGCCCTCGCCCTGCATGATCCCCTCACAACTTCTGCTCAGCACTGGCAGCTGTTTGGAGGAGGGTGGGCCGTGGCCCAGCCCCAAAAGCCCAGATTTTTTGTGAATCTTGTGCCCATTTTGATAAGCATGACGCCTTGGAGGTGCCACACAGGCAATCAGGAATTGTTCCATCTGTTGAGCTGTCCTTTTTTTTTTCTAAAGTGATGGACCAAAAGGCAGGACAGAAGGAGGTGTTTCCCCAAGGAAGCAGAAGCCGATTGGCAGCCCCTGCTGCAGGAA
>NDFG01001173.1:427865-457591 GCA_002167245.1 Sporophila hypoxantha | reverse complement strand
TTACATTGCGTACATGTATGTACAGCATGTACATGTATGTACAGATATGTCTTAGTTCTGTACACTGTGTATAGTTCTGTACAGTTCTGTAATTTTTGTTCATACTGTACAAATTCCATAACAGATATGTCACAGTTTATGTACAGTTGTGATACAATGTCTGTACATTTAATGTACAGTTACATAGTGTAACAGTTATGTGCAGTTCTGTACACTATAGATAGGTGTGTACAACTTCTTGTACAGTCTGTCAGTTATCTGTCCAGTGTGTGTACAGTTAGTCAGTTTCTGGACTAGTATGGACAGTTATGTCCAGTTCTGTACAGGGTGTACATTTATGTGACAAGATATGTCAGTTCTGTAACAGGGTTGTAAAGTTATGTCCAGTTCTGGACAGTGTGTACCTTGTACGTGGAGAGTTTTTGTCCAGTGCTGGCCAGGTGTGTACCTGTACGTACAGTATGTCCAGTGGACTGACAGTGTGTAAAGTACGTACAGTTAAAGTCCAGTGCTGCGACAGTGTGTAAAGTTATGTCAGTTTCTGGACAGATGTGTACCTGTACGTACAGTTTATGTCCAGTGCTGGACAGTGTGTACTGTACGTACAGTTATGTCCAGTGTGGACAGTGGTGTACCTGTTCGTAAAGTTATGTCGCAAGTGCTGGACAGTGTGTACCTGTACGTTACAGTTATGTCAGTGCTGACAGTGTGTACCTGTACGTAAGTTATGTCCAGTGCTGGGACAGTGTGTAAAGTTATGTCCTTTCTGGACAGTGTGTACCTGTACGTACAGTTATGTACCGTTCTGGACAGTGTGACGCTGTCGTTACAGTATATGGTCCATTCTGGACAGTGTGTACCTGTACGTACAGTTTATGTCCAGTTCTGGACAGTGTTGTACAAATTCGTACGTACAATTATGTCCAGTGCTGGACAGTGATGTACCTGTACGTACAGTTATGTCCAGTGCTGGACATGTGTACCTGTACGTACGTTTAATGTCAGTGCTGGACAGTGGTGTACCGTACGTACAGTTATGTCCAGTTCTGTACAGTGTGTACCTGTATCGTACAGTTATGTCCGTTCTGTACAGTGTGTACCTGTACTTACAGTTATTCCAAGTGTGGACAGTGTGTAAAATTAATGTCCAGTTCTGGACAGTGTGTACTGTTACGTACAGTTTCCAGTGCTGGACGTGATGTAATGGTACGTACAGTTGTGTCCAGTGGTGGACAGTGTGGTACCTGTACGTACCGTTTACTGTCCAGTGCTGGACAGTGTGTACCTTGTAACGTACCAGTTATAGGTCCAGTTCTCAAAAAGTTGTGTAAAATTATGTCCAGTGTGGACTTGTGTAACCTGTACGTACAGTTATGGTCAGTGCCTGGACAGTGTGTACCTGTATGTAAATTATGTCCAGTGCTGGACAGTGTGTACCTGTACGTACAGTTATGTCCAGTGGCTGGCATTGTGTACTTGTAACGTAAGGTTATGTCCAGTTCTGGCTGTGTGTACCTGTACGGTACAGTTGTATGTCCAGTGCTGGACAGTGATGTACGTATGTAAATTATGTCAGTTCTGGACAGTGTTGCTACCTGTACGTACGTTATGTTCCAGTGCTTTGGAAGTGTGTCACCGTGTACGTACAGTTATGTCCCGTGGTGACAGTGCATGTACCGTGTACGTACAGTTATGTCCATTTGTAACAGTGTGTAAAATTATGTCCAGTGCTGGCAGTGTGCTACTCGTACGTACAGTTCATGTCCAGTGTGGACAGTTGATGTACACTGGTACGTACAGTTTAGGTCCCAGTTCTGGACAGTGTGTAAAATTGATGTCCGTGCTGGACGTGGTGTACCTGTACGTACAGTTATGTCCAGTGCTGGAACAGTGTGTACCTGTACGATACAGTTATGTCCAGTGCTGGACGGTGTGTAAATTATGTCCAGTTCTGGGACAGTGTTGCTCCTGTGACGTACGTTTAGTCCAGTGCTGGACAGTGCGTACCTGTACGTAAGTTATGTCGCATGTGCATGGACAGTGTGTACCTGTAGTAACAGTTAGTGTCAGCTGTGGACAGTGTGGTACCTGTACGTACGTAGTTAATGTCAGTTCTAAAAAGTGTGTAAAATTTGTCCAGTTCCTGGACAGTGTGTACCTGTACGTGTACAGTTATGTCCAGATTCTGGACATGGTGTACCTGGAAGTACAGTTATGTCCAAGTGTGACAGTGTGTACCTGTACGTACAATTATGTCCATGTCTGGACAGTTGTACCTTGTAGCGTACAGTTATGTCCATCTCTGTACAGTGGTTGTAAAATTTGTGTCCAGTTCTGGACGTGTTACCTAGTAGTACAGTTATGTCCATTCCTGGACATGTGTCCGTTACGTACAGTATGTCCAGTGCTGGACAGTGTGTACCTGTACGTACGTTATGTCCAGTTCTAAAAGAGTGTGTAACAATTATCTCCATTTCTGGACGTGGTGTACAATGTACGTACAGTTATGTCCAGTGCTGGACGTGTGTCTGTACGTCAGTTATGTCAGGGCTGGACGTGTGTACCTGTACGTACAGTTGATGTCGTCTTTGGACAGGGTGTAAAGTTATGTCCAGTTTGCACAGTGGTGTACATGTACGTACAGTTATGTCAGGTGGTGGAAGTGACTGTACCTGTTCTACAGTTATGTCCAGTGACTGGACAGTGTGGTAAAATTAGTGTCCGTTCTGACAGTGTGTACATGTACGCTTTACAAGTTTGGTCCAGATGCTGGACAGTGGTGTACCTGTAACGGTACAGTTATGTCCAGTGTGGAAGTGTGACTGTACGTACAGTCTATGTCCAGTGATGGAAGTGTGTACCTGTACGTACAGTTATGTCAGCTGCTGACGGGTTGTCCTGTACGTACGTTATGTCCGTTCTGTACAGTGTTAAATTATGTTCAGTTCTGGAAGTTTGTACCTGTCATGTACGTTATGTTCAGTGCCTGACAGTGTTGTACTGTAATCTCTCTCTTTCAGAACTTTACAAAGTGTACATAATTGTACATAACTGTACATACATGTACGGATTGTACATAACGGTACATAACTGTACATAACTACATAATTGTACACTATGTACATAATTGTACAGAACTGTACACACCGTACAAAATTGTACATGCCTGTACATACATGTACACACTGTACATAACTACATAACTGTACACAATGTACAGAACGTTACACTCTGTGCAGAACTGTACATATTGTAAATAACTGTACAGAACTGAACAGAACTCTACAAAACTCTAAACACTGTACATAACATAACTGTACACTGTACATAACTGTACATAACTGTACGGTGCTGTACATAACTGTACACTCTTTCTATAACTGTACATAACTACATAAATGTACATAACTGTACACACTGTACATAACTGATTATAACTGTACAGAACTGTATAGAACTCTACACACTGTACATAGCTGTACATATTTCTGCACTCTGTTCATAACTGAACTGTACATAACTGTACATTACACACTGTGTATAACTGTATAATCTGTACACACTGTACGTAACTGTACATACCTGTGCATAACTGTGCGCACAGTACATACCTGTACACACTGTACAGAACTGTTCATAACTCTACATAACTGTACAGACTGTACATAACTGTATTTAATATACCCTGTATATTCTGTTCAAACTGTACACCCTGTACATAAGTGTACACACTGTACATATTGTACATATTGTATACCCTGTATATTCTGTTCAAACTCTACACACTGTACATAAGTGTACACACTGTACATATTGTACATATTGTATACGCTGTATGTTCTGTTCACACTGTACTCACTGTACATAAATGTGCACACTGTACTCACTGTACACACTGTATATACTCTATTCAGCATATATTCTGTTCACACTGTACATGGTGTATATACTCTATAAAGGATATATTCTGTACCCACCGTACACACTGTACATAAATGTACACACTGTACACACTGTATATACTCTATACCGGATATATTCTGTACACGCTGTACACACTGTACACAAATGAAATTGTTTATTTTTCTGCACACCGTTCCGTCGCCGCTGCCCCGCTCTGCGTCTCTTTGTGCCTTTTCATAATTTGCCATTCTAGTGTGGTTTCTAAATTTCACTGCTTTTTTTTTTTTTTTTTTATTTGTCAAGATGGTATTTCATGTTTCCTTTGTGGCATTTTTGCTTTTTTTTTTTTTTTTTAAATAACTTCTAAATTTGTTGAAGGTTTTTTCATTGTTTGATTTAAAAAAAAAAAAAATTATTTTATTCTATTATTTTTATTTTGTTTACTTTATTACTTTATTATCTTATTTATTTATTTATATTTCAATTTATTTTATATATTTTTCAATTTTATTTTTATTTAAATTTCTTCAATTTTTTAAAATTTTTTTTTACGTACTTTAATTTATTCTGATTTACTTTCCTTAATTGTATCTTATTTTATTAATTTATTTAATTATTCTATTAATTTATTTTTTTTATTTTTCTTACTTTATAATTTTATTTTATTACTCTATTTTATTTTATGTAATTTTTATTTATTTTTATTTAATTTTATTTTAAATTTTTATTTTGTCCTACTTTATTGAACTTTAATATTTTTATTTTCAATTTTTATTTAGAYGTTTTTCTTTAAAGTATTTTATTTTATTCTACTTTATTTTACTTTCTTTTATATTGTCTTTTTTATTTTAGTTAATTTTTACCTAATTTTCTTTTCATTTACTTCATTTAATTATTTATTTGATTTTATGTTTTTTTCTTATTTTTTAAATTTTTAAAAATTTTCTTTATTTTTTATTCATTTTTAATTTTATTGTTTTATTTTATTTATTGAACTTTATTATATTTTTGTTATTTTTATTTCTTAAATTTTTCTATTATTTTATTAAATTTTAATATTTTGTAATGTTTTACTATTTTATTTTACTCTATTTTACTTTTTTATTTTTTATTTTGTTTTAATTTTTATATTGCATTTTTTACTTCTATTATTTTTTAATTTATTATAATTTTAATCTTTGAAAATCTTGTATTTAATTTTATTTTTATTGTAATTTATTTCACCTAATTTAATTTTATTTTGTATTATTTTTATTGCTTATTTTTATTTTAATTTATTATTTTTAATTTTAATTAATTTTGTTTTCTGGTGATTTCTTTTATTTTTTGTTGGGGTCTTTTTCTGATTTTTTCCTATTTTATTTTCATCTTGTTTTTTTTAATAATTTTTGTATTGCATTTTCTTTCTATTCCTAATTTTATTTTATTTCTTAATTTATTTATTTTCTAATTTTGTTATAATTCTCTAGGGAGATTTTTTTAATAGTTTTTAAAAGTGGTTTTTTGTTTTTTTGAAAATTTATTGTTCCTTTTAGACTGTTTAAAATATTTTATGTATTTTTTTATTGCTTGTTTGGTTTTTTTATTTTCTATTTTTTATGTAAATTTTTTGGAACAGATTTTTAATATTTCTTTTGAGGGATGCTTTTCCCAATTTTGTTATTTTAAAATTATTTTAAACTTTTGGGAGGGTTTTGGTCTTTCCCTTCTTTATTTTGGTATTTAAGTTCTCCTTTGATTAATGTCTTTCGCTGTAGATTGTTTTTTTAGTCTTATTTTTAATTTCATTTATGTTCTGGGGGGTTCTTTTTTTTTTTTTTTTATTATTTTTAAATGTTAGGGGTTGTTTTTCATTTATTTTTTGTGGGTTTTATTTGTGGGGTTTTTTTCCCATTTTATTTTTAAATATTGGGAGGGGTCGGGTTTTATTTTATTTTTATTTTAGTTTTTGCGGGTTTTTCTTTGTGGGTTTTTTAATTTTATTTTTAATTATTTTTGAATTTTGAGGAGTTGGGTTTGATTTTATTTTGTTTTTCGTGGGCTTTTTCTAATTTCAATTATTTTTTACATTTTGGGGGGGAGGTTTTTTATTTTATTTTTGTATTTTATTTGGGTTTTTTAGTTTATATTTTAATTATTGCRATTTTATTTGGTGGGGTTTATTTTTGTGTGTTTTCCTATTTTTCTTCATTTTTTATTATTTTGGAATTTTTGGTTTTTATTTTATTTTTGAATTATTGTTATTTTTAGTGGTGGGTTTATTTTTTGTGGGTTTTCTTACTTTATTTTTTATTATTTTGGAATTCTTGTTTTTTGTTTTTAATTGTTATTTGGTGGGGTTTATTTTTGTGTGTTTTCTTACTTTATTTTTTATTATTTTGGTGGGTTCTGTTTTTTTATTTTATTCTTTATTTTTTGTATTTTATTTTTGTGGGGTTTTTTGTTTGGTTTTTTAAATTATTTTTTGTGTATTTTATCTATTTTTCTGTTAAAATTATTTTTAAATGTTTTGTGGGGTTGGTTTTCTTTTATTTTTATAATTGTTATTTTTATTTTGGTGCAGTTTTTTAGGGTTTTTTTTAATTTCTTTGTGGTTTTGAAATTATTTTGTTATTTTTATTGATGAAAAAAGAACCCAMATGTGCTTTGAATGTTTGAAATTCCAACCTGGCCTGGGATAAATTCCATTTCTGCAAGGAACTCACCTTCCATGGCACTCCTGCCATTAAAACATTCCCTTTACCCTGTAATTAATGAATTCTGCTGCTCCTGGGGATGTGCTGCTGCTTCCACCTGGAAATTCCTGAGAACTGAACCCCAAACATTCTTACCTGGATGGAAAATCAACATTTCCTCCTAAACCAGAYAGAAATGAACCCTAAAAATGGCATTAACAAAGTTCTAGAATACAAAGAAATGAATATAAAGTTCTAGCATCCAAATAAAGTTCATGAATAAAATAAAATAAAAAACCTGAATAATTCTACAACCTGTTTCCTGTGCTCTCTAATAAATATTGTTGTATCAGCCTACAATAAATATTTCTATTTGTGTATCAATCTAGAAGAAATACTTGTATCTCTATATCAATCTATTATAAATACTTAATATATATTGGTGTATAGATTATCAATTTCTAATAAATACTTCCATGTGTGTATCAATCTATAATAAACATTTCTATTTGTGTATTAACTACAAATAAATAATTTGTGTATTTATCTATAATAAGTACTTCCATGTATGTATCAATCTATAATAAATTATTTCTATTTGTGTATCAACCTATAATAAATACACTTACTTGTGCATCAATCTGTAAATAAATATTTCTATGTGTCTATCAATCTATAAAACAAATATTTCTATTTGTGTACAACACTACAAAAATATTTTGTATCCACCTACCTTAATTCTTCTATTTGTGTACCGCAAAACAAATAAAAGAACAACAAATAAAGTTCATGAATAAAATAAAGAACCTCAATAACCCCACAGTCCTGCTCCTTGTGCTCTGATTTTCCAGGGAATGACCCTAAAAATATCATTAATAAAATAACCAGAATAATTGTAAAATCTGTTTTCCTGCACTCTGATTTTTTGGGAATGTCCCTAAAATTGTGTGGGCTAACACCAACTCCAACCTTCCTTGCAGGCACCACTTGAAACTCTCTCAGCAGCCCTGGGAACAGCCCTTGCTCATTCCTGCAAGAAGGAAATGCACTTCTTGGCAAAAGTCCAGCGGTTTTATTTTACAAATCCAGCAGCAGCAGCAGCAGCAGCAGCAGCGAGGAGGAGGAAGAGATGAGGAAGATGCTCCAGCTAAAGCAATGATTTATTGGGAATGGCAGCAAATCAAAGGGACAGTCCCCTGCTTATGGCAAGCACTATCCAGGAATGGAGGAAGGAAAAACCAGGCCTTCCATGGCTTCCTAGTGGCTCTCTCCTTTCTTGCCCACTACCTGCAAGGGAAAGAGCAACAGTTCAACCCTTTCTTTGCCAAAAATTATCCTTTTTTCCCCCATCAAAATATCCTGTTTCCCCCCCAAAAAATTCTCAATTTCCCTCCCTTGCAAAGTTCCCTTTTCTTGTCCCCAAAACTCCTTTTTTCGCCCATCAAAATTCTTTTTTCTCCCCAAAATTCACTTTTTTCCCCAAAATTCCCTTTTTTCCTCATCAAAAATCCCCGTTTTCCCCCAAAAAATTCTCAATTTCCCTCCCCGCAAAGTTTTTTTTTGTTTTCCCCAAAATTACCTTTTTGTCTCATCAAAATTCCCTTTTTCCCCCCAAAATCCCCATTTTTCCCATCAAAATCCCCATTGTTTTGGATTTTGAGAGAAAATGGGAATTTTATAGGGAAAAAAATGGTAATTTGGGGGAAAAAATGAAGTATTTTAGAGGGGGGAAGTGGTTATGTTGAGGAAAATGAAAAAAAATGGGAAAAGCGGGAAAAAGAGGAGAAAAAAGGCAGAAAAATGAGGAAAAAGGAGAAAAAAAGGAGGAAAATTGAGATTTTGGGGAAAAGTGAGAGGGGAAATGGGAATAAATAGGCAAAAGAAAGGGAAAATTAGAAAAAAAAAAACAGGAGAAAAAGGGGAAAATTTGGGAAAATGGCAAAAAAATGGGGAAAGAAGAAACACTGGCAGCCAGTATTTCTAGTCTGGGAGAATGAGGGAAGTCTAAAATCTGTRTTTATTTCAGAACAGCAGAATGATTTTTCAATGATCTTGAGTGGCAGGGAAGGGCAGCAAAAGCTGTTCAACTCCTTTATTAACTTATTAGCAGCAGAGAAATGAAGTTTTAGTTAAAAAAAGAAATGAAGTTTTAGTTAAGATCAAGTTTTGCTGCTAAGAATTAAGTAGGTGCCATGTTGGTGTTAGTGCTCTGAAATTTGTAATATAAACATTGAAGCAGTTTATTTTAAAATCAAAAGTGAATAAAATAAATGATTTCTTTGATTTTATTTGAAAATAAAAAATAAAACAAGGGGCTCACTCGTTTGAAGTCGTTCATGTTGGTGGCCTGCACTGGAGTGCCAATAAATGTGAAATATGTGATTCTCGTTGTCTCTTCGTCACCATGATTGGACTGCACAAACAACTGCCGAGGGGAAAAAGCCAAAACAAGGAGTTTAGATTTTAATTTCAGATTTTAATTTCGGATTTTAATTTTTAGATTTTAATTTCTGAAAMATCCTTTTGCCAGGATTTTTTCTGAGAGGCCTCAGGAACAAAATGCAACAATAATTATCTCCTGGTGTGCAATGCAACAGGTGCAGAGCTTTGATTGGTCTCATGAGGTTGTTTCTAGTTACTGGCCAAGCACAAGATTTTATTCTCATTCCTTTCTATTCCTCCCTAGCTTTCTGATGAAATCCTTTCTTCTAGTCTTTTAGTATAGTTTTAATAGTATGTACATCATAAAATAATAAATCAGCCTTCTGAACCATGGAGTCAGATCCTCGTTGTTGGGATCTCTAGCTGGTCAGAGTGACTTTGAGAAAAGTTCCAAAGTCTTTTTTCCCAGCCTGGCGCTTGAAGGAGGAGTCAGGGCTCTCCAGGTTGTTTATTGTATCTTATCTAGAAAATTCTTTTTCTTGTCCTGCTGAGGTCTGCCCAGCAGGACAGCTCCAGGCATACTGCCTGCCCCCTTTATACTAAAAACTACGTGTACACTATTTACAATTACCTTCCAACACCCCTCACCTGTGTTAGACACTGAGCTTCTACTCTGAACCAATCTGGAAGTGCCAACAGCACAGCAGAAGATGGAAGCCAAGAAAAAGAAGGAGAAATGCTGGACACATCCAGCTCCCTCCATACCAGAAACCTTAAAATCTACTTTTCCACCTCGTGATAACTTCAATATTATTCTACTTAATTTGTCATGACTTGTGGATCTTCATCTAAGGTTGGTAACTTTCAAACCCACAGGTGTTCTGGGCTTTGAGCCCCCTGGCAGGGGTCCTGGCTGCTCAGGACAGMCAGAGGGATGTCCTGGGTTCTGACATTTGCACACCTCATCTCTTCCCTCTTCCAGATGTGGGAGCTGACCAAATCACAGCTTTTTTTCCATTCTACACATCTCTGTGTCTCTTCATTTAATAATTATTCAGAGAGCAGTGCTGTTGTCCTGGCAGCCTGTAAAACCCCCCAGCTGGSATTCCCCCGGTCCCAGGCTCGCTGGGCTCTGACAGAAAATGACCAATATCAGAGTGGTGACACTGCTGGTGGCACTCACAGTGACACTGTTGACATTCTGGAACTTGACGTAGCGCAGCTGCACGATGCCATCCTCCCGGATGTCCTCGGGGCCCAGCTGCAGGGCCTGCGTGGGCTCGCTGCGCTCCGCCTCCTCAAAGTCCATGGAGCGCGGCAGGTTGATGAAAATCTTGATGGATTTGGGGCCCTGCCCTGGACACACAGGGGGAATGGGATAATTTATACGTCCCCAGGAAGAATGGCTTTGGGACACACATAGGGAAATTTGGGGAATTTACAGTCCCCAGAGGATGGATTTGGGAGCACAGTACACACGGGAAATGGAGAATTAAACAGTCCCGCAGGGATGGATTTTGGGAGCACACACAGGGAAATGGGAATTACAGTCCCCAGGGATGAGCAGAACCCAGCCAGGAGATTGGGGTTGCTAATAAAACATGGGGAAGATTTTCAGTGGATTCTCACTCTGGCCTGGAATTAACAGCCAAGGTATCCTATTGCAAGCTCTACCAAACTAATAAATACTTCTATGTGTGTATCAGTCTATAATAAATATTTATTTTGTGTATCAAACTATAGTAAATATTTGTGTATCACTCTATAAATAAACACTCTATAACAATCTATTATAAATAATATATATTTGTGTATAGATTATCAATCTGATAACAAGCACTTCCTATGTTTCATCAATCTGTAATAAATACTATCTGTGTGTAGCATATCTATAAGAAATATTTCTATTTGTGTATCAAAACACAAGAAAATACTTTATTTGTGTATCACCTCTATAAATCAAGTATTTTTTTTTGTGGTGTATCAATCAAGATCCTTCTATGTGTGCATCAATCTGTAACAAATATTTCTATTTGTGTATCAAACTGCAATGTATTGTGTATCTCAATTTGTAATAAATACTTTATGTGTGTATCCAATCTTAATAAATACTTCTTTGTGTATCACACTATAAAAAATATTTCTATTTGTGTATTCAAAACTTACAATAAATTGTGTATCAATCTATAATAAATACTTCTGTTTGTATGTTAATCTTTAATAAATATTTCTATTGTGTATACAATCTATAAGAAAATATTCTGTTTGTGTATGAAACTATAATAAAAATTTTCTATTTGTGTATTAATCTATAATAAATCTATTGTGTGCCTCAAACTGTAAGAAATACTTTTTGCAATATCAAACTGCAATAATAACTATTTGTGTACAAATCTATAATAAATATTTCTATTTGTGTATCAATCTATAATAATCTATGTGTACATCAAACTATAAGAAATACTTTGTGTATGACTCTATAATAAATACTTTCTGTTTGTGTATGAATCTATAATAATAAATACTTCTATGTGTGTATCAATCTATAAGAAATACTTCCATTTGCTATCAGTCTATAATAATAAAACTTTGATTTGTGTATCAAACTACACCAAATACTTTATTTGTGTATCAACCTATAATAAATATTTCCATCTGTGTATCAAACTCCAATAAATAATTTGTGCATCAATATACTACTCGTGATATAAATATTTCTATTTGTGTCTCAAACTTTAACATACTTTTGGATTGTGTATCAAATGATAACAAATACTTGTATGTGGTGTGTCAAACTACAAGTAATACTTCTCTTTGTGTATCAGACCTACAATAAATATTTCTGTTTGTGTATCAAACTACAAATAAATACTACTTGTGTATCAAAACTGCAATAAATAATTTGTGTATCAATCCATATAATATTATGTGTGCATCAAACAAAAAGAAATACTTTACTTGTGATCAATCTGTAAAAAATACTTCTATGTGTGTATCCATCTATATAATATTTCTTTTTGTGTATCAATCTATAATACTTTGCGTGTGCATCAATCTATAGATAAATATTTCTTTTTGTGTATCAAACTACAATTACTATTTGTGCTTCAGTCTAAAAAAAATAAATAAACTTAAATAAAAATACCAATATAGATAAAGTGAACTAATTATATATGATATTTGTTGCTTCAGTTCTAAAATATTTCTATTTGTGTATCTGTGCTATAATAAATCTATGTGTATACATCAAACTGTAAGAAAATACTTTATTTGATGCATCAACCTGTTAATAAATACTTCTAATTGGCGTATCCAACCTGTAATTAAATATTGCTAATTGGTGTTCAACACACAATAAATACTTTATTTTGGATCAACCATATAATATCTATTTGTATGAAAACTATTACTATTGTGTGCATCAATCAAATGTAGTGTTAATAATATCGTGCTATCTATTTGACATCATTTATTGTTCAACTAATAATATACTTGTATTGTGTATCAACTAAGAATCTTTGTGTATCAATCTACTATCATGATGACACAACATACAATATGTGTGTATTCAACTGATAATAAATATTTCTATTTGTTGATATCAATCATCTAATAAATTCTTTGCATCCAATCTGATACAAATATCTCGTATTTGTGTATTTAATACGATGTTATCATAATAATACCTTGTGCTTATAATCTATAATTAAATATTTCTAATTGTGTATCATCTTAATAATATGCTATGTGCCTATCAGAACGTATATAAATATTTTCTGTACACTCTGAATAAATAATTTCTATGTGTGTACCAACCTATAATAAAACATTCTATGTGATGTTGCAAGCTACAATATATTATTAATATATAATGTTTTGATTTGTGACAGTCTATACTTAATGGATCACTTATAATTTGTGTATCAGTCTGAATAATTAAACTATTTATCTGATATTACAACTATTAGAAATATATTATTTTTGTTGTAAATAATCTCTTGGATGGTATAAACACAAATTTCTGTATAACAACATTCTAGTTTATATGTAATAATATATAGTCTGTGATGATTGTCAATCTATAAAAAGCATTTCATGTGTATCCAACTCAATGAAAATAACTATGTGTGTGTAGCAACCATATATAGATATTCATTTCTGTGATTATCAAACTCAAATATCTTGTGGTCAATCTTAAAAAATCGTTGCTAACTATATAAATATTTCTATTTGTGTCATCATTAAACTGTGTCAAGAAACTATAGGAATATTTGTGTATACTAAAACTTTTTTGTGAATATATAATACTTGCTTGTGTGATCAATCCATCAAGAAATACTTCCATTTGTGTATCCAGTCATATAATAAAAACTTGTGATTTGTGCTATCAAACTTACACCAAATACTTTGTGTTATGCAACGTATATTAAATATTTCCATCTGTGTATCAAACTCCAATAAATAATTTGTGCATCAATCTATAACAAATATTTCTGCCTGTGCATCAATCTATAATAAATAGCTTCTATTCATGGTGTCTCAAACGTTATAAAATACTTTGGGATTGTGTATCAATGTATAAACAAACTATTGTATGTGTGTGTCAAAACTACAAGAATACTTTCTTTGGTGTATCAACCTACAATAAATATTTTCTGTTTGTGTATTCAACTACAAATAAATACTACTTGTTGTAGTCAAACTGCAATAAATAATTTGTGTATCATCCATATATAAATCTATGTGTGCAAATGTCAAACAATAAGAAATTTACTTTGAATACCTGTTAGATATCTAGATCTACGTATAAAAATATTTCTATTATGTGTATCAACATAATAATATTCATTAGTGCTATCATCTTAATAAATACTTGTGTATGTGTGATCAATGTATAATAAATATCTTTTGTGTATCAAACTACTTATATTCATCTAAACCATTATCTATTGTGTATCAATCCTATAATAAATTTCTATTGTGTACATCAAACTTAAGAAATATTTATTTGTTGACAAAACTCTAATTCGGTACACTGTATAATTTGCTATTTGTGTTACATAACCAACTATATAAATACTTTTGTGTGATCAAGCTATAAAAATAATTTCTATTTGTTGTATTCAATCTATTATACTTCTGTAGTGCATCATCTATAACAATATCTCTGTGTATTAAACTACAATGAATTGTGATCCAAGTTTAAAATAAATACTTCTTATGGTGTGTATCATCCTATAATAAATTTATGTGATATCCAAAATATTTATTTGAATAGTATCAATCTATAATAAATCTATGTGTGCATCAAAGTATATAAGGAAATATTTATTTGATGCATTCACTCTGTATAATAGATTCTATGTGTGTACGCAACCTATAATAAAGACATTGCTTATGTGTATCAACCTATAATAAATATTTTTTTTGTGAATCGATACTAAATATTCTCTAGTTTGTGATTTCAGTTCTATAATAAAATACCTTGTATTCGTGTGCATTCAACCTATAATAAAATATTTGTGCAATCGCAGATCCTATAATAAATACTTTGATTTGCTGTTGTCAAACTGTCAAAGAACACTCTGTGTATCAAATCTATAGTAAATCCTTTGATTGCTGTATTGAAACTCTCATCTTTGCCTGCACCAACAACAATAAATAATTTACTGCGCACTCACCATTGTCTGCGGCCCTGCAGTTTCATAGAGTTAAAGCTTGACAGGGCTGACTAAAGCTACAGTGTATGAGCAAGCTGTGGAGGCGGAAAAACCAGAATTACACACTGCTTTGTGCAAACGTGGAAACCAACCCAGCACAGAATTAGGATTAAGCCAGCTCTGGAATAAAATGCTGGGCTCACTTTCCCCATGTTCCCACCCGATCCTGGCCTTGTACTGCCCTGGGCCTGGCATTCTCAGGTGAAAATTTTTGGAGCCTGAGGCAGAACATCCCTGAGCCAATGGCAGCACAGCCTTTAGCCTGACAGGCTCACCCATGGCCCCTCAGGGAAGGTCCCTGGGCCCCTGGCAGCCCCTGCCCCACGTTGCAGACACACTAGCTCGTCGCAGTCGGACTCCAGGTAGGAGGAGTCCTTGCTGCGGCAGTTCTCGAAAGCCGGTGCTCGTCGCTCTGCGTTGAGGCACTCGCAGCCAGCCTTGGTGCAATTGAAGGGCAGCCAGATCCATCTGGGGCCAGAGAGCACACAGTCACAGCTGGACAGCCCACAGCTATGGCACACAAAATTCCATTTTAATGATAGGGACATTTCTTCATTCTGAGGAAAACTGTTATGTCAATGTTTACATTTTTTCTGGAAAAAGAAAGCCCTGGAACTAAGTCGATTTGCTTGGGCAGCTCTGCCTAAAATCAACTATTTGGACTTATCAAGTACATTTTGGAAAACCACCTGAGCTACACCAGCACTCCCATGCAGCTCTGGGAGATTACTCACAGTATCCTTTGGGATGTCTGTGTCTTCGCTGTTGCGGCATCGTTCTCAGGTGCTGGTTTGTCTTGTTCCTCCAAGCACACGCATCTGCTCCTGGTACTGACGCGAATGCGCACCTTAGTTGCGGTAAGACAGAGGAACTGTGGGCGTTGGCTGAGATGTTGTTGGTGGCAGCCGTTGCCCTGGAGCAGCACAGGAATCCTTTACGAATCTCACCTTGCACACTGGGAGCTACCTCATCCACCATATAACCATTTAATTATTTGATTTCTGCCTTTATTTCACCCTAGTGCTGTGATGCAATATCTTAAGCACATTTGGGCATGAGGAAAATGATATATATTGAATGACTGTGCTTTTACACTTGCTTCAAAGGCATAGGGCAGCACAGCAGAGAATATTTCTCCTTAGGAGGGGTTTTGGTCTCGCCAGTTTGGATGAGACGTCCTTCAGGGCTTCCTGTAGGCCTCCCCTGTCCCCTTCCCGGGCAGCAAGGAAGGCTCTGGAGCACCACTGGCACTGCGTGCACAAGTCCACCTCCAGGAACCGTTGCCTGGGGTATTTGTTGCTCAGGGCGCTGAAGGCAGGCGCGAATCCGCAGGCAAGGCCGCACCTGTGGGAAAAGCGACACTGCACTGAATTTCCCACTCTTGTTTTCCTTTCCTCAGGCCTGCCCATGGAATTAGAATGTTCCTGCTCTTCCTGATAATCCTGCTTTAAAGCAGTTCTCTACCTGGCTGCTAGCTGCTGATCCAAATGAAGGAACAAACTGGCAATCATGCAATCTACTGTCTTTATTATTTGCAGCGCATTTTTACCACGTCTGCTCAAGAAAGTGTTACAAAGGAGGGCAAAGCAAACAAAAAAACTCCTAATCATTGTCCATCTTACCTCCTTGGGAAAAAAATTTATAGCACACAACTTAAATATTTAAGGGTCAACACGTATCAAATTGTTCCCACAACAATCTTCATTTACACCTAATCAATGTTATCCCCATTTTATTTGGCTTGGGAGCGGACAGAGTGGTTTCTTTTGATTCAATTAGCACTTGCCTTGGATGAAAAATGTTATTATTTTACTTTATCTGCGTCAGCAAAAGGTGTAGGGAAGCTGCTCAGCTGCAGCAATTCCTGTCATAAGGGAGTTTTCTCTGAGAAAGAGAACAAAACAAAGGTGGAATAAAATACCCAGACGTAGAAAACTTGGCAAAATACCACCATAACTAAGAGGCGCAGCCAAAAAAGTGATGAGGTTGCCCTATGAACCCCAAAGCCCGAGAATATCACTATTCTCCCTAGATTTCACAAATTACGCGGGATATTCAGATATCGAGGTTTATTGGTGACAAAATTCATCCCGATTTCACCACAGTTCGCACCTTCCCTGCTGAGGGGGGAAAAGGATAATCCTCTCGTCCCGGGCCAAATTGGGCTCGCGATCTCCAGCCAAGTTGTTATGGGGCAAAAGTATGTTTTCCCAAGTTTTAAAGTTGTTTTTTAGTGCTTGGTTTCGTGCCTCTCCCATCACTTTCCTGCCCTTTAACGGGGCTTTAACCAGCCGCAGCCCGTGCTCCCTCAGAGCAGCGCCTGAGGAGATGGCGTCGTCGCGGGCAGTGGGGTTCGGCTGGAAAACGGGAAATTATCCCGAGGAAGAGCGGGAGCACGTGTCTAAAAATTCCGGAACTTAGAAAGCGCTTCGATGCGCGACTGCACGAACGCGTTCCGGGCGCCCCTCACGTGCAAAACCGCGCCGGGGAGCCCGAATAAAAAACGGGAACAGCGGAGCCTGTGCCGGGAGCCTGAGGGGACGGGGCGCGCAGGAACCGTCCCCCGCCCTCACTCACCCCCTCATGGTGTAACTTCACAAACACGGCCAGGCGGGAGCCGGCGCTGCTCAGCTCGGGCTGAAACGCGTGTGTTGGCGATCACCTTCACGCGCCGCCATGGCCGCGGGCCCGGTGTCGGCAGCCGGTGCGAGGTGCAGCGTCACGGCGGGCAGGACGCCCGGCATCGCACCGCTGGCACGGGCGCAGGCGCGGCCGCCCCGCTTCCTCGTCCCGCCCGGCCGCCATCTTGGGCAGGGCAGTGACTGGTCACCGGCCGCCATTTGTAGGAAAGGGCAAGCGATGCCCCCGGCGGCCAGTTTGAGAAACGGGGCAGCCGTGGGGTGGCGCGCGCCCCCGGCCGGCCATTTTGGGGGAAAGGCAACGCGGGAATTCTGTGATGGGAGGACGCGACTTTAAATATCAAATTTTAAAAATGTAGTACTAGTTCCGTCATTTAACTCGTTTTTTGGTGGAGCGTTTATGGGATGACCCTGTCTGTCTTGCAGGCAGAACTGGTGTCAATTTTGTCACCTTACTTATGTTTTTTTAATTAAAGTCACGCTGTTCTGCGATTACGGAAAGAATTCTGAATAACGCTGAAAGCCAAAAAGGGGAAATCAGATAATAAGTGCTGTGGTAATAACTACCAAGAATAAAACCAAATAAAATCCAGGACTTTCTCCGACCCACTTGCAGCGTTCATTCTGGAAACTTTCCAACGTACTTTAGAACACAACATACTCCACGTTCAGATGATCTCATTGATTCGCTTTTCCTGCCAAACACCAGGAATACCCCCAGCACTCTCTCTCGCCTGCTGTAATTCAAAAGCCTGTGCAGTCAATCGCTAACTAATGAATTAATTTCGCTTAACAAGTAATCACGGTCCCGGGCGCGGCCCTCAGCGTCACCGGCCGTTTCCACGGCGGCGGCACCTTGCCGTCAAGCGCGCCGCCGGAGCTGTGCGCCAGTTGTCGCGGACGCGCTGTCATCGGCCCGCTGGCCGCACCGAGCGCGGCGGTGGCCGCGGCGCCCGGGAACGCCTGAGGAGCCGGGACACGCCACCGGCACCGGCACCAGGGTCCCGAACAGGGTGCGACCGGAGAGCGGGGCGGGAGAGGCGGCTCGCTGCAGCGGCAGCTGGGGCGAGCCCGCGGCGCGTCCGCAGGCCCGCAGGCATCCCCTGCGGCGGAGCGCTGAGGAGGCTGCGGCGCGGCGGGCGCGGGGACCCGAGGCGCTCCGGACCGACATTCGGCTGGCTCGGAGCCGAGGGAGACCAGGGGATCCCGCGGACAGCGTTAACGGGAGCAGGTGGAGCGTTTGAAATTCGTCAGGGTTCACCTAAAAGCGAGCACAGCGTTATTAATGGATGGATGAAGGTTTCCATCGCTATGCTAACGGAGGAGGCTCCTGGCAGGAATGAGATCCTCTGGGCGGCTTAACATGCCTTTTATGCCGATTATTTTTGGCTACCTCGCAGCCTTCCCGGGTTTTATTTCCCTTTCCTGCTGCCACCCAGCGTGCTCTTGGCACCCCAGGGTGGATTTGGGGTGCCTCCAGCTGCTTTGGATTTAACTGTCCTTGCGACAGTTCGAAAACAGGGAAAAATTACAGTGGCTTCAGTGTGTCAGTCAACCATTAAGCACCGAGGAAACCTGCAAATGGCTTCCGAAAGGTGTAATTAAACTCCAGTCTCGATGTCCCAAAATTAGTGGTTTTGTTCTCTGTCTAGGTTTTGGAAGCTCCTGCATACCAGGGAAAGGTGTTCTCATGGTATTCTCTATCCCGTAAAAGGTCCCTTCTCTCCATCCCTAAGTAACAACCAGAAAATCTAACTGTCATTGAAATTTAAAAATCATGACATTTTCCCAAATGGCATAAATAGCCCATTCAAGCTATGTTTATTACTATTTAACACTATTTGTTCTATTTATTAGTATTTTGGGGGCAATATTGAGTGTGTACAATATCCTGGGATTAATCCTTCCTTAATGGAAATAAAAGTGTTTGGGATGGAGTACTCTGGTGTAACAGAGTGGGTATACTTTTGTTTTACCTTTCTCACGTGGGTTTGTTCTGCTGGGCTTTTCTGTAAAAATTTCCACCGTGTGGACAGCTTGAAAGGGGTTTAGTGAGTCTCGGATTCAGTGTTGTAATTTCCTTGTACTTAAAATCAGATTCAGTGGCTTTACTGAAATAGAACTGATCCGGGGATTATTAATTGTGCCTAAGTCCCACCTTCAAGCAGAGCAGTTCCAAGAGGTCACACCATTAGGTTAACGTTTTTTTGGTTCATTTCCTCATTTAAATAATTGCTTTCTGTTGAAATATTTGAAAAATCCTAGGTTTTGGAAGGTGTTTTTCCACATCCCCTGCATTTGTCCTGTTTATTGCACAATATTGTTATGTGTTTCCCACATCCCTGCATTTTTGTATGTCTTAAGACAGAATATATTTCTTATAATGTGATTTATTGTTATTTATTTGCAAGGTTTTATGTTAGAAGTGTCAGGAGGAAATAAATACAAGGCGGGTGATGTGTTTGATATATCCCTGTGTACATGAATAAAACATATATCTGCTGTCATTGTGTTTTGGGAGGAAAACCAGGATTTTGTTGCTTATGGGTAGAGACAAAATTATAACCCCATGGAGACACAGAGGGGAATTGTACCTCGTTGGCATCTCCATTTTCTATTTCCAAGTTCACCTTTCTGCAGGAAATAGAGGGTTTGGGGCAGTTCTGAGTGGTGGGAATTGCTGTGGGATGATTCCTGCCTGCTTTTGGCCCCTTTGGCCCTGGGACAGATGCTGATTTGCTCCTTTACTTTGTCATCACTGATGTGAAAAAATGGAATTAATTGATGTTTTCAGACAAAAAGCGGATATTTGGTGCTTGCCAGGGGCCTGCGCTTGGTGTGTGCTGGGCTGAAGCTCTGGCATCCAAATTCCTGAGGGAATTAAGATGGCTTTTCCTGAGAAGGAAGGTTTTTATGAAGGCGTTGTGCGCTTGCCACAGTCAAACTAGAAGAAAAGAGGGTAGTTTTTGTTTTTCCTCTCTTCTCCAGAGCCTTGCTGTGCAATACTCTGAGGACCTGGGATTTGATAATGGACTGTCAGGGGGTTGTGGTGATTGGATTTCTAGCATGGAAATCCTGATCTCTTAGGGTTAATTGTGTGCGTAGGGCTCTTGTATGTTTGTAATCCCTCCGTGTATGTTCCTTTGGAAATTCCCTTGATATCAGAGCGGGGGTGGGTTTGGAAAGTGTTTTCAGAAGTAGCTCTGAATGCAGAAGGTTGCTAAGTGCAGGAGCTCAAGCGCAAGTGACTGAGGCCTCAGCACGTGCTCACTTGCATGTGTTTATTAGAATGCAGCTGTGTTATTGACAGCCTCGGTGACACGGGAACACTGTGACTTTGTGCCCTGAACTGGGAGCAGTAGGACGAGCAGAGCAGTGGAGAAGGGATTTTTTGTGTTGCTCATTTGGTGTTTTTCAGCTCTTGCTTTAGTTCATTTCTGGTTTGTTTCCTCACAAAATTGAGTGGGTATTTATGTGATGTGTGGCGGTTTTGTTTTGTTGTTGATATTTGCATATTTGGTCTGGTTGGCATCTGGACACTTTGATTCCATGCTTTTATTAACTTCTGTTTTTGTGATGATTTCCCTGCAAATGAAGCCTGGTTTTAATTTGTGAGCTCTTGGTTTGTTTAAAATGTATGTTTGAAAATGCTGAATTTAATTTCTCTTTCTGTGCCTGTTATGGTCCAGACGAGAAATTGATCCAGCATTGCCATAAAACAATGTAACTCTGCAGGGCCAGGTAGTGGTTTGCAAGTGTGCAGAAAGACTGGATTTTTTGCTCTTTATGGATCCTGTCATTACATTCGAGCTCTTAATTAAATAGCTTTTGATGAAGATGGGCCAGTGGGCTTGCCGGAAATGAGGCTTGCTTCCTGGGAAGGGTCATTTGATGTGATATCAGTGATTTGGTGATGTGGATTTGTGAAAACCCCAGAGTTGATCCCTTGACTTGTCCAGGAGCCTCCCGGGAGCGTGTTTGTAATCCTTTAGCCAATTCCATGTTACCCTGCCCTATGCTCGGCTCCCGTCCCCCTTTTTTCCACGGACACAGTCACGTTCCAGTTCTCTGGCTGCACAGAGATGGCAGCACTCATCACACGGGAGTAACAACTCCTTGCGTTTTTACACGCATGAGAATGACAGGATTCTTGTTGAATAAGATTGGGTGCTGGCAAAGGTCGTGGCAGTCAGACGTGTACCTTTCATTTTCTATTCATAATATTCAGATTTATTCCCTCTGAAGTGCTGGTGAAAAGGTTTACCAGGGACCTGTTGAAACTCAGGCAGAAGAACGTGTCTATAAGTATAAAAACCCCACAGAAACACACAATATTTCATTGCTCCTCCTAAATCAATAAAAAACCCCACAGAAACACACATGATTTCATGGCTCCTCTAAGTCAGAGCTCTGCTTTGAACTGGGGTGAGTTCAGAGGATAAACCTCCACAAGATATCCACAAGGAGTGTTTGAGTTATTAATTTAACACGACCTTTTCACGATAAGAAAACCTCAGTTCTAAGGAGCATGGAAGTTGCTGAGCAGCTGGGAATGTTGCTACCACAACAGAAGGTTGTTGTGGCGTTTAAACTTGTCCAAATTCAAGTGGTTTTAATTGCCAACAACTTGAGTTGCTATCCCATCATTGAGGGCCTTTCTTGGTCGGACAATTGAATTCCACTGTGTTTTTAGTGTCAATATGTTCAGAATATCCGAAATGTAGCTGTAAAAGATCAGTGCTGGACCCATTTCTGCTGGACAGTGGCCAGGATCCAGTTTGTCACGGGGACATTTACAAGGTTTATTTTCACCTAAGGCAGGATATTTCCATGATTTCCAACATGAATGCTGTGTAGCGGAACATAACAAACATCAGGGGTATAACAACTGCTTCAGGCCTCAGGGCTTAAAACATTCTGTAAACTTCAAAAAGACTCTAAAAAGCCTTTCCCCCACACCCCGTAAAGTAAAATTGAACGCGCACCATTGCCTCATACCTGGGGGTCATTGTCTGTCTGTGCCATCTGCTTGGCTCCCCATCTGCTGCCATCCTGGACTCCAAATGTGAGGGGGAAAGGGTGGGAACCATGAGGGGCAGAATTCAGAGACAGGGAGGGGACAAGATGGCAGAAACATGAGGAAATGATGGCAAAAACATGAGGAAAAGAGCATGGAAACGATGAGGGGAAAAGATAGAAAAACATTGAGGGAAAGAGTGGAAACATGAGGGGAAAGACAGAAAAACATGGAGGGGGAAAGGGTGGGAAACATGAGGGGAAAAGATGGCAAAAACATGAGGGGAAGAGCAAGAAATGTGAGGGGGGAAAGGGCAGGAACCTGAGGAAAAGATGGCAAAAACATGAGGGGAAAAAGGGTGGAAAACAATGAGGGGACAGAATGGCAGAAAACAGGAGCTGGCTAGCTCACATATAGAGGTGACTAACAGTATGCTGGTAAAAAGAGCTCAGCGCATGAATGACCCAGTATCCCAGTTGCGAAGCATTACATACTCACTAAAAAAAGGCCTAACGACCATGTGGAGGGGAAAAGAGTGGGAAACATGAGGGGGAAATATGGCCAAAAACATGAGGGAAAAGAGCAGGAAAACATGACGAAAAGAGTGGGAAACATGAGGGAAAGAGCAAGAAACATGAGGGGAAAAAAGAGTGGGGAAACGATGAGGGGAAAAATTGGCAAACATTCGGAAGGGAAAAAGAGCAGGAACATGAGGGGAAAAGATGGAAACATGAGGAAAAGAGCAGGAAAACATGGGAGAAAAGGTAGGGAACAATTGAGGGGAAAAATGGCAAAAACATGAGGGAACAAGAGTTGGGAAACTAGGGGAAATATGGCAAAACATGAGGGGAAAAAGAGCAGGGATAAACATGGAGGGGGAAGAAGTGGGAAAGCATGAGGGGAAAAGAGATGGCAAAAACAAATGAGGGAAAAAGAAGTGGGAAACATAAGGAGAAAAGAGCAGGGAAACAGAGGGGAAAAAGATGGCAAAACATGAGGGGAAAAAGAGCAGGAAAACCTGAGGGCGACAAGAGCGGGAAAACCATTGAGGGGGAGTGTACAAAAACATGAGGGAAAAAGAGCAGGGAAATGAGGGGGAAAAGAGCAAGAACATGAAGAAAAAAATAAGTTGGAAACATGAGGGGAAAAAAGGATGGCAAAAACATGAGGGGAAAGAAGTGGGAACCCATAAGGAAGGAGGGGAGAAAAAAAGAGCAGGGTAGGAAATAACACATGAGGGGGAAAAAAAAAAGATGGGGCAAAACATGAGGAGGGGGGGAAGAGCCAGGAAAACATGGGCGGTGGAAAAAAGCCCGTCCGAGAATTGAAACATCGAGGGTGAGCGCAAATAATATTTGTTTATGATCGGCCTAAAAACATGATAAGTTTGGGAGTGTAGAAGAAATATTGAACCCAGAATCTCATTTCTCGCAACCGCGAAGAACATCGCAATGGGGGAAAGGGGCGGAGGAATAAGAGCAAGAGACAACACATGAGGAAAAATACTGAAGGGGAGTGTGAGAACCATAGGGCGGAAAAAGATTGGCATACTATGAGGGGAAAAAAGGTGTCGGAACGCTATGAAGGGATGAAATAATGGATGTAGTAAGAAACATGAGGGGGAAAGAAGAGGCAAGAAAACAATGAAGGGAAGGGGAAAAAAAAAAAAGAAGAGCGGGGAGAACTCGAGGGTGGAAAGTGATTTGGACAAAAAGACGGAATCGATGGGAAAAGGAGCAGGAGGGAAACATGACGGGGGGAGAGAAAAAAAAAGCAGGGAAACATGAGTGGGAAAAGATGGGAATGCGATAATTGACATATGAGGTGAGCAAGAAAAGGGAAAAGGCAGGAAAAACTGAGTAATTTTCGGGGGACGGATCAAGAGCGGGGAACTATGAGGGGAAAGATGAACAAAAAACGGATCGAGAGGAAAAAGGAAGCAGGGGAAAAATACAGGAGAAAAAGAGCAAGAAACATGAAGGAAAAAAGAAAGTCCAGCCTGGGACACGATGAGGGGGAAAAAGATGGCATAAAACTATGAGGGGAAAAAGATTGTGGGAAACTTGGGGGAGAAGATGGCAAACAGAGTAGACGGTGAATAGGTAGCAGCGAAACCTTGAGGGGCAGGCGGGAAGAAGCATGAGGGGGGAAAAGATGACAAAAAACATGGAGGGGAAAAAAGAGGCAGGAAACGTGAGGGGAAAAGGGCAGGGGAAACAGGTAGGGGGGAAGGAAGCAGATTAAAAACGAGTGGAGATAGTGTGGAAATTTTTGAAGAATCTATGGGTAAGAAAAAATATGAAAGACGGGGGAAGAAATATGATATTGCAAAATAAACCCTGAAATTTGGTAAGTTGGGCGGAGCCGATGTATTGACGAGCTGTGTGATAGCGCTGCGTGGCAGAATATAGCAGAAAAGGGCGCTCAGTGGCCTGGCCAGTAATTTTGAGTTTTTGGGAACGAAGGCCTAGGGTGTGCTGCCCTTCGTGCTGGAAAATGATAAAAAAATGGGGCCGGCATGGCTAAGCCCCCTATCCACTGCTTGTGGTGCCTGGCCTGCTGCTCGAGAAAGTGAGAAATGGCAATTCTCCTTGTTCATTCGGGGTCACCGGTAATGCCACGACGGGCAGATCTGTCCTCTTGGGACCTGGCTTCGCTGACCTGCAAGGTAATGGAAGGCACATGCCCCTCGGACCTGTCCTCCCATCTCCTTGTGCGCTCGGGGCAGCTGCTCTTTGCCGCATCAGCACCAACCGCATATGTCAGGAGGTTGACAAAGAGGGTTTTACCTCCGGGGCTTCCTACAGGAGTTTTGAGCAGCAGCCTTTTTTAACTCGGTTCCCAGTTATCATACGTTGTGGAAGCTGCTCTAAACACAGCTTGCGTTCTAAGTTG
Source organism: Sporophila hypoxantha (assembly GCA_002167245.1). Lineage (NCBI taxonomy): Eukaryota > Metazoa > Chordata > Aves > Passeriformes > Thraupidae > Sporophila > Sporophila hypoxantha. The sequence goes on along the minus strand of NDFG01001173.1, from coordinate 432,360 downwards.
GAGCTGTTATATAGTTGTGTTGTGAAAGGGGGAATTCACTTCCCAATATTCCCATCTCGGCGAGTGGGGAACGCCTGTATTACCATGGCACACTCCTTTTGATTCCCTGTGCCCTGGCATTCCATTCTCCAATTCTCCTGGGCCCTTTGGGTAGGGCTTGAGGTCTCCCTATTTATGGATTTATGGGGGGAAACTCTTAATGTGCCAACACAGTCTTTCCTATATTTGGTCCAAACTCAATTGAAATGAATTTGAAGCAAATTCAGCTCTTGATTTGTAAATATTGGGAAGGGATTTGCAAAATGGGCTTTGATGTGCCGCCCCAGAAAAATCTTATTTCTGTGCTGAAGGTAGAAATTTCTGATCCAGATGATCCATCCAACTGCTTATGATTAATAAAATGTGATTTTGCACATAGTGATGCCATATATGACACGATGAGAATTTGGGGGTAGGAAGCTGAGGATATGATGTTCTGGTCATTTGTTGTGATTTTAACTCTCTGTTTGCCTTTGCCCTGCTCGCTCAGATCAAGTCCAGAGCTCTGCTCTTTGGTTCATACAGCCTCAGTTACTTGTTTATCCAAAGGCCTTCAGCTTCCAGTGAAAAGCAATATATGTGAGTGCAATCAGAGAGTGGGTGAGTTATCTAAGATTGCTTATTATGTGCAATATGGGAATTTGTGTGCCCATTTAATCCATATATTCAGACACTTGTTTTTGATTTTTATCCTTCAAGAGAAAATTCCTCAGCAATACATTTTATTTTTGACTAGTGGTTTTATATTAATCAGAGAGCAGCAGCTAAGTGGTAAAGCAGGATAGGAAGGGCGTTAATAGCTGTTCAGTTTTGAACTCCTGCAAGGTTCTGTAATTTATCTCACAGGGAACAGGAGGTTGTGATGATTTAGGAGTTGATTTTGAGTTTCTCTAAAAATACAACTGACGTAATCCCAGTAAATGGTTCAAGTGAAGTTCCCCCGCGAGTGTGAGGGTGTGAAGTGCTTTGGAAGCCTAGCTGTTTTTCCACGTGTGTTTGTCCCTAGTGTTGCCAGGGGAGATGTGGGCCTGTGGGAATGTGAACGATGGGAGTGCAATCGAGTTCACTAAGCTGGCCTTGTGCACACCACGGGATCCAGAGTAGCATGGGAGCGCTGGCAGGGGGGAGGTGTCCTTCTGCAGGCCAGGCGTAGGATGGGTTTGGAGAGCACTTCCTGCAGAGCCGAGGATGGTTTTGAGCCTGCCCGCAAGATTCTAATCTGTGTTTTGCGTTGGCGCGATCGTGCTGCAGACAGCGAGGATGGGGGTTTAGAGACACTCCATCGGAGAGGGCCAGGATGGTTTGAGCCTGCCCATGCAAACCGATTCTAGATCGGTGTGTTGATGCTTCTCTCTGCATCTCTGCAGTTCTATCAGTCCAGTCGGCACGCAGCTGGGAAGGTGAGTGACTCCTGGGTTGCCATGGGACGATGGACCGCATAGAAATCATAAGGTAGATAGGAATGCAAACAGCCTGGGAGTTCCTTTTTATCTGCTTGGATGAATCACAAGATACCTTCTCACTGTTATTGGATCAGCTCCAAGAGGAATGTTAGCCAACTCTATCCGCGTGCTACCGGATGTATCTAACGGTGATTGGTTCTTGGTGCCCTAGGGACACCTTCCCCCTGTTCCGCCTTGGGCTCAGCACTTGCCATGGGGGCAGGCCACCAGCTTCCGCTGGAATCCTTGTCGGGCGTCGAAAGAAAGGGTGATATCACTGGGAGAGCACAGAACTGGGTTGGTTCTGCTCATTGTGTTAATTTTGGTGGGCTTCAATTCCTGGTAGGACAAGTGTCTTGTTGGGGTGTTCTGTTGTGGAGAAGTGGATTCCTGAGAGGGTTTGGGGAACATGAGGAGAGAAATCCTCACTAAGGGAACCCTTCTCTTTTGAGTTAAGGCTCATTGCAGAGTTTGTTAAACTGGATTCCCAAAACAATGATTGGGTCAAACCCTGGTTTATCCATCTGCTTCCTTCTTGTACCCCGATTCCCCTCTGAACTCAAAGTTATGCTCGCCGATCAAGCCCCTACCTCCCTATACCTCTCCCCACCCCCCTCCCGTCACAGGGAATCCGTATGTCCCCCTGGCATCCTTTGTATTGTGCTGCCATTCCCAAATAAATCCTTGCCTTAGCTGGAAAGCATCCTTCCTCTGCATCTCTCCTCCTCCTGCGGGTGCTGCGTGGTGCTTCGGAACTGAACTGCTGGCTGATTATGGTCATCATCATGTTTTTAAAACCGTCTTCGCTTGACTTCTTTGCCCAACGCCGACAACAATATAAGATTGCATGGTGCACAAATCTTGGGAACCATTCATGGAGCTCTGCAGGGCCATGAAAGATGGCAGAGGCTGGGTGTTTTCCTCAATGTGGCCATTCCCTTGTTCCACTCTTCAAACGCTACTAAGAGGATTTGCACATAACAATTAACTGTCATCTTGGGTAAGCACGTGCTCAGGAGATGCTGTACCTCGTCGGTGTGCCCAAATAGGGGTCAGGTAAGGTTCACCCTCAAGGTTGCCGCTGGCTCCAGCTGTGTAGGCTGTTGCTTATTTTCTAGCTCCACACAATAGTTTTAGGAGGAGCTCTCATGTGGCCCTCTAGGCTCGCTTTTGTGTTTCCAAGAGGGGCGACGTGTGGCTGGCCACGTTTTATATTCCCAAAAACATCATGGTACGGCTTCAGCGTAGTGAAACTGGCGAATCTATCTTTTGTACAATTATTGTTATTATTTAATGATATTTTAGGGTCATTCCCTGGAAATCAGAGTCAAACAAGGAGCAGGATCTGCGTTGAAGTGCTGGATCATCACCTCGGAGGACTCAGTCGGAGTAATGTGGACGGTTCTTTTGAGTCACTGTTATGTTACTGCTGGAGTGAAACTTGTTCTTAGTTTTGCCATGTCTGCTGTTCTTTTATTTGTTTTTGGTACACAAATAGAGATATTAAGGCTAGGTGGATACAAAAATTGATTTCTGTTAGTTTGGTACACACAATAGAAATATTTGTCTTATAATTATAGAGGTCACGAGGAAATATTTAGTTACCAGATTGATTGCACAAAGTAAAGTTATGGTGTAGTTACAGTAGGTTCTTGGTCCCATAGTACATAACTCTCAGCTAATTGAGAACTGAATTATAGTCTATCTTTATTTTACATATTGATTACTCACACAGCAAATAAAAATAGTATATAATACTTATTATGTATAACATAGCACAAATTTATTTTCATGCTGTTTATAGGTGTGTTTTATACATTTCAAAGTAATTAGCGCCCACAAGAAGGATTTTCATTCATTAAGAGTTGATACACACATGGACGTATTTAATAGAATAGATAATCTTTATACACCAATATATATTAAGTAGTATTTTATAATAAGAGTAAGGACTTGCTTCAATAGATGAGTAAGCAAAGACTCATAATTTTTCTCATCTAAGATTGAATACTACGAAAAAGTATGGTTAAGAATAAGTTTATGTTGTATTGTCTCGGCATGTTATATTTACCCAAAATCTCTGTCTTAATTTTGAATTTGTTAATTTCAATATTGTGTGATTTGTAGAGGAGCACAGGTAAACAAATTTGTAGAATTATTTCAGGATTATCTTTATTTATTGTTAATTATTTTTATGGAACTTTTATTTGGATCCTTAGAACTTTATGTATACGGCATTTCTTTTGTGATCTTGGAGCGGCAGTAGAACCTTTATAATCAATTATTTATTAAGGATGCAATTTATTTTGCGTTTATTCATTTTCTATTACTGGTATTGTAGGGAGTTATGGGAAATCGTTAGAGTTTCTCTTCCCTAGTTCCATATTTAGCATTTCCTGGGTAAGAATGTTTGGGGTTTCTTATGAATAAGTTAAGCTTCTAGGTAAAAGTGTGTCAACGGATTTGGGCGCCTCGGAAGGGCTCAGGAGCGAGCGCAGACAAATCCAATCCGGCCTTTTCTCAGGGGGGAAACCTACGTGTGTAAGAATAAGCACTCTATTGACCATTCATTACGCTAAAGGAAAATTAAGTCACATCTACCACTTTCTCTATTCAGATTGTAGTGGAATCCTTGCTTCGGACTGGCGTTGCAGGAAGGTCATTGTGCATGCACTTATATACTGATGGGGCAAACGCTGAGTTGCCGATGGGATTTAAGTGGTGCTGCCAAGAGTGTCGCTTGAGGCAGCACAATGGAGTGCATTCTTGTCAAGTACCCTGCGGGCCATTAGGGAGTGTAGGTCGGTGCAGAGTTTAAAACCTGCTCCCAATGTTCAACGACTTTGCACATTTTTGTGTCGCCTTTCTTGGCTTATGTCCCCCGCAGGAGGCGATCAATAAAAACCTGGTCACAACAAAATAATTTCAAAACCAGCAGATGACATAGTTGAAGCAAGTAAAACGGAGCACAAGTAGAAAAAACTGCACCGAGAAAGGTGTAAACAAATAAACAA
>NDFG01001173.1:296010-427840 GCA_002167245.1 Sporophila hypoxantha | reverse complement strand
TATTTGTGTTCAGTTCTATAATAAATATTGTATTTGCGTATCAAATATAGTAAATTTGTGTATCACTCTATAATAAACACTGTATCTTTTTAACAATCTATTATAAAATAATATATATTTGTGTATGATTGTCAATCTATAAACAAGCACTTCTATGTGTGTATCAATCTGTAATAAATACTTCTGTGTGTAGCAATCTATAAGAAATATTTTCTATTTGTGTATCAAACTACAAGAAATTACTTTATTTGTGTTATCAACCTATAATAAGTATTTCTTTTTGTGTATCAATCAAGAATCCTTCTATGTGTGCATCAATCTGTAACAAATATTTCTATTTGTGTATCAAACTGAGATGTATTGTGTATCAATTTGTAATAAATACTTCTATGTGTGTATCAATCCATAAGAAATACTTCCATTTGTGTATCAGTCTATAATAAAAACTTTGATTCTGTGTATCAAACTACACCAAATACTTTATTTGTGTATCAACCTATATAAATATTTCCCATCTGTGTATCAAACTCCAATAAATAATTTGTGCATCAATCTATAAACAAATACTTCTCTGTGTGCATCAATCTATAATAAATAGTTCTATTTTGTGTCTCAAACTTTAAAATACTTTGGATTGTGTATCAATGTATAACAAATATTTGTATGTGTGTGTCAAAACTACAATAAATACTTCTCTTTGTGTATCAACCTACAATAAATATTTTCTGTTTGTGTATCAAACTACAATAAATACTACTTGTGTGTATGCAAACTGCAATAAATTAATTTGTGTATCAATCCATAATAAAATCTATGTGTGCATCAAACAATAAAGAAATACTTTACTTGTGAATCAATCTGTAAAAAGTACTTCTATGTGTGTATCCACCTATAATAAATATTTCTATTTGTGTATCAATCTATAATACTTCTATTGTGTGCATCATCTATAATAATACTGTGTATGTGTGTATCAATAATAATTCTTTTGGTACAATCTATAATAAACACATTCTATGTGTGTATCAACCTGTTAATTAAATATTTCTATTTGTGTATCAAACTAAGGAACATATTGTGACATCAAATCTATATTTCTATTGTGTACATCAAAAACTATATAAATATTTGTGTTTCAATGTATATAAATATTTCTATTTTGTGTATCAATCTATAAACTTCTGTGTGCATCAATCTATAACAAATAATCTCTGTGTATTAAACTACAATGAATTGTGTATCAATTTATAATAAATACTTCTATGTGTGTATCAACCTATAATAAATATTTCTATGTTTGTATCAACTATAATAAATATTTCTATTTGTGTATCAATCTATAATAAATCTATGTGTGCATCAAAGTATAAGAAATACTTTATTTGTGCATCACTCTGTAATAAATAATTCTATGTGTGTACCAACCTATAATAAAGACTTCTATGTGTGTATCAACCTATAATAAATATTTTTATTTGTGAATCGATACTAAATATTTCTAGTTGTGTATCAGTCTATAATAAATACTTGTATGTGTGCATCAACCTATAATAAATACTTTGTGCATCAATCTATAATAAATACTTTGATTTGTGTGTCAAACTGTAAGAAACACTCTGTGTATCAATCTATAGTAAATCCTTTGATTTGTGTATCGAACTCTCATCTTTGCCCACCAACCAACAATAAATAATTCTACCTGCAGCACTCACCATTGTCTGGCCCCTGCAGTTTCATAGAGTAAAGCTTGACAGGCTGACTAAAAGCTACAGTGATGAGCAGCTGTGGAGGGAAAAACCAGAATTACACACTGCTTTGTGCACGTGGAACCAACCCAGCACAGGAATTGGGGATAAGGCAGCTCTGGAATAAAATGCTGGGCTCACTTCCCCTGTTCCACCCATCCTGGGCTTTTACTGCCCCGGGCCTGGGCATTCTCAGGGTGGAAATTTTGGAGCCTGCAGGAGAACATCCCTGGAGCCATGGGCAGCACACCCTTGGAGCCTGCAGGCTCCCAGCCCCTCAGGAGAAGGTCCCTGGCCCCTGGCAGCCCCTGGCCCACGTGCAGCACACCTGCTCGTCGCAGTCGGACTCCAGGTAGGAGGAGTCCTTGCGCAGGCAGTTCTCGAAGCCGTGCTCGTCGCTCTCGTTGAGGCACTCGCAGCCAGCCTTGTTGATGAAGGGCAGCAGATCCATCTGGGCACAGAGAGCACACAGTTCACAGCTGAGACAGCCACAGTATGGCACACAAAATTCATTTTAATGACTAGGGACATTCTTCATTCTGAGGAAACGTGTATATGTCAATGTTTACATTTTTTCTGGAAAAGAAAGCCTGGATAAGTGATTTTCTTGGGCAGCTCTGCCTAAAATCCAACTATTTGACTTTAAGTACATTTGAAAACCACCTGAGCTACACAAGCGCTCCCATACAGCTCTGGGGAGATACTCACATATCCTTTGGGGATGTCTGTGTCTTCGCTGTTGCCAGGATCGTTCTCCAGGTGCTGTTTGATCTTGTCCTCCAAGCCCACGGCATCTGCTCCCTGGTACTGGTCGATGCGCACCTTGTTGCGGAAGAACAGGAACGTGGGCGTTGCTGAGATGTTGTTGGTGGCAGCCGTGCCCTGGGAGCASACAGGAATCCTTTAGGCAATCTCACCTGCACCACTGGGAGCTACCTCATCCCACCAATAAACCCATTTATTTATTGATTTCTGCCTTTATTTCACCCTAGTGCTGTGTGCAATATCTAAAGCACYATTTKGGGCWGAGGAMRAATGAATKMATGAATGACTGTGCTYTTACACTGCTCAAAGGAAGGGCAGCACAGCAGGAATATTTCTCCTTAGGAGGGGTTTTGGTCTCCCAGTTTGGGAGAAGTCGCTGTCAGGGCTCCTGTGGCCTCCCCTGTCCCCATTTCCCGGGCAGCAGGAAGGCTCTGGAGCACACACCTGGCACTGGTGCACGTCCACCTCCAGGAACGTTGCCTGGGGGTATTTGTTGCTCAGGGCGCTGAAGGCGGGCGCGATCCGCAGGCAAGGGCCGCACCTGTGGGAAAAGCGACACTGCCACTGAATTCCACTCTTGGTTTCCTTCTCAGTGCCTGCCCCAAATGGAATTAGAATGTTCCTGCTCTTCCTGATATCCTGCTGTAAAAGCAGCTTCTCTACCTGGCTGCTAGCTGCTGATCCAATGAAGGATGACAACTGGCAATCTGCAATCTATTGTCTTTATTTGCAGCATTTTTACCACAGTCCTGCTCAAGAAAGTGTTACAAAGGAGGGCAAAAGCAACAAAAAACTCCTATCATTAGTCCATRCTACCTCCTGGGAAAAAATTATATTTGCACACAACTTAAATATTTAAKGGTCAACACGTATCAAATTGTTCCCACAACAAATCTCATTTACACCTATAACATGTTATCCCCATGTTTATTTGGCCTTGGGAGGACAGAGTTGGTTTCTTTTGATTCAATTGCATTGCCTTGGATGAAAATGTTTATTTTTTACTTATTCTGCGTCAGCAAAAGTGTAGGAAGTGCTCAGCTGCAGCAATTCCTGTCATGGGAGTTTCTCACTGAGAAAGAGAAACAAAAAGTGGAATAAAATAACCCCGACGTAGAAAATTGGCACAAAACCACCCATAACTAAGAGGCAGCAGCCAAAAAATGATGAGGTGCCCTATGAACCCCCAAAGYCCCGAGATTATCACTATTCTCCCTRATTTCACAAATTAACGGGGATAATTCAGATATCGAGGTTTATTTGGTGACAAATTCATCCCGATTTCACCACAGTCGCACCTCCCTGCTGAGGAGGGGAAAAGGGATAACCTACTCGTTCCGGGCAAATGGGGTGCGGATCCAGCCAAGTTTTATGGGGCAAAATATGTTTTCCCAAGTTTTAAGTTGTTTTTAGTGYTGTCCGTGCCTCGTTCCCATCACTTTCCTGCCCTTTAACGGGGCTTTAAACCAGCGCAGCTCCTGCTCCCTCAGAGCGCCTGAGGGATGGCGGGTCCGCGGGCAGTGGGTTCGGCGGGAAAAACGGGAATTTATCCCAGGAGCCGGGAGCACGGTGTTAAAAATCACGGAACTTAGAAAGGCGCCGATGCTGCGACTGCACGGACTCGTTCCGGAGCGCCCCTCACGCTGCAAACCGCGCCGGGGARCCCCGAATAAAAACACGGGAACAGCGGAGCCCTTGCCGGGAGCCTGAGGCGGAACGGGCGCGCAGGAGCCGYCCCCCGCCCTCACTCACCCCCTCATGGTGAACTTCACCACGGCCAGGCGGGAGCCGGCGGCGCTCAGCTCGGGCTGGAACTCGGTGTCGTTGGCGATCACCTTCACGCCCGCCATGGCCGCGGGCCCCGGTGGCGGCGCCGGGTGCGATGTGCAGCGTCACGGCGGGCAGGACGCCCGGCATGCACCGCTGGCACGGGCGCAGGCGCGGCCGCCCCGCTYCGCKCCCGCCCGGCCGCCATCTTGGGGCAGGGCAGTGACGTCACCGGCCGCCATTTTAGGAAAGGGCAGCGATGCCCCCGGCGGCCATTTTGAGAACGGGCAGGCCGTGGGGGCGCGGCGCCCCCCGGCGGCCATTTTGGGAAAAGGCAAGCGCGGGAATTCTRTGATGGGAGACGCGACTTTAAATATCAAAATAAAAATTTAGTACTAGTTCCGTCATTAACTCGTTTTTTGGTGACGTTATGGGGATGACCCTTCTGTCTTGCAGGCAGAACTGATGTCAATTTTTGTCACCTTACTTATGTTTTTTAATAAAGTCACGCTGTCGCGATACGGAAAAGAATTCTGAAATAAACGCTGAAGCCAAAAAGRGGGAAATCAGATATAAGTGCTTGTAATAACTACAAAATAAAACCAAAATAAAATCCAGGACTTTCTCCGACCCCACTTGCAGCGTCATTCCTGACAACTTCCAACGTACTTTAGAACACAACATACTCCACTTCAAGATGTCTCATRATTCCGCTTTTCCTGCCAAACACCAGGAATACCCCCAGCACTCTACTCTCGTCTGCCTTAATTCAAAAGCCTTGCAGTAATCGCTAACTAATGAATTAATTTCTTAAGCAAGTAATCACCGGTTCCCGGCGCGCCCTCAGCGTCACCCGGCCGTTTCCACAGCGGCGGCACCTTGCCGTCAAGCGCGCCGGCCGGAGCTTTGCGCCAGTGTCGCGGGACGCGCTGTCATCCGGCCGCTGCCGCACCGAGCGCGGCGGGGCCGCGGCGCCCGGGACGCCTGAGGGCCGGGACAGCCACCGGCACCGGCACCGGGACCGAACAGGTGCGACCGGAGAGCGGGGCGGGAGAGCGGCTCGCTGCCAGCGGSAGCGTGGGGCGAGCCCGCGGCGCTCCGCAGGCCCCGCAGCATCCCCTGCGCCGGGAGCGCTGAGGAGGCTGCGGCAGCGGCGGGCGCGGGGACCCGGGCGCTCCGGGACCGACATTCGGCTGGCTCGGAGCCGAGGGAGCCCAGGGATCCCGGGACAGCGGTAACGGAGCAGGATGGGGTTTGAATTCCGTCAGGGTTCACCTCAAAGCGAGCACCGCGTTATTAATGGATGGATGAAGGTTTCCATCGCTGCTAACGGAGAGGCTCCTGGCAGGAATGGATCCTCTGGGGGGCTTAAATGCCTTTTAATGCCGATTTTTTTGCTACCTCGCAGCCTTCCCGGGTTTTATTTCCCTTTCCTGTGCCASACCAGGTGCTCTTGGCACCCAGGGGTGGGATTTGGGGTGTTCCAGCTGCTTTGGATAACTGTCCTTTGCGACAGTTCGAAACAGGAAAAATTACAGTGGCTTCAGTGTGTCATCACATTAAGCACCAGGAAAACCTGCAAGTGGCTTCCGAAGGTGTTAATTAACTCCAGTCTCGTGTCCCAAATTAGTGTTTTGTTCTCTGTCTAGGTTTGGAAGCTCCTGCATACCCAGGGAAGGTGTTCTCATTGTATTYTYYCTCCCGTAAAAGGTCCCTTCTCTCCATCCCTAAGTAACAAYCAGAAAATCTAACCTGTCATTAAATTTAAAATCATTACATTTTCCCAAAAYGCATAAATAGCCCATTCATAGCTATGTTATACTATTTAMYACTATTTAGTTCTATTTATTAGTATTYTGGGGGCAGATTATTGGAGTGTGTACACATATCCTGGGATTAATTCCTTCCTTAATGGAAATAAAAGTGTTTGGGAGGAGYTGCTCTGGTGTAACAGAGGTGGSSTTACTTTTGTTTTACCTCTTCCTCACGTGGGTTTGTTCTGCTGGGGGCTTTTCTGTAAAAATCCACCGTGTGGACAGCTTGAAAAGGGGTTTAGTGGAGTATTGGATTCAGTGTTTAATTCTTTGTACTTGAAAATCAGTTCAGTGGCTTTACTGAAATAGGAACTGATCCGGGATTATTAACTGTGCCTAAGTCCCACCTTCAAGCAGAGCAGTTCCAAGAGTCACACATTACTTAACATTTATTTGGTTCCTTTCCTCATTTAAATAATTGCTTTCTGTTGAAATATTTGAAAAATCCTAGTTTTGGAAGGTGTTTTTCCACATCCCTGCATTTGTCCTGTTTATTGCACAATATTGTTATGTGTTTCCCACATCCCTGCATTTATTGTATGTCTTAAGATCAGAATTATTTCTATATTATTTATTTGTTATTATTTGCAAGGTTTTATGTTAGAAAGTTTCAAGTGAAGGAAATAAATACAAGGGTGATGTGTGTATATCCCTGTGTACATGGAATAACAATAATCTGCTTCATTGTGTTTTGGGAGGAAAACCAGGATTTTGGTGCTTATGGGTAGAGACAAATTTACCCCATGGAGACACAGGAGGAATTGTACTCGTGGCATCTCCATTTTCTATTTCCAAGTTCCCTTTTCTGCAGGAAATAGAGGGTTTGGGGCAGTTCTGAGTGGTGGGAATTGCTGTGGGATGATTCCCTGCCTGCTTTTGGGCCCCTTTGGCCCTGGGACAGTGCTGATTTGCTCCTGTACTTTGTCATCACTGATGTSAAAAAATGGAATTATTGATTGTTTTCAGACAAAAAGGGATTTTGGTGCTGCCAGGGGCTGCGCTTGGTGTGTGCTGGGGCTGAGCTCTGGCATCCAAATTCCTGGGGAATTAAGATGTGGCTTTTCCTGAGAAGGAAGTTTTTTATGAAGGCTTTGCGCTGCCACAGTCAAAAACTAGAAGGAAAGAGGTAGTTTTTGTTTTTCCTCTCTCTCCCAGAGCCTTGCTGTGCAATACTCTGAGACCTGGGTTTGAAATGGGACTGTCAGGGGGTTGGTGATGTGGTTTCTGCATGGAAAATCCTGATCTCTTAGGGTTAATTGTGTGCTAGTGCTCTTGTATGTTGTAATACCCTCCTGTATGTTCCTTTGGAAAATTCCCTTGATTCAGAGYGGGGTGGGTTTGGAAGTGTTCAGAAGTAGCTCTGAATGCAGAATTGCTAAGTGCAGGAGCTCAAGCAGCAGTGCTGGGCCTCAGCAGGGCACTTGCTGTGTTTATTAAGAAATGCAACTGTTTTGGACAGCCCGGTGACACAGGAACACTGTGACTTGTTCCCTGAACTGGGAGCAGYAGGACAGCAGAGCAGTGGGAAGGGATTTTTGTGTTGCTCATTGGTGTTTTTCAGCTCTGCTTTAGTCATTTCTGGTTTGTTTCCTCACAAAAATTGAGTGGGTATTTATGTTTGTGTGGGCGGTTTTGTTCTTGTTGTTGATATTTGCATTTTGGTCTGTTGCATCTGGACACTTTATTCCTGCTTTTATTCTGTTTTTRTGATGATTTCCCTGCAAATGAAGCCTGGTTTAATTGTAGCTCTTGGTTTGTTTAAAATGTTGTTTAAAATGCTGAATTAATTTCTCTTTCTGTGCTGTTATGGTCCAGACAGAGCAATTGATCCAGCATTGCATAACAATTAACTCTGCAGGGCCAGGTGTGGTTTGCAGTGTGCAGAAAGACTGGATTTTTGCTCTTTATTGATCCTGATCATTACATTCGAGCTCTTAATTAAATAGCTTTTGATGAAGATGGGCCAGTGGGCTGCCAGAAATGAGCTGCTTCCCTGGGAAGGGTCATTTGATGTGATRTCAGTGATTTGGTGATGTGGATTTTGTGGAAACCCCAGAGTTGATCCCTGACTTGTCAGGAGCCTCCCGGGAGCCGTGTGTAATCCTTAGCCATTCATTACCCTGCCCTTGCTYGCTCCCTTCCCCCTTTTTTCCACGGACACAGTCACGTTCCAGTTCTCTGGCTGCACAGGRTGGCAGCACTCATCACACGGAGTAACAACAACTGTGGTTTTACACGCATGAGAAATGACAGGGATTCCTGTTGGAATAGATTGGGGTGCTGGCACAGGTCGTGCAGGTCAGAGTGACCTTCATTTTTCTGTCATAATTCAGATTTATTCCCTCTGAAGTGCTGTGAAACAGGTTTACAGACCTGTGAAAACTCAAGGCAGAAGAACGTGTATATAGCTATAAAAAACCCCACAGAAACACRCATATTTCATGCTCCTCTAAATCAATAAAAAACCCCACAGAAACACACATATTTCAYGCTCCTCTAARTCAGAGCTCTGCTTTGAACTGGGGTGAGTTCAGAGGATAAACCTCCACAAGATAATCCACAAGGAGTGTTTGGTTATTAATTTAACACGACCTTTTCACCGATAAGAAAACCTCAGTTCTAAGAGCATGGAAGTGCTGAGCAAGCTGGGAATGTTGCTACCACAAACAGAAGGTTGTTGTGGGGTTTAAATCTTGTSCAAATTCAAGTGGGTTTTATTGCCACAACTTGAGTTGCTATTCCCAGTCATTGAGGCCGTTTTGGCTCGGGGACAATTGAAATTCCACTGTGTTTTTAGTGTCAATATGTTCAGAATATCCGAAATGTAGCTGTAAAGATAGTGCTGGACCCATTTCCTGCTGGACAGTGGCCAGGATCCAGTTTGTCAGTGGATTTACAAGGTTGATTTCACCTAAGGCAGGATATTCCATATTCCAACATGAATATCTGTGTAGCAGGGACATAACAACATCAGGGGTATAACAACTGCTTCAGCCTCAGGGCTTAAAACATTTGTAACTTCAAAAATACTCTAAAAAGCCTTTCCCCCCACACCCCCGTAAAGTAAATAAACAGCACMATTGCCTCATACCTGGGGGGTCATGTCTGTCTGTCCATCTGCTGCTCCCCATCTGCTGCATCCTGGACCTCCCAAATGTGAGGGGGAAAGGGTGGGAACCATGAGGGGGCAGAATGGCAGAGACAGGAGGGGACAAGATGGCAGAAACATGAGGAGGAATGATGGCAAAAACATGAGGGAAAAGAGCAGGAAACGTGAGGGGAAAAGATAGAAAAACATGAGGGGGAAAGAGTGGGAAACATGAGGGGAAAAGACAGAAAAACATGAGGGGGAAAGGGTGGGAAACATGAGGGGAAAAGATGGCAAAAACATGAGGGGAAAAGAGCAAGAAATGTGAGGGGGAAAGGGCAGGAAACCTGAGGAAAGATGGCAAAAACATGAGGGGAAAAGAGCAGGCAACATGAGGGGAAAAGGGTGGAAAACATGAGGGGACAGAATGGCAGAAACAGGAGGGGACAAGATGAAACATGAAGGGGGAAACGTGAGGTAAAAAAGAATAGAAACATGAAGGGAAAAGATGGAAAACATGAATAAAAAAGGGTAGGAAACATGAGGGGAAAAGAGTGGGAAACATGAGGGGAAAATATGGCAAAAACATGAGGGAAAAAGAGCAGGAAACATGACGAAAAAGAGTGGGAAACATGAGGGAAAAAGAGCAAGAAACATGAGGAAAAAAGAGTGGGAAACATGAGGGGAAAAGATGGCAAAAACATGAGGGAAAAAGAGCAGGAAACATGAGGGGAAAAGATGGCAAAAACATGAGGGGAAAAGAGCAGAAAACATGGGGGAAAAGAGTAGGAAACATGAGGGGAAAAGATGGCAAAAACATGAGGGAAAAAGAGTGGGAAACATAAGGAGAAAAGAGCAGGGAAACATGAGGGGAAAAAGATGGCAAAACATGAGGGGAAAAAGAGCAGGAAAACCTGAGGGGACAAGAGGGGAAAACATGAGGGGGAGTGACAAAAACATGAGGGAAAAAGAGCAGGGAAATGAGGGGGAAAAGAGCAGAGAACATGAAGAAAAATAAAAACATGAGGGGAAAAAAGGATGGCAAAAACATGAGGGGAAAGAAGTGGGATACCCATAAGGGAAAGGAGGCAGAACATGAGGCAAAAGAGCAGGTGACCTGAGGACATAAGGCAAACATGAGGGAAAAGAAAAAAAATGGGGCAAAAATGAGCAGGGAACGGGGGAAAGCGCAGGAAAACATGGGCGGTGGAAAAAAGCCCGTCCGAGAATTGAAACATCGAGGGTGAGCGCAAATAATATTTGTTTATGATCGGCCTAAAAACATGATAAGTTTGGGAGTGTAGAAGAAATATTGAACCCAGAATCTCATTTCTCGCAACCGCGAAGAACATCGCAATGGGGGAAAGGGGCGGAGGAATAAGAGCAAGAGACAACACATGAGGAAAAATACTGAAGGGGAGTGTGAGAACCATAGGGCGGAAAAAGATTGGCATACTATGAGGGGAAAAAAGGTGTCGGAACGCTATGAAGGGATGAAATAATGGATGTAGTAAGAAACATGAGGGGGAAAGAAGAGGCAAGAAAACAATGAAGGGAAGGGGAAAAAAAAAAAAGAAGAGCGGGGAGAACTCGAGGGTGGAAAGTGATTTGGACAAAAAGACGGAATCGATGGGAAAAGGAGCAGGAGGGAAACATGACGGGGGGAGAGAAAAAAAAAGCAGGGAAACATGAGTGGGAAAAGATGGGAATGCGATAATTGACATATGAGGTGAGCAAGAAAAGGGAAAAGGCAGGAAAAACTGAGTAATTTTCGGGGGACGGATCAAGAGCGGGAACTATGAGGGGCGAAAGATGACAAAAGACAATCAGAGGGAAAAAGGAAGCAGGGAAAAATCTGAGGGAAAAAGAGCAAAGAAACATGCAAGGAAAAAAGAAAGTCAGCCGGGAAACACATGAGGGGGAAAAGATGCATAAAACTATGAGGGAAAAAGATGGGAAACATTGAGCGGGAAAAGATGGCAAACAGTGAGGGAATAGGAGCAGGAAACCTTGAGGGGCAGAGCGGGAAACATGAGGGGGGAAAAGATGACAAAAACATGGAGGGGAAAAAGAGCAGGAAACGTGAGGGGAAAAGGGCAGGGGAAACAGGTAGGGGGGAAGGAAGCAGATTAAAAACGAGTGGAGATAGTGTGGAAATTTTTGAAGAATCTATGGGTAAGAAAAAATATGAAAGACGGGGGAAGAAATATGATATTGCAAAATAAACCCTGAAATTTGGTAAGTTGGGCGGAGCCGATGTATTGACGAGCTGTGTGATAGCGCTGCGTGGCAGAATATAGCAGAAAAGGGCGCTCAGTGGCCTGGCCAGTAATTTTGAGTTTTTGGGAACGAAGGCCTAGGGTGTGCTGCCCATCGTGCTGTGGGGCCGGCGCGCCCCCACGCACTGCGTGTCCTCCCTGCTGCTCGTGGATGGCTCCGTCATCGTCACCGGCTGCCACGACGGGCAGATCTGCCTCTGGGACCTGGCTCCTGACCTGCAGGTAATGGAGGCACTATGCCCCTCAGCCTGTCCTCCCTCTCCCCGTGCTCGGGCAGCTGCTCTGCCCTGCCCACCGCATTGTCAGGGGTTACAAAGAGGGGTTTTACCTCTTGGGCTTCCTACAGGAGCAGCACCTTTTTTAACTGGTTCCCATTTCTTGGAGCTGCTCTAAACCAGTTGCTTTCTAGTTGAGCTGTTTAATATTGTGTTGTGAAAGGGAATTCCTTCCCAATATCCCATCTGGCAGTGGGAAGCCCTTTTCCTGGCACTCCATTCCCTGTCCCTGGCATTCCATTCTCCATTCTCCTGGGTCCCCTTTGGGGAGGGGCTCTGAGGTCTCCCCTTATTTATGGATTTATGGGGAAAACTCTTAATGTGCAACACAGTCTTTTATATTTGGCCAAACTCAATTTAAATTGAATTGAGCCAAATTCAGCTCTTGATTTGTAAATATTGGGAGGAATTTGCAAAATGCTTTTTCCCCCCCAGAAAAATCTTATTTCTGTGTGAAGTAGAAATTCTTCCAAGATGATCCATCCACTGCTGTGTTAATTAAACATGTGTGCACATATGAATGCATATATAACACATGAAGTAGGAAGCWGGGATATGGATGTTCTGGTCATTTGTGTGATTTTAACTCTCTGTTTYCTTTCCCTGCTCCCAGATCAATCCCAGAGCTCTGCTCTTTGGTCATACAGCCTCAGTTACTTGTTTATCCAAGGCCTCAGCTTCCAGTGAAAAGCAATATATAGTGAGTGCATCAGAGAGTGGGTGAGTTTCTAAGTGTTTATTATGTGCAATGATGGGAATTTGTGCCCATTTATCCATATATTCAGCACTGTGTTTGATTTTTATCCTCAAGAGAAAATTCCTCAGCAAATACATTTTATTTTTTGAGTGGTTTTATATTAATCAGAGAGCAGCAGCTAAGTGGTAGAAGCAGGTAGAAGGGSGTAATAGCTGCTCATTTGAACTCCTGCAGGTTCTGTAATTTAYCCTCACAGGGAACAGGAGGTTGTGTGGATTTAGGAGTTGATTTTGAGTTTCTCTAAATACAACTGACCTAATCCCCAGTAAATGGTTCAAGTGAAGTTCCCCGCAGTGTGGAGGGTKTGAAGTGCTTGGAAGCCTAGCCTGTTTTCCACGTGGTGTTTTCCCTGTGTTCCAGGGAGATGTGCCTGTGGGATGTGAACGATGGGAGGTGCATCGAGTTCACCAAGCTGGCCTGTGCACACACGGGCATCCAGGTGAGCATGGGAGCGCTGGCAGGGAGGGAGGTGTCCTCTGCAGGCAGCAGGATGGGTTTGGGAGCACTCCTCAGGGCCAGGATGGTTTGATGCCTGCCCTGCACCGATTCTAATCTGTGTTTGCTCCCATCTCTGCAGACAGCAGGATGGGTTTGGGAGCACTCCTCAGGGCCAGGATGGTTTGATGCCTGCCCTGCACCGATTCTAATCTGTGTTTGCTCCCATCTCTGCAGTTCTATCAGTTCACAGTCGGCACGCAGCGGGAAGGGAGACTCCTGTGCCATGGACATTACCCTGAAATYCTGGTGGTGGATGCAACCAGCCTGGAGGTTCTTTACTCTCTGATATCCAAGATCTCTCCTGACTGGATCAGCTCCATGACCATCATCCGCTCCAACAGGACACAAGGTGATTGTTTCTTGTGGCAGGGACACCTTCCCCTGTCCCAGCCTTGGGCACTGCCAGGGGCAGCCACAGCTTCCCTGGGAATCCTGGATCAGCTGAGGTGTCACCTGAGCACAGACTGGGTTGGTTCTGCTCATTGTGTTAATTTGGTGGGCTTCAATTTCTGGCAGACAAGTGTCTTGTTGGGGTGTTCCTGTTGTGGAGAGTGGAATTCCTGAGAGGTTTGGGGAACACGGAGGAGAAAATCCTCACTAAAGGACTTCTCTTTTGAGTTAAGGCTCAGCAAGAGTTGTAAACTGGGCATTCCCAAAATCCTGGGGTGGRAAAGCTCAGCTTTTATCCCCACAACAAATAAATTGCTGGGACAACTRGAAATGAGCTCTGCCATGAAGGGTTTCATTCATCCCTTGTTCCATCTTCACAAATGAATATTCCATCTGGAAGCACGTGCTCAGGAATGCTTGGGTCAGGGTTTCACTCCTGCTCAGCTGTGCCCAGGTGAGGAGCTCTCTGTGCCTCAGGCTCCTTTTGTGTTTCCCAGAGGACACTGTGGTGGCCGTGTCCGTGACTGGTATCCTGAAGGTCTGGATCATCACCTCGGAGGTCAGTCGGATGCAGGTGGGCACAGGCTGCTGGGTTAGTGCCACTGCCTGGTGGGRTGGAGGGTTCTGTCCCTGATACTCTGCTGCTGATAGCCTTTTTCCCATTCCAGTGGAAATAACTTGCTGAATTTTCCTTTACTGGTTTAAGTTGCCCCCAGAATTCCTAGTACTTCTCAGAGAACCAATTTCCAAATGAAGTGTAGGATTATGTCCAGTTTTTCCAAATCTGTTTTTTATTTGTACCATGTAGTGATTTGGGTTAATATTTTGCTGAGCAGACCATACAATTTTTAGGAATATTCATTATATGGGATTATTTCTAGCTCCCTGTTATTTAGCATTTCCTGGGTMCTAATGAATAAAAGTCTTAAAGGAGATTTGCCCCAGGTCTCAGGGGCAAATCAAAGTTTTCTTCAGGGAAACCTCTTGTAAAATACATTTATCAGCTAAGGAAAAATCACCTTCTCTTTGGGGGTGGAATCTGCTTCACTGGCTGCAAGGTCAGCAGCACTAATCTGGGGAACCTGGGGATTTAAGTGCCCAGAGGGGACACCACGTGCTCTGCAGATCTGCTTAGGAGGAGTCGTGGAGTCAAACCTGCTCCGAGGGTTTGGGTTTTCCCTGTGGCAGCCRCAGGAGGGCCTGGCACGGTGCTGGGAGCAGTGGGAGCAGGGAGGAGGTGSCTGAGGGCAGGTTCTGTTTGCTCCAGGACACCACGCCGGTGTTTGAGGAGGAGTCCAAGCCCATCTACTGCGAGAACTGCCAGAGCATTTCCTTCTGCRCCTTCACGCAGCGCTCGCTCCTCGTCGTGTGCTCCAAGTACTGGAGGGTAAGGCACAGCCCCCTCCCTCAGGAACCCCGTTAAACCACACAAAACATCCAGCTGAAGGTGCTCCAGGTCTCTTCAATGTAACTCTGCATTGAAATACACAAATATTTAATGTAAATATACATCTATTTAATGTATYTCTAGATATTTAACCCAAATSTCTGCCCGTGGTGCAGGTTTGGAACAAGATGGCCCTAAATGKCTTTAACAACCCAAASYATTCCATGATTCTGTGATACTGAACCCAAAACYAGCTGCTGCYTGGGCATTTTAMTATTTAATTAATTGGTTAATAACCACAGACTTTGTTCCCTCTCAGGTCTTTGATGCTGGAGATTATTCCCTCTTATGTTCAGTGCCCAGTGAAAATGAGAAGACCTGGACTGGTGGGGACTTTGTGGCAGCTGATAAAGTGATTGTATGGACAGAGGATGGACAAAGTTTCATCTATAAATTACCAGCCAGGTATTCAACAGAAAAATACCCCCTGTATTTAATTTTTGATTGATTTGAATTGAGTTTATTGAAGAACTACTGAAATATCGATCCAGTAAGGGAAGACCTGTAAATATAAAGCTATAAAATTATTTCAAAATTTGGCATCAAAGAGCTTAAAAATGAGAGGAGTAAAATCAAAGACTTTCTTTCTGGTATCTTCATGGTCTGTTTGTTCTGGGTAGTGATAGTGTTTTATCTTGGATATTCCCACATAAATCATGTGGAAACTCCTTCCTTGCCCTCGTGTGATCAGAGCATGAGGATGGGAGCAGCACCCATGTCCTRCTGTGGGAATCACTCTTTAAATGCAAGGAATTTTATTACTATAAATGTATTATCTCCTTTCTCTGCTCCTACCTGCAGCTGCCTCCCAGCCAGCGATTCGTTCCGCAGGGACGTGGGGAAGGCAGTGGAGAACCTGATCCCACCTTTGCTGTACAGCGTGTTGGACAGAGCAGAGAAACAGGTACACCTCTGTAAGGGGCTGTGTTGGGTTTGTCCTGCTTTGAAAGGAAGGAAGCTTGGAGCTGAGCACGTGCTTTGTGCCTGCTCTGAGCTTGTTCCTTATTTTCCCAACAGCTYCTGATATGTCCTCCAGTGACTCGCTTCTTCTGTGGCCAGAGGGAGTTTTCCTACAGGCTCCTAATCCAAGGGGACTCCTCGGGGAGGCTGTGCATTTGGAGCGTGCCCGACACYCTGGACCAGCAGGAGGGTGCAAAAGGTGCCTCATTAACAGCCAGATCTTGGTGCTTTCTGTGTGTTTGTGCTGGATAAAGCCGTGCTGGTTCTCCCACAGATCACGAAGTTGGAGTTTAATTGTTACCTCCTTGCAGGAGTTGTAGTATCTTCACCTTGTCAGATATGCTCAAAATCTTAATTAGCATTATTCTTGTAGTGAATTGATTCCCACAGTGGGTTGGGGAGATCTTAACCATCCAATTCCATCTCCCAGCCCCTCCCAGCTCAGCCCTGGCATTCCCCTCCTTTCCCAGGCCTGCAGGCAGCCACGTCCAGGTCCCTGCAGGARGCCTTTGACCAGCTGAGCCCGCGGCCCGCAGGCATCATCGACCAGCTGAGCATGGCGGCCAACGCCAGCGAGCCCCTGCGCGTCACCGCCAGCGTCTACATGCCGGCCCACGGGCGCCTGGTGTGCGGCCGCGAGGACGGCAGCATCGTCATCGTGCCCGCCACGCAGACCGCCATCGTGCAGCTGCTGCAGGGGGAGCACATGCTGCGCCGAGGTACGGCCATGCAGGGCTGGGAATGCACCAACCTGCTGCCATCGTGCAGCTGCTGCAGGGGCAGCACCAAGGTACAGCATGCAGGGGCAGCAAGAACCCCACAAACCTGCTGTGCCCCTCTGTGCTGGCAGTCCCTGCAGCYGTCCAGCCAGGCCAGGTGAATTTGGGTGTTTCTGCAGGAGTTTTGAGATGCAGGGGCAAAGATAAGGTGAGGGAGCATCTCCTGTGCTGTCCAGGATTGTTCCAGTAGAAATCTCTGTGGGGAAACCTGCCAGGGTTCCTGGTGGGATCCGTGTGCTGTGCTTGGGCTGCTCTTGGGTGTGTGGGTTCCATGTGACATTATCTTCATAGTCTGGGGGTCTGAGTGCAGAGCAAACACTTGGGAGTCGATTSTCTGTTGAATTTCTGTTTTTCCTCTCTTTCCCTGTGCTTTTGCCTGCTGGCAGGCTGGCCCCCTCACAGGACGCTCCGAGGCCACCGGAACAAGGTGACGTGCCTGCTGTACCCTCACCAGGTGTCCTCCCGCTACGACCAGAGGTACCTCATCTCAGGAGGGGTGGATTTCTCTGTCATCATCTGGGATATCTTCTCGGGAGAGATGAAACATATCTTCTGTGTCCACGGCGGAGAGATCACCCAGCTGCTGGTTCCACCAGAAAACTGCAGTGTGAGTGCTCCAGGATAACCCTTCCAGCACCTCAGTGCTCCTTGGGAATGGGAATGCAACAAGGAATGCTGGGGATGTATCACTGACTCAGCTCTTGCAAGAACTTCACTAAGAAGAGCTTGGTTACTCTGTTATTTATGGTTTTCCCACCATGTTTTAATTCTATAAAGGGTTGAAARTAGGGGCTTTATTAAAGCTATTAAAAATAGGGTTTAGAGACAATCTTGCCTCTTGAAACTTAATAAATAGAATTTAATGAACAAAGTGACATYGATTGAAAACTCTGGGGTTTGCTTAACAAAATGGGGTTTAATATCTATTTCTCTTCATGATGGGAATTTCTGATCAGGGAATTCTGTTCCCAGGACCTCAGTGAGTTTAAACATTATTGGTGTAGGTGCCTGAGTTTGGTCCCCCTGCTTGGCCCAGTGGGGGAAAGGTTTTTAACACCAGCTCTGCACTATGATGAAGCTTTTTCTCTTTTCCCTCCTCAGGCCCGAGTGCAGCACTGTGTCTGCTCYGTGGCCAGCGATCACTCGGTGGGGCTGCTGAGTCTGAGGGAGAAGAAGTGCATCATGCTGGCATCCCGCCACCTGTTCCCCATCCAGGTGATCAAGTGGAGGCCAGCTGATGACTACCTGGTGGTGGGCTGCTCCGACGGCTCCGTGTACGTCTGGCAGATGGACACTGGTGAGCTCAGGCGTCCTGGCTAATCCCTTTCTCATGGATAGAGATCTGAAGTATAGAAATATAGATCTGCTCCTAGTGCTGTCAGAGCTGYGTCTGAGGGATGTAGGAGTGATGGGGGTAGGATGGAGACCAGACATCTCTGAAGCCAGGTCRTGGAAATYMGKGTTTTTGCAAAGGGCCCTGCTGGGAGCTGCCAGCCACAGCTCAGAGCAGGACTGAGAGAAGTAAAGACAGTGGGAAAGAGGATAAAAGGGCGAGGTTCCCATTCAATACAATGAATCTTCTTCTGTGCTGAATATTCTAATTCTCACTAACCAATCTAGTACAAGATACAAATCCTATAGCATTTCCATACAGCCTATAAGGATCATTACATTACCACACTGTGTTACATTTTAAACCCTAAAAACTCCTCTTTGGGCCYCTTCTGCCAAGCTGGCAGGGTCTGCTCTGACCCTTGGAGCTGTCTGCAGGCAGAGGGTGTTGTTCCATCAAAAGGGGATTACYTTCAGTCTGGCCACACCATTGYTTTCCAGTTGTTCAGWAACTRAGGTATCTCAAAGCTTGCTTTCATTTCAATCTCACTTATAGTTTCCATATTCTCMAAATCTTTTGCCAGGCAWTYRTATCTATAAGGCTTTCCTGTTTCATCTTCCCCAACAGAGGGAGAACTCAAACACTTTGGCACATTTCTATGAAGAGCTTCACACTGGGGGTTTGTGACCCTCATGGAAACGTAGAGAATTCCATCCTTTCAGGAGCGCTGGTTCAGAGCCAGCTGGTTACCTGTCACACCCAGGTGTCCCTGCCCCGTGCAGGGGGGATGTTGAGCTGTCCCTGTCCCCGTTCCAGGGGCTCTGGACCGCTGTGTGATGGGGATCACGGCCGTGGAGATCCTGAGTGCCTGTGACGAGGCCGTGCCGGCGGCCGTGGACGCGCTCAGCCACCCCGCCGTCAACCTGAAGCAGGCCATGACCCGCCGCAGCCTGGCCGCCCTCAAGAACGTGGCCCACCAGAAGCTGCAGACCCTGGCCACCAACCTGCTGGCCTCCGAGGCCTCGGACAAGGTGGGTGGGCTGTGCTCACAGAAAGAGCTGAAACACGGGAAGTTTTTGCCCTTGCAACCAGAAGGTTCTCAGCCACAGCAACACAAACATGGTTCTTGCCCAGTTTATATTGCTGGTCGTGTCCTACTCTCTGGTTGAGTTCCAGAATCTGGAATCATGCAGTGCTTTAGGCTGGAAAAGCCTTCTAAAATCAAGTGTGAGCATTCCCCAGCACTGCCAAGGCCAGCACTATCCCGTGTCCCCAAGTGCCACATGCACACGGCTTTAATTCCCCCCAGGGATGGGGTCTGCAGCCCTGCCCTGGGTTTAGACTGTCCCGTGTCCCCAAGTGCCACATGCACACGGCTTTAATTCCCCCCTGCCCTGGGTTTGGCCAGCCCATTCCATGAGGAGCTGTTCCCCATATCCAGCCCAGAGCTCCCCTGGCCAGCAGAGAGCAGCAGAACTCCATTCCCAGCTTCTCCATGCATCCCTTTCTTTGCCTTCTGTTGGGAGAGAAATCTGTGAGTGTTGTGGTGAGAGCATTCCTTAGAGCACCACCAGCACGTTTCCATAAAAAAAAAGTCTGCTCAGGGTTTCTGCTGCTGCTCCTGCTGGATCCAGGCAGAACTGGGAACCCTGTACCTGCAGGGTTTTATGTGTGGGCTCCTCATCCAGTGAGGGTGCTGGGAATKAAGGGCTTAGGGAGATTAATGCTTCAAAGCTGATGTTCATGTTCTGCTTTCCAGTCTCCTTCTTTACATCCTTCAGCTTTTTTCCCACAGGACCTTCATTCCCTGGCTCCTGCCTTTTTTCCCCTTTGGGAGGGAGGGAGGGAAGGAGGAAGAGGATGGACTGATGTGGTGCAGTAATTGCAGGTCCAGGTGGATCTGAGCAGCTGCTTTCCCAGTGCCATATATYGATTGCATAGTTCACCCTCCAAATATGAAATATTTCATGTGTTTTAAGCTTAATAACAACATTGCTGTTGCTTGGAACATAACTACACTGTCACAGGGTTCAGGAGAAGGAAGTGTGAACTTGTGTCTCACCTGGACAGCTCCGTTTATCTATAAACATTTGGAGATTGAATTTCTGTGGTTCGTGGGTGTGTTTCAAACTTGGCTCTGTGGTAAATTCCATTTGCTCTGTTGTTTCCAGGGGAATTTACCCAAATACTCGCACAACTCGCTGATGGTTCAGGCCATCAAGACGAACGTGACGGACCCGGACATCCACGTGCTGTTCTTCGAYGTGGAGGCGCTGATCATCCAGCTGCTGACCGAGGAGGCCTCGCGGCCCAGCGCCGGCCCCGCCTCCCCGGAGAGCCTGCAGAAAACCCCCGGCGGCGCCGACAAGGGCGGCTCCTTCCTCGCCGGCAAGCGCGCCGCCGTGCTTTTCCAGCAGGTCAAGGAGACCATCAAGGAGAACATCAAGGAGCACCTCCTGGACGACGAGGATGAGGATGAGGAGGCGGCGAGGCAGAGGAGAGAAGACGGCGACCCGGAGTATCGCTCCAGCAAGTCCAAACCACTGACTCTGCTGGAGTACAACCTGACCATGGACACGGCCAAGCTCTTCATGTCCTGCCTGCACGCCTGGGGCCTCAACTCGGTGCTGGACGAGCTGTGCCTGGATCGCCTGGGCATGCTGAAGCCGCACTGCTCCGTGTCCTTTGGCCTCCTGTCGCGGGGCGGCCACATGTCCCTGATGCTGCCCGGCTACAACCAGCCCGTGGGCAGGGCGGCCCTGGAGCAGCTGGGCAGGAAGATGTCGGTGACAGAGGGCCTGGGCAAGGGCACCTACGGCGTGTCGCGGGCCGTCACCACGCAGCACCTGCTGTCCGTCATCTCCCTGGCCAACACGCTGATGAGCATGACCAACGCCACCTTCATCGGGGAGCACATGAAGAAAGGCCCCAGCAGGTAGGGGAAACGCTGCTGTGCCTTGGCAGGACCCTCTGGGATGCAGGMTTTGGTGTGGTTTGCCTGCTGGTGGGTGGATGGATGGCTGCCATTGATGTGTCTCTCCATTTAGGCCACCCCGGCCGGGCACCCCCGAGATGGCCAAGGTGAAGCCACCCCCTCCTGTGGCCAGCCATGCAGCACAAGGGCAAATCAAACAAGGTAACACCGCCTCCTTTGCAGCCCTTGGATCTGTTATAGCAGCTCATTATACTGAATTGAACACCTTGTTGTCAAGAGATAAAATTACTGCATGGGAGGACAGASTAGTGTAATGTTAACCTCCATGAAATTAGTGGGGATTAGGACTTGTTTARGAACCAGTACAAGATGCTGATTCTGCCTCGACATCATCATTGCCTGTTTCAAGTGCTCCCACACRTTCTGGCTCTGAGGAGGCTTTAAAGCCTGGAGCTAAAGGCTCTGCAGACTCATCCCAAAGTGTTTCTGTGGGAACGATCCCAGCTCGGTGCCAGGATCACTCCTGGGCTGGTTGGAGCTCCTCACGTTGGAACAGAGTGAGCAACTCCAGAAAAAACAGGCAAAAAACTCTGGAGTGGAGCTTTAGTTTCAGTCTGGGTGGCTTTGTGCAGGTATCATTTCTGGTTTTAATACATTTGATGCACCCTGTGCAAGTGGGGTGGGAAAGGGGTTTGCTCCAGCCACTCTGTGCCTCCCATGTACTGGGGGGGTGGAAGGCCTGGAAAAAAGGTCCTTCTCCTTCAGGCTTTTTGGCATTTCTGTGGTAAAGAGTTGCATTTTTTCCTAAAGGCCCATTTAAAATGAAGTTAAATTCCAGGCAGCCCTCAGGAATTCATCCTGGMCATCTTGGAGTGACAGATGGGGCAGCTCGGGCTGATTGAGGTTTATTTTTTGGCCTTTGGTGTCCAACTTCCAAATCTGTGGAAATGTGGGAAAAGCACAAGAGGAAGCAGCAAAATTCCTGGGTTTCTAATTTACARTCAAGCATGAAGTCAAACCAAAGCCACCTGCCTAAAAACATATTTCAAAKCACTTGATTTAGTTMTATTTTGGTCTTTTCAAAACATCYCAGTTTCTGTCACTGTCTCCATGTTCCTCTGCAGCTGCATGTCTGCCTCTTCCTTCTTGGAAAACCTGGAATTCTCATTAAGTTGGATATTATTTTGAGTTGAATATTATTTTGAAGCCGAGTTGTATTTTTAAGTTGAATATTTCAGTTGAAGATCATCCCAGCCTCCCCTTGTTTGTTCCATTCTCCAGTGATACTAACCCGTTTTTCTGCTGCTGCTCTCCTCACTTCCCTCTTTTTTTTTCTCTCTCTTTTATTTCTTCTTCTTTCCTCTGCAAGTTGCTCCTGCTGCTGCTTCCAGCACGGAATCTGGGCACTCTGACACTTCTGCTTTCCATTCCTGTTTCTTAGTCAACGAAGGTATTTCCTTCCTCACTTTTCTACTTGTCCTTTACTCCAGCCAAAATCCCTCCTCATTGTTCTTTGATTTCTAAAATCATTTCTTTGATTTCTAAGGGAATTCTCTGAAACCTGGGGTAGGCTTCCCTGTTGGGGAAGCCTTAAATCTGAGTTTTGGTGTTGATGGAGATTTGAACTGAATACTGGACATATATATTGAATAGAATATGGGATATTTTTATTTGAAATCTGGGTTTCTCTCCTGGTTTTACCTACACAGAGCTGTAGTAGGAATGCACCTGGATTAAGTGTGCTAAAATAAAAAAAAATAAGGATAGCATTGTGCTAATAAGGATAAACTGTGCTTGGATCTATTTGCACAAGTTGAACCGAGGATGAGTTTGGTGTACCTGAGGATGCAATATGAGCAGAGGGGGATTTGGCTGGGCTGGATGATGTTCAGTGCCCGGGCTGGATGATTTTTGGGGCTCATTTTCTGTGCTCCCCAGGCTGGAGCCAGCTGGCTGCCATGCACTGTGTGATGCTGCCCGACCTGCTGGGGCTCGAGAAGTTCCGGCCGCCCCTGCTGGAGATGCTGGCCCGGAGGTGGCAGGATCGCTGCCTGGAGGTGAGACCAGCCCTCCTGATTATTATTAATATTATTAATATTATTAATATTATTATTATTATTATTATTATTATTATTATTATTATTATTATTATTATTATTATTATTTACTGTTGCTCATCATTATTTCTGCTGTTGCCATTATTATTTCTACTGCAAGAAAAAAGGAGGGTTTGAGTCCAACAAAGCATAATTACTTGTTAATATGACAGTCCTTTTYAGTCTTTTTTTCTTTTTTGTCTTTTAAATATCATGCTGCACCAGTTTAAAATGAAATGTTTTCCAACACCCTTCTCCCTAAATAAAAGGCCTTTAAAGGATGCACCTTGGGTAGTGCAAGAGCATGGTCATGGCTACACCCCTGATGGACTCTGAGTCACAAATTTTCACACTTTGATAGTTTTGGTCCATTTCCATATTGGGGTTCATTGTCCAGTTCCACCCTCACAGTTTGCTCTCCTCAATTCTTTGGTGTTTGCRCTTTATGGTACTGAAGCTGCAACAGTCAGTGTTGGTTCTSRGGCTGGAAAAGGATTGTTTAGTGTGACTGAACCCTGAAGAGARCTTGCCAACACTTTMTRTGAAATTCAGAGTTACACACTAATGCAGTGSMRAAYGTGGAAAAGAGGAAAGSTAAAACTGAATGCATCAGAACTGTGTTTGTGCTGCAGGGGCTGCTGCTGGAACAGTTCCCAGTTAAAGCCAGGTTTAACTCTCAGGAATGGCACTAGGGCTCGGTGTCAGTGTGGTGTGTGCCCCTCTGGAGCTGTGTCTGTTGTTGTGCTGTTCCTGTTGTGCCCCTCTGGAGCTGTGTCTGTTGTTGTGCTGTTCCTGTTGTGCCCCTCTGGAGCTGCATTTGTTGTTGTGCCGTGCCGCAGGTGCGGGAGGCGGCGCAGGCGCTGCTGCTGGCGGAGCTGCGCAGGATCGAGCAGGCGGGCCGCAAGGAGACCATCGACACCTGGGCTCCCTACCTGCCCCAGTACATGGACAGCGTCATCTCCCGTGAGGAACGCCCTGGCACTGCCCCTCACCTGGGAAACGGGGGTGCAGGGCCTAGGAACCCCTTATGCACAGTCAGTCATTGAGGGACAGGGCTTTGGGAACCCCTTATGCACAGTTATCCACTGAGGGAACCCCACATTCCCAGTTATCCATCCTGGGAACCCCACATTCCCACTCATCCATTGAGGGAACCCCACATTCCCAATTATCCATCCTGGGAACCCCACATTCCCACTCATCCATTGAGGAACCCCACATTCCCAGTTATCCATTGAGGGAGCCCCACATTCCCACTCACCCAAATTCTGCTGTTTCCAGATGGGGCTGAGCATCTTGTGCGAGGCTGGAGGGGAAGGAGCAGGACGTGGAGGGATGGAATGGAGTTTAGCTGCTGCAGAACAGGAAATTGTTCCCCAAATCCCTGATTTTGGGTTGTTCCTGCAGCTGGAGTGACCACAGAAGCCCTTCAGAGTGCAGGTGCCACCCCAGAGCCCTCGGGAGCAGAGGCCAAGGTGCAGGAGGAGGAGCACGACCTGGTGGATGATGACATCGCAGCAGGTGAGCCCTCCTTATTATCATTAATGTTATAAATATAATTAATGTGCTTAATTAATGCTCTCCAACCCGCCCACAGACAGCAGCAGTTCTGCCGAAATAAAGGATTTCTGTGCTTGTCTGTCATTCTTTAGAATTGTTCCCCAAATCATTTATTCTGGTGGAGGATCTGATTCAAGGGGGCTGCATCCTGAATTTTGGGTTCAGTGAGGTTTGTATTGGGAGAATAGAGGGAAAATAAGAATTTTTTAAATCACTGAAATGGTATTTTTTGATTTGTGGGTCCGTTTTTGTGGGTAAATTTTTGTAGGTAAATTGATGCCACGGAGTCTGAAACTCCAAAATCTCATTCCTGCACATCAGAAATCTGGTGGAAGTGTGTGTGCTATTTTTTTCTTTATTTGGGCTGTAACTACTCCAAATTCTTACTCATCACTATTTGTTCCAAGTGATCCTGTTGGCAAGTTGTCACTAAAGTTCAAATCCAGTATTAAATATCATTGATCTACAGACTCTTTATATTGAGATCCCATTARCAATAAACAGATCTTTTAAAAATTGAGATTCTCATCCCTTAAATGTCCCCTGTGAGGGAARTGTTGATGGATGGGCCCAGTGCTTTCAAACCTGGCTAAAAGGTGCCTGAAATTCCCCATCTGAGCAGCACAGGATCCATTTTGTCTCTGCCTGTTTCCCTGGAAAAGGCTGCAGCATCCTCACCCATTTTGTGTTCCCAGACGCTGCTGCAGCGCAGTGAAACATTYCCTCAGAAAAGGGAGCAGAAAATTCCAGTAAACTGCAGCAGATGGGAATGACTGAAAAAAATACTCATTTAAAGTGTGGAAAAGCACATCTTCTACCGGCAATTAAAGAAATTAAGTTGTAATTTCTAATGCATGACAACTCCCAACACTTAAAGAGCTCTGCCATTAAATTATTCCCAATTTAGAATTCCGGAGCAATGATTGTATTGACACGATTTGTTATTAGAAATGAGGAATTGGCAGTGAATTATGATGGCAGGCATAATAGAGGATGGGCTSTCAGGGAGAAATTCCCAAATTCTCCAGGAATTGCAGCTCCCTGCCAGGCTCCYGTTCTCTGTGGAACCAGCAGAGGGAACTGTGCATCCAGGAATGGCCCCAGGTTTTATAAAATATTCCCCTGTTTCCCTGCATTTTCCTTGTGGGCACCGGCATTCCTAGACAATATTTGCACTTCTGATTTATTTGGAGAGAGTCCTCCCAACTCTGTGTGTGTTGAACAAATCATTTATCCATGTGAAATGTGTATTTCCAGGATTTCTGCATTTCCAGGTGGTTTTGATGCATGTGAGTGCTGAGCCTGGTGGGAGTGTTGAGTAGGGAATGCCCTGGGGGTTCTCAGGGCTGCTCAGGGCAGGGATTTGGGGCTCAGGTTGGATTTTGGGGTGGGTTCCTGGCTCTGGGGTGCACCTCTCCTTAACCCACGGCCGTGGATCCCTCTGCAGCTCAACCTGGAGAATTCCCTGGGCCTTTAATCCTTTTATTGTGAGCTGGGCTGSAGTTAATTTCCCCCACAAGTGTGCAAAGCCAATTAAGGGGAGCTGGGGAGCCACGTGCTGCTGGATGTTAACTGCAGCAGCCATTGATCAGCCACAGCCTGCAAACCAGGAGACTTTGGGCACCTTCAGCCTGCCCAGCCTGCAAACCAGGGAGCTTTGGGCACCTTCCCCCTGCCCAGCCTGCAAACCAAGGAGGTTTGGCACCTCCTTCTGCCCAGTGCAAACCAAGGAGGTTTGGGCACCTTCCCCCTGCCCAGCCTGCAAACAAGGAGCTTTGGGCACCTTCCGCCTGCCCAGCTCAAAACCAGGGAGCTTTGGGCACCTCCTTCCTGCCCAGCCTGCAAAACCAGGAGCTTTGGCACTTCCCCCTTCCCAGCTGCAAAGCAGGAGCTTTGGGCACTTCCCCCTGCCAGCCTGCAAACCAGGGAGCTTTGGGCACCTTCCCCCTGCCCAGCCTGCAAACCAAGGAGATTTGGCACTCCTTCCTGCCCAGCCTGCAAACCAGGGAGCTTTGGGCACTTCCCCCTGCCCAGCCTGCAAAGCAGGGAGGTTTGGGCACCTTCCCCCTGCCCAGCTGCAAACCAAGGAGATTTGGGCACTTCCCCCTGCTTGCATCACCCCTGGGCTCTAGGGCTTGCAGTGGGAATATTGAGGATGGTTTTGTGTTCCATCAGCCTGAACTGGGATTTTGCAGCTGAAATCCCAGTGGTTTGTGTCCTTCTGGCAGCCCAGCTTCGTGTTTTCCTGGCGGAGCCATTGGAGGTTATTAATTTTCTGCCTGTGATAGGGTGATCAAGGGTCCTGTCAGGAAAATGGATCTGTGTGTCAGCCGGGCTGTGATTAAAGGGGCACGCAGCATGGGGACAAAATACCAAAATGGGCACAGCCAGATGAAATCCTCTCTTCCAGGTGTGCTTCCAGAGGAGATTCTGCTGGATCTGAGGGGTTGGCTTGGTTAGATGTGAATTTCCTGGAGTTTTGGCAGGTTTGGCGGATTTTGGGTTGTTTTCTTTCTGAGGCAGAAAATCCTGCACTGCAGCTGTGAGGATGAAGCTAATGGGATGCTGTGGATCTTTCCCAGCCTGTCCTGGATGGAATTTCTTCTGGGGTGAACAAGGAGTGATGTCTTGGCACAGGGGAGCTCCTGGATTCCCAGTAGGATTTTTTTGGCCATTCCAGGTTATACATGAAAATTCTCTTGGTACAGATTCTGTTGCTCAGAATTCCCCATCCCTGAAGTGTCCAAAGCCGGGCTGTACAGTGCCTGGGCTAATGGAAGGATGGGATGATCCCTGAATCCCTCACACCCCAAGCCATTCCGTGGTGTGCAGGATGCTCCCTGTGGATGTAGAAAGGGTTAACAGGGTGTGGGACAGGCACAAACGGCTCCTGGGCACTTCCAGCTGTTCCTGCCCTGCTTTGTTCCAGCCCCTTTGCATCCTTCTTCCTCCAAAGGCAGTTGCTATCGATTTTTTCCCTTTTTTTTCCCCTCCCTTCCCATTGTTAAGGTTTCCCTTGTTTTTCTCTCCCTTTTGGCTCGAGCACAGCTCCTAAATTTTGGTTAATTCCTTGTTTTCCTCTGGAGCCCCATGGATGTCATTAACAGAGACATCCCGTGTGCTTCATTAATCCAGCCTTCATTAATCCAGGTGCTGCCTTCCAACTCCTCAGCAAACAGCACTTGGGAAGSATTAAAACTTCCTTATATTTTGGAATAAATGGTAGGGAATTTCCCAGGATGCTGGAAATTATCATCTAGGTGAGAGTGGAATTATTTGTCAGAATAAGTGACTGGTTTTGTTCCAATAATTCCTTCCCAAATTTTGGGGATTTTACTCCAAATAAAAAAACTCCTCTGCTTWGTGGAATTTAGAATCCCTGGACAATGTTAAACTAATAACAAATATTGCACTTTTGTGTAAAATTCATGATTGTGGTTTTGTCCCATTGTTAAAATCCCATAGGTGCCATTTTGCTATCTGTTTGGTTTAATAGTGTGTACTGTTATCCTAAAATTGAAATATCCTAACATTTAATAGGAAGCTGGATGTGGCGATGGATCCTATGTCAAAAAGATGCTTTCATACCAAACATAATGCAAAGAACTTATCCTGAAAAAAATCCATCTTTTAAAAACAATAAAAATTGCAACTTGTCAATTCAAAGTGACCAAGAAGCAGAAATCACTAGGTGAGCATAGACTTCTTCTATCACTGAGCAAACCAAGCTGGAAATTGCTGGTGACTTTCTTTCCCYRTGAGTWYYTGGCMGCTTTTGAAGGGATATTTTGACTCTTTGGAGGTTTTTAGAGGCGAATGGAGCTATGTCCATGCCGGCGTTCCCAGGGATGCCGTGGACGCGCGGATGTTTCATTTGCTGTTTGCAGCACTGACCCCCTGCCCTGTCTCCCCGCAGGCTGCCTGGCGGCGCTGCCCCAGCCCAGGAAGGTGTCCTCGTCCTACGAGGAGCGGCGCAAGCAGGCCACGGCCATCGTGCTGCTGGGCGTCATCGGCGCCGAGTTCGGCGCCGAGATCGAGCCGCCCAAGCTGCTGACGCGGCCCCGCAGCTCCAGCCAGATCCCCGAGGGCTTCGGCCTCACCAGCGCCGGCGCCAACTACTCCCTGGCCAGGCACACCTGTGAGTGCCCCCACATCCCCTGGGGATGGGTTTGTTCGGTTTGCCTGGGAAAGAATGGGATTGGGGAGTGGGAATGGGCTGGGAGTGCCCCCAGCATCTCCTGGGGATGGGCTCCTTCAAGTTGCCTTGGAAAAGAATGGGATCGGGGAAAGGGAATGGATGTGAGCACCCCAGACCTCTCCTGCCTCCCCTTGGGAATGTCTTCGTTCAGTTTTCCTGGAAAAGAACAAGATTAGGGAATGGGAATGGATGTGAGTACCCAGGCCTCTCCTGCCTCCCTTGGATGTCTTTGTTCAGTTTTCCTGGAAAAGAACAAGATTAGGGAGTGGGAATGGGCAGTAAGAGGTGCTGAGGGCTCTGCCAGGCTTTATTCTCCTGCCAGGCTAAAGCAGAGCACTTGCACTGCATTTTTCCTGGTTATCTGTCACCTTCCACTGCCCCAGGATGCTCCAARCCCCACCCAGCYCGGCCTTGGGSACTTCCAGGGGTGGGGAATCCACAGTTTCTCTGGACAAGCTTAAATCCATCAACTGCAGGGTGTTTCTGTGCCTCCCAGTGCCATGGAGCTGGGATTGTGTGCCTTTTGGAGAGGGTGGAATTCTCTAGGAATTCCAGCTGTGCCCTTGCCTGGCACCTGCATTAATCCCTGGATTAATCACAACTCTTTCCAGAGGCCCTGGCACAGGGTGCCCAGAGCAGCTGTGGCTGTCCCATCCCACCAGCCCAGCCTGCCCTGGGGCAATTCCAGATGGGAGGTGATTGTAACTGGGAAAAAAAAAAAAATCTGATCACCATTATGCAAAAAACAAGTAATTTTTCATTTATCTTGATTTGATACCTGAGAGAAGATCTGGAGTAAAAATAAAAGACTAAAAATCCACTGAGCAGAAAGGGAYGAAGGGATGTGGAATTTTAACCCAGCTCTCCAAATTTCTGTCTCTCTGTGGACAATCAGGGAGAAAAAAATCATCTAGAAAGGGTCACAATCAAGTTAAATCSTATTCTTGGAGTCCATCATTTGGATTTAGTTGGATCTTGATCAGAGTTCTCAGTGGCTCGTTCCTGCCGGGGCTATTGATTTTCCCCAGCAAATAATTTCATTTTTTAAAATCCATTGGCAAACTGGGGATAACAAGGCTGCCTGCAGCCGTGTGCTCACAGAGATTCCAAGGCAAGGAAAGACATTTTGGGAATCCAGGGGCTTCTGTGCACTGAATAAARAAGTGATAAATTCGAGCATTTGGGCACATCTGGGTTAACAAAGTGATGTAAGGAGCAAATGTGCCAGTGCAGAATGAAGCACCTGGAATAAAACTCTGCTTTAACASCACTCTGAGTGGGAATGGCATTCCCTGGGCTGCCTGGGGAATTGTGCCCAGCTGCATTTTTGCGTGGAGAAGGTGAATGGGCACTGGGGATGCACATCATGCCGGGGTGCTGAGCTTTTCCAGAGCTTTTCCAGGGCTAATTACCTCGTCTGCCCGACTCTAATGTGACATGTTTATTGCCCTAACGAACAACTCATTAGCGCCGGGATGTTTTTGTCAATATTCATTCCTTGGCTTAGGGCCGGGCARAGCTTTAAACAAAGATGTCCCAGCCTGGCACCACCTTTGGGTCAGGGCTGCTGCTGGGGGCTGAGGGGAGAGGGGAGGTTTTATTTGAGGAGGCACCTTTTTAATAAGGGTTTGGTTTTGAGGCAGAAAATCAACCTGGTGGCATGACAGGAAGAGATTTTGGGGGCAGTTTTGCACAGATTGGGATTGGTTGGTGTGAATTAACCAGAGAAGCTCTGTTGGCTTTTCCCAGTCCTGAAAACAACAGGAGGCTTGTTTAAGAAACAAACCAAGCAACTTGTTGAGGACAGTTCAAGCAAACCCTGATAAAATCAGCAATTATCTTTACCACAAGAAGCACTATTGAGGGGTAATAAATAATGATGGAGAGATAATAATAAATTATCAGCCAGCGCTGTCCTCCTCCATTTATGTGTAAGTAAAAGCGGGCTGTTAAATTAAATATGAATATTTCCAAAATGTGCAGAGCCTGGATCAAGATTCAGGATTCCATTTCTGTTTTTCCCCCCAAAATGCATTTGCTGTTATTTCTTAGGCAGTGACAATGCTGCGTTGGAGAGTCAGGGTGGCSCAGCTGCCCGCGGGCAGGGCTTGGGGCAGGCTGGGCTGGGCGAAGGTGCCGTGCCCACGGCAGGGGCGGCCCYGGGTGCCCGTGGGGTCCGTGCCAGCCCCCCTGAGCACGCTGCCATCCCTCCCTGCAGGCAAGGCGCTGACGTTCCTGCTGCTGCAGCCGGCCAGCGCGCGGCTCCCGGCGCACAGCACCATCCGCCGCACCGCCATCGACCTCATCGGCCGCGGCTTCACCGTCTGGGAGCCCTACATGGAYGTGTCGGCCGTGCTCATGGGGCTGCTCGAGCTCTGCGCCGACGCCGAGAAGCAGCTGGCCAAGTGGGTAACGGTGCCAGCCTTGCCAGGCCTGGGCAAACCCTGGGGGCAAGGACAGGTGGATGTTGGAAAGGGATCGGTGGGGAGGAGCCGTGGCTGCTCCATCCCTGAAGTGTCYRAGGCCAGGCTGGACAAAGCATGGAGCAGCCTGGTGGAAGGTTGCATCCTTAAGGTTCCTTTCAACCCAGATCATTCCATGGTTCCATGGAGTATTTGTTGACAAACACAGAATTTAAGTGGTCTCRGGRRTCTCTGTGGTCAGACTGACCCCGAGATGTGTTGGAGTCTCTTTTCCCAGCCTGGCAGCCAAAGAAGGAGTCAGGATTCCTTGGCTCTAGTTCTCAAGGTTGTTTGTTATTTCTTATCTATTACAGTCTTTCTCTGCCCTGCTGAGTCTGTCTGGCAGGTYGGGTTSAGGCACGCTGGTGTTATCTTTTATACTAAAAACTACATGTACATTATTTACTGTAACTTCCMAATATCACCTATGTTAGACYGTGTGTTTCTACTCTAAACCAGTCTAAAAGTGCMACCATCACCCAGAAGATGCAGGCTAAGAAGAAAGAAAAARGACAGGGCACGCCCAAATCCCTCCATCTTGCCTCCTGAACCCCCATTTTAAAAACCCCCAAATTCCACATTTTCACCCAGTGAGAAATTCACTATCATTCTACTCAAACTCTTGTGGCTTGTCCAAAGTTGGTAATTGTTTCCATGGGCTAAAATSGARGGCACAGGGGTCTTGGGCTCTGTGYCGAGGTCTCTGASCCCCSTGGCAGGGGCTGGAGCCATCCAGGGCAGCCAGAGGAATGTCCTGGGTTCTGACCAAATGGCACCTGCAATAAGGAGCTGCCCAGGCCTCTTTCAATCCCAGAAATGTGTTTCCACATCCATCAGTCTTGAGAGTTCTGACATTGTTCTAAGCCCACTTTATGTAAGTTTTAATTTCCTCAACGTACAAAGAACGGATCC
Source organism: Sporophila hypoxantha (assembly GCA_002167245.1). NCBI lineage: Eukaryota > Metazoa > Chordata > Aves > Passeriformes > Thraupidae > Sporophila > Sporophila hypoxantha. Next base: position 395,780 of record NDFG01001173.1, on the reverse strand, counting down.
TTGCCCCGTGTTGGCAGGAGAAATACGGACAAATTGGATTACCGTTGTTTTTTGTCTGCRTTCCAGTGATGCCTTGTCGTGTGACAGGAGGCACCACCACCTTGTCCCTTCCCCAAGCCCGTTCTATGTAAATCCCGACTTCCAGGGTCCCAGTGCCCACAGCTCTTCAGCGAGTCCTTGTGCTGGTGTGATTCCACCCTTAGCTGTCAGGAAGATTAGTCTGGCTCTCCCTCCAAAGAGCAGGGAATAAATGAAGGGATCAGCGTGGAGCCTTGAGGAGCCCGGCGCAATTTTCCTCATGATAAATTGCATAATAAGCGCGAAAGCGTTTGCTTATTAATCYATAACAAGATTTAGATTGAAAATGGCCTGTTACGTTGCTGACAGATCCGGGATGGAGGGAGATGGAAAGAAATGGAGCAACAATGTGTGCAGGGGTTAAGTGTGGATCTCACCCTGGCGGAGCCCCGCTGAGCTCCCGCTTTGTGCCGGATTTGCCGCGGACACAATAACGGCACACAGCTGCCGGCGCCTCTCCCGGAGGTTTTATTAAAGAGCTTTTATGTCAAGCTTCTGCTTTTAGATAGAATAGAAGAAATCACGTTTATTGACCAGCAAAACGAGTGGGGGTCTTTTTTCCCTGCTGAATCAAGGGAATATCCGAGCTGTTAGGTAAAACTCAGGTGCTCGGAACTCCTTCGCTTGCCCAGCTCGCCCTGCTTCCCGCAGGTTACGCTGTGCCAAGGGAMGCTGCTCAGCTGTGAGCATAAAGAGTTTTCCCAGCATTTTCAGCCTCTGATGTCTTGGCTGGGACRATGATAGGAATCATTTTTGGCTGTGTTTTTGCTTTCTGAGTTAAGCTGTGTTTCACACAGATTCCACTTGTCCAGGTTGCTCCRAGTCCCATCCAGCCTGGCCTGGAACACTTCCAGGGATGGGGCAGCCACAGCTTCCCTGGGCTTTTCTCTGATGTGAACAGCCAGATTAGCAAATCACCTTAGGATCAATCCATGCATTTCATCTGTGCCTTGGAGCAGYCTGACCCTAGGATGGTCTGGGTGCTTTTGTCCTGGCTGGAATGTTCCCTCACAGGGCTGGCCCGGAGCTCTCCCCTGTCACATCCTCCCAAGGGATGGARTTCACTAAAAGCCTGTTGCTTCCCAGGAAAATACACCTTTGTATTACATCCTGTAAGGGAAAACATGGCTGGTGTGACACTGAGCCTTCAGAAAGGGAGAGAGGCACTTGGGGTTTGCTGSCTTTGGCTTTGGCAACCCCTCCAAAAGTTAACTGGGATAATCCTTCCCTGGCTTATCYCTTTTCCATGGAACACCTGGACAGGAGTTTGGAAGTTACATTTAGATGTGGTTTTCCAAGGAAAGGCCAGTGGGGACATCACCTTGTGGTAGAGACTTTATTTAGTTTCACATTTGGGAGTTCTAATTYGTGCAGTGATGGTGAGGCATGGGAAAGGAAAATAAACTGGTTGGGATTATAAACTCCTGCTATTCTCTTCCCAAAAAATCAGTCAGAGAGCAGAGGGGAGAAGGAGGAACCCCTTCCACGGGTTATCCAGAAAAATAAGTGGCTGCCCCATCCCTGGAAGTGTTCAAGGCCAGGTTGGACAGRGCCTGGAGCAACCTGGGGTAGTGGAAGGTGTCCCTGCCCATGGCAGGGAGTGGAATAGGTGATCCTTAAAACCCCTTCCAACCCAAACCAGCCCRTRATTCCATGTTCCTACATTTTGGGGAACTTTTGGATAATGTGCAGGGCACGTAGAAATTTTATTTTTGCAGTTACTGGGTACTTACCACCTTATTGCTTTTTGCTTTTATCTTGTCACAGCCAGTAAAAGCCTTGAATTAAGGAGAATTACTCTGGCCAGGGGATTTTTCAGGCTGTGTTTAAAATACTGTAAAAGACCAAACCATAAATCCTTGGGAAGACGCCGTGGGCCTCYGTGGGGTGATATGTATTCAGCACATACAGATAATTTGTTAACAAGGCCTTTTGCCCACTTTGGACAGATGCACTTACTGTTTTCAATCTTCATGGTTAATTATTCGATTTGGGGTTGATGCTGGAACACCCTGACTCCTAATCACTGCTCTTTGTTGGGAGTCCATTATCCTGGAACTGCCGGAGTGCTCCCGGTGACCTTGAACTGACATTATAAGCTGGTTCTAATCTTTTCACTCTATATTTCTTTCCTTTGTGCCTGCCTTTGTGCGGCTCCCGTTTAGCATCACAATGGGGCTGCCCCTGAGCCCCGCGGCCGACTCGGCGCGCTCGGCTCGCCACGCGCTGTCCCTGATCGCCACCGCCCGCCCGCCCGCCTTCATCACCACCATCGCCAAGGAGGTGAGGGCACCGCGGGGCTCAGGGGGCTCTGCCCGGGCTGGGCACGGTGGGCAGGACCGGGCGGGGCTGGGCGCTCGGCTGAGACTGGGCTGAGCCACCCTGGGGTCAGGGACACACAGGGCTTGGGGGGGACATGGAGGTGCTGCTGGGCTCAAGGGTGGCCTCATGGCCCTGCTGACCATGGAGGTGGTGCTGGGTCCAAGGCCAGCCCTGGTGACCATGGAGGTCGTGCTGGGTCCAAGGCCAATCCTGGTGACCATGGAGGTGGTGCTGGGTCCAGGGCCAGCCCTGGTGACCATGGAGACGGTGCTGGGTCCAAGGGCAGCCCCGCTGGTCCCGAGGCCTTTCCCAGGTGTCAGTGCTGTCCCTGCTGCCCAGGTGCACCGGCACACGGCGCTGGCGGCCAACACGCAGTCGCAGCAGAACATCCACACCAGCACGCTGGCSCGCGCCAAGGGCGAGATCCTGCGCGTCATCGAGATCCTCATCGACAAGATGCCCTCCGACGTGGTGGACCTGCTGGTGGAGGTGAGGCTGGCTCCACTCCAGGAGTTGCTTTCCATGTGGACTTCGGRAGTAGAAAGGATTTGCTTAATATTTCACAAACTTTAACTTGTTGGGGAAAATATCCCAAGCAAAAGAAGGTCAAAGTCAGGTTGGACACAGCTTGGAACAACCTGATCTGTTGGGATGGGATGACCTTGAGAACTTGATTGTCAGCTGATGGTAATTTTTGTTTCCAAGGTGATGGACATCATCATGTACTGCCTGGAAGGATCATTAGTTAAGAAGAAAGGTCTTCAGGAATGTTTTCCAGCCATCTGCAGGTGAGCTCTTCCTCTGGGAATACTGGGAAGTAAATGATAGGAYCACCAGCAGGATATATTCCCTAATTAAGAGTGAWACAGTCTTTTAGGTGACACAACAAAGASTAAAACRTGATTTATAAAATGGGAGCATTTCCAGTGTCTTTAAATGTGAATAAATATCCCAGTCATCCTCTTAAACTGGTCCAGCCAATAAATTCTRATAATCACCTGTCRGCCATTACATTTTAATTTAATAACCTATTTAAAATATGGAATAGTTTCACGGAAAGAACAATTATCCTGTAGCCAGGTTGGATCCTGATGGAGATGATCTTCCTCCTTCCTGATGCTTTAAGTGGCTTTCCTTAAAACATAAAGGGAAGGATAAATGGGAATTAGTGCCCAATCTCCCTATTGCTGTGTATATTTATCGCCATCCAGTAGTTTAAATTCTCTGCTAATATTTCCTGGTTATAGCCAGTGTAAAAATGATCCAGCACCCAGTGATGGAGAGAGCCATGGGGAAATTGCCGGCAGGCCACAGCAAATGGGGAGATCTCTGCAGAGATTCCAGGGGGAAGCACTCTGCAGCACCCCATGGTTAATCCCTCTGATTTKCCAGTGTTCCCCATGCTGGACTGGAATGTGTGTGGCCAAATCCCTGGATCAAAGCTGAAGGACAGTCATACCTCAGGGAGGGACACACCATGCAAAGCTGCAGCTGAGCTGCATTTCCCTTTTCCCTGCACAAAAACCAGGGATTCTCTTCCTTCTCTTCTGTTCTTTCTTGGTTGTCCCCCGTGTTTCATCCTGCTTTCCTTGCCAGCTGCCATCCTGCAGTGCAGGACGTGTCTCGCACGTAGCAGTTGCTGTGGCACTGGGAATCCCCAGGAACCAGGAGAGAAGTCTGAAAGGTGGCTTGTCTGAAGCCCTAAATTTGCTCAGCAATCCAGTTTTTGAGACTGATTCCAGGTATTTCTGGTGCATTTTGGTAGAGGAAAATTTAGCTGCAAAATTCCAGCATAGTTCAGAATGCAGCTGGCACTTCCACAGATCTGCTCTCCTGTGATAAGGCGCAGTGATATCCCCAAGGATTTGAATCTGCAGTTAGGATTTAGTGTCTCTTGCGTTTCAAAGTGGTGAAATTCCTTGGATTTTGCAGCTGTTGGAATTCCARTAAATGCCACGTGRTCACACTGGGTGTTCAGGACTKTTGCAGCCTTTACCCCAAGGGTGTYACTGGAGTAAAGAATGTGTGATGGCAAATTTCCCTCTTCCTTTTTCTTTATGCCCATCAGAAATTGATGAGTTTGCTTATTTCTCCTTCCACTTCCCTTCCTTTCTGTGTGACTTTCATGGGCAATGCCCTCAGCCATGGGAAATGCCCTCAGTCACACAGGGTGTGGGATGGGCACTTCAACAGTTTTACTGAGGTGTTCCAGCGCAGGGAGGGTACACCTGTGGCCATCCAGGGAGCTGGTGCTTATCCCATAGACTGTTCCCAAATAAATCAATCAATCTGATGGATAAATCTGATCAGGTTCCATGGTAACATACCAACCAGCAGCTGGTTTTGTGCAATGCCAGGTGTTACACTGGCAGCGAGTGGATCTTTAAATCACCTCAGAGKTCCAGCCCTTAGTGAGTCCCAGATGAGTGTGGTGTGCCAGCCCCACCCCAGTGGCACCCAGATGAGTGTGACCTGCCAGCCCCAGCCCTGTGTGCCATTGCTGTCCCCCCCAGGTTCTACATGGTGAGTTACTACGAGCGCAGCCACCGCATCGCCGTGGGCGCCCGCCACGGCTCCGTGGCGCTCTACGACATCCGCACGGGCAAGTGCCAGGTGAGAGGGGCTGGGGTAATTAGGACGGGTCCTTTTCAGGGTTAATTATTATTCATGAGGTACAAAATATTTCCAGATAAATTACTGTAGGGTAGCACCATCTATTGGATACAGACTCCTGCCTCCAAGTCCGATTTTATACGTAAKTTCTCACAACTGCATATTTTTCTGGCTGCTCAAAAACATGGAATAACTTGAAAAAGCTGTGCCATTGGAGAAAAGCTCAGGTTTTTAATTACCTTTCCTGTGAAGGGTTTTGGGATCCTGAAAAGCATTTTGGGTTTGGTTTTCTTTCCCTTTCCAGGTAATTTAAATTTTTTTTAAGAAAGGTGGTTGTAGGAACTGACTGAGAAATTACTTGGAGTGATCAATAGGATGATGGATATCAAAAATCCCCCTTATTAACAAAAACTAAATTAGCATTTACCTAGGATGGGGTTTTCCCTCAGTAAAATTTACTGTGTAGGTTAGATGTATTATGACTATTCCAAATCCAAACACTGAATCTGTTTCCCATAACTCCAGATACCAAAGCAGGTCTTTGTCCTCTTCCTCCCAAGTGAAATGAGTTTTGTGAACCCTCCCTGGGTGCTGCTGCTGGCTCATGGGTGGCTGGGGCCGGGCAGTGCAGGCATGTGAATCTGTCCTTCAGCTGCTGGCAGCTCAGAGTCCCAGGGCTGGCTGTTGATTATTCATTCCCACAGCACTCACAGGGTATTGACCAGAGCCGCTCGCTGCAATGGCTCTGCCCTCTCACCCATCTCCTGATAAACTGCCTGGGAGCTCCGTCCTCTGGGAGCCCAGCCTGTCCTCAGAAGGGACTTCTCCCTCTGGGAGCAGCTTGTCCCCTTCTCCCCTGGGGCAGCTCCTCCTCAGGCAGGGTATTTTCCCTCTGGAGCCAGCTGGGACAGGTTTGTCACCATTCCAAGGAGGATCCATGCCCTGCACTCAGGTGCTGTCCCACATGGCAGCAGCAGCAGCCCTCACATTATCCCCTCGCATATTCCCTCCATGTTCTCCCCTCACTCCCCTCCCCTCACATATTCCTCCTCCATATTCCCCCACACAAATTCCCCCTCACATATTCCCCCTCACATATTCCTCCTCCATATTCCTCCCCACACATTCCTGCTCCATATTCCCCCACACAAATTCCCCCTCACATATTTCCCCTCACACATTCTTCCTCCATATTCCTCCTCACATTCCCCCTCATATTCCTCCTCCATATTYCCCCTCACTCATTCCCCCACAGAGATTACAGGGATTCCATTCTGAAGCTCAGAATTCCTCAYAAACGAGCTCCATTTGRATTTKGGAATAAGTAGCTGTGGACTCCATGCTTTCCCAGCTGGAGCAGCAGTGGGTTTGTGGGCAGGTTCTTTGAGCCCCTGAMACGCCTGGGTAGGTGGGAGGTCAGGGCTCTGAGCGAGGGTTTCCCTGCTGGGTGGGSACTGAACCAGCCCCTGAAGGATCCAGTTCCCCACAAGGCTCAGGTACGATTTTATCCTGGTGTTTTATCCTGGAGCACAGCCTGCCATTCCCCAGCCAAATCCCTGCCCGGGCTGTCCCTGGGCTGAGCGTGGTTCTCCCAGCTGGGTGGGGAGTCCAGGCCTGTGCTGGCTCTGAGCTCCATCCCTTTGCTGGGATGGCTCTCCTGCCATCCCGGCAGGATTTGGAGCGCTCCTGTCTCAGGTGAGGCAGAGGTTAAACTCGAGCAGCTTCCCAAAACGAAGGTGGAGCTTCCCTGAGCACCTCCAGCCCCTGAGCTGCAGCACAATCCGATGATGACTATTGATCCCTTCCTCCCTCCCTCCCCAGCCTTTCCCTGGCTCTGGCAGTCCTGCTCCAGCGGGGCTCCATCTTGATCAGGGCTGAGATGAGATCTGGGATTTGATAAAGATAATTGATGCTGCACAGGGAATTGGAAAACAGTTCTGAGAGCAGCAGCTCCACCTGGAAATGTGCCCTTTGTTTGCCCAGCWCGGAACCCCACGGCCACAGCCCAGCCAGGCACACAGGATTAAGCACCAATGGCAAATTTTATCCCAAAATAAACCCCTTGGATTAATAATTACAACTGTAATTCATCTATAGCAATACTAAAAGGATTAGGCAGCAGGATTAAGGTATCGTTGAGCACAAACTCTGTTTGCCCAATTAMACACTAAAATAATATTAAATTCCAACCAAATTATTAATACTTTGTGTAAGACTCCTAATTATTAACACAYAGCTAAAAATCCTGCACTTAAAGGTGCAGTAACACAGGAAAATGCTGATGATATAAATGCTATTCTATATCAAATTAAACACTAAAATGAGACTGGAGAGAGAGAGATTGCAGGTAACTGAATTTTAGGATACCTGATAGTTCATTTTGGGATGATGGGAAAATATTCATATTTCCACAGGTAAATTCTTGCTGAGTACCAGAGTCTGGCCCAAAATCCCCCAATTAATTCCTCAGTACAGGTTCTTTAATTATCTTCTTTTCCTTTACGACCGTATTTGGGTCTATAAGGAGAGACTCTGAWATATTCCATTTTTATTGATTAAATCTTGGGATTCATCATAAATATTTAGAGCTGCATTTCAGAAATACATGTAATTTTTGTACCTAAAACTTGGGTCATTTGCACCGGAAGATTAAAGAGAAACATAAGTTATTTTAGGTTTATTTCAAAGCAAAAACTACTTTTAAGCCTGGGCTGGAATCAATACTGTTTGGTCCTGGGTCCTTCCAGAATTAAAATCCCAGCAATCTGAGCATTAATTGGATTGTGCAGGGCTGATTTTATTTCAGTCCTGGATGCCTTGGCAAAGTTTGATTTATGTGGAAGGCAGAAAAGGATTTAATATTCCATTTGGAATGAATTGTGGCTTGGCTTAATTAATTTCAGGGTAAAAGATGCTGTTCTTGAAAACAGTGCTTTAAAGGTGTTTATCCTGCACTCCACAGCTGCATTTCCAGGCAAACCTGGTCACTGGAAAGCACAYCCTGAAATTATAGGCCAAAGGCCTTTTCTAAACACAGAAATAACAGAGGAAGGGATTTTCTTTGATTTATTATGAAATCAAATGATTAAAGGTGCTGAAACCRGTGTGGGTTCATAGAGATTTCCCTTGCATTGCTTTACAAACAGGGATTTCTTTTGAAATGCTTGGTGGGACCATTTTGCATTTATGAATATAAAATTGATCAGTGTGGGTGTTTACATCACCTTTAGTGGCACAGAGCAGTTCAGTGGAGACTTTTCCAAACACTGGACATGGATTTGGGTTGTTGGGATAGCTGCAGTGGGTGCTGTGGTGCAYGAGGCTCCCAGGAGCATTCCCTTCCCCTTCARACCCTGGCAGGGGGAAGCTGGAAGCAGCTGCTTCACTTCCTGGTGGAAAACACAAGCTAAGAGCACAAAAATCCTGGCTGGGAAGGATTAGCATCAATTAGAGAAGCRCTTCCTTTAAATAACAAAGCAGCTGGATTCCCTGAAGGATTTGTACTTCTTGGAACGTGTTCCAGGAGTAAAAAGAGCAACAAGTGTGCTGCTCCTATTGATTTCTACCTTTGTCTCACCAAAACATATTTTATTGACAAGTGTTCCGTGCTTGTTAAGTGCTAAAGAGTGGGATGGGGCTAAACTAATTAACTGTGGGGATCCCATTAAAGAGAGAGATCTGGGGTTCACCCACCTCAGGAATAAATGAATATCTTAATGGATTGTTAATATATCAGGCTCATTCCAGGTGCACACCCTGAGCAGGSCTTTTAATAACCCGGGCATGGGCACAGGAGCCCTGCTAATGGGGTTTGCTAGTGCTGATCCAGGAGGGAATGGGATGTTCCAGGAGAARATCATGTGGCACCTTGGATTTAATTCACACCTGGGCTTTTTGATGCTTTTTGGGGGAGCTGCTGTGGGAGAGGAGCTCTCTGGGGAGACGTTTCCATGGGGGGCTGTTGTTTTGGGGCTGCCAGCTCGTGGCTGTCCCTCATTCCCATTGTGTGCCCTGTTCCCAGACTATCCATGGCCACAAGGGACCCATCACTGCCGTGGCCTTCGCCCCCGACGGCCGCTACCTGGCCACCTACTCCAACTCCGACAGCCACCTCTGCTTCTGGCAGGTGAGCACACCTGAGGGCTTTGTCCCTTCTTTACAGGCATTTCCAGCAGGGAAAACATCCCCAGGGAGGGAAGGTCACAGTGGGACTGGGCTTGGAGCAGCCTGGGCTGCTGGAATGAGCTGATCCTTGAAATCCCTCCCAGCCCAGGCACAAGGGGTTAAACAACCTCTGTGCAGCTCTCAAATGTGACCTCGTGTGCTGGTGATTTTTCCCTTCCGTGTCCTGTTTGGCACGATTATTAATGCAGGAAAATCAGGCACATTAGTCATCCTAAAAGGGTTATTACTCAGGATGATTTAAATTGTGAAAATGTCAGCGGGGCTCGCGCGCTGCCGGCCCGGATGCCGTGATTTACACCCTGACACAGGAGAGCCGGGACAAGGGTGGCTGGGACAGAGCACTGCTCGGGATTCAGGGCATGGCAATGAAACACCCCGGGGTTTGCTGGGCACAGRAACCCCAGGCTTGCCATGCTTGTGGGGGCACATGGAGAGTTTGGAGCTGGCACCAGCAGTGCTCAGCCTGTTTTCCCAAGAGTGGAAGCCAGCAGATCCCTGGAGGTGTCCAAGGCCAGGTTAGACMGGGCTTGGAGAACCTAGTGGGGATGGCAGGGTGGGCTCTGAGGTCCCTTCCCACCAACCCAGGCCCTGATCCTCAGTGCAGCCTCTTGCTGTGCCGCACGGGCAGGGTCAGAGCCCAGTCCCTGTGCTGTCTGTGCTGTGGGCACCCCCAGGGCCAGGCTGAGGCAGGCTGTGTCCCCAGATGAACACCTCCCTGCTGGGGAGCATCGGCATGCTGAACTCGGCGCCCCAGCTGCGCTGCGTCAAGACGTACCAGGTGCCGCCGGTGCAGCCGGCCTCGCCCGGCTCGCACACCGCGCTGCGCCTGGCCCGCCTCATCTGGACCTCCAACCGCAACATCATCCTCATGGCCCACGACGGCAGGGAGCACCGCTTCATGGTCTAGGTGAGCCTGGGCACAGGGCAGGGCTGCATGGTCTGGGTGAGGGCAGGAAGCATGGCTGCATGGTCTAGGTGAGCCTGCCTGGGCACAGGGAGCCGTGCCAGAACTGTGCTGGGGAGCACCGGGACCCAAGAGCGGCCTGCCAGGGTCTGGGGCTCAGCCAGGGTGTGAGGGGCTCAGTCAGGATCTGAGGGGCTCAGCTGGGATCTGAGGGGCTCAGCCGGGATCTGAGGGAATCCTGCCCAGATCTGAGGGGCTCAGCCAGGATCTGAGGGGATCCTGCCCAGGTCTGAGGGGCTCGGCCAGGATCTGAGGGGCTCAGCCGGGGTCTGAGGGGCTCAGGTGGGATCTGAGGGAGCCCTGCCCAGGATCTGAGGGGCTCAGCCAAGATCTGAGGGGATCCGGCCCAGATCTGAGGGAGCCCTGCCAGGTCTGAGGGAGCCCTGCCAGCTCTGAGGGGCTCAGCCAGGATCTTAGGGAGCCCTGCCAGGCCTGAGGGGCTGAGCCCACCCTTGCCGGCCGGTGGCACTGACAGCCTTTCCGTGCCCCCAGCAGGAGGAGGGCGTGGGGGCCGCTCCGGGCAGAGCAGGATCAGGAGCAGGATCAGGAGCAGCTCCTCCCGAAGCTGGCTGAGCCCGGCCCCTCGGCGCTGGATGTCAGCGACCCCTGTTCCCTGCGGAGCCTCCCAGAATGTCAGTGTTTACCAAAAAGGCTCGTGTTTACATGGACGTGCTCCTGCTGGCCGCGGAGTGCTGCCCCAGAGCCAGGTACCTGCCTGGGAATGGGGCTGGAATGTGGGGCCACGGCCGGTGCTGATCCTCCTCCCTCAGGGGATTGGAAGTGCTGCTGTGCCCAGGCCCGAAGGACAAATGATAGTCCACGTGTAAATAAATAATTTAAAAATCCTGTTCAATGGCAGACTTGGAAAAAAGCAGTATTTATATAGAAAGGTGGTTTTTGCCACCAGTGCAGGTATTTATTTAAATAAAGGACAAAGGGGGCCATTTTGAATGGAAAAATGATCAAAATTATGGAAAAGATGAATTATTGACTGGATGTACTGAAATATTTCCTTCAGTAGGAATATTCCTGTGTGACACTCGCTGTGACTRTGTTTCCTTCTTACATATCTGATTCTGTGGAATATTTTGTGTGAAATTTTCTGTTTTCTGCTCATGGGAAAGAGAAGAAAATCTCTCAAATCCTTTTATTTCAGTATCTCTGTTTGTGCAGCTTTTCCTTGGCTGCAGACCTCAGACCTGAGGCTGGCACTACCTGCTAAGGTAAACATGGTACTTGTTCCAAAAATGAAGGAATTCATTTTTCACATGGCTCCAAAAGAGGAAATAAGTGTGTTTTATTCCGCTTTGGGTGATCTGTGTAGTGCCCAGGTGGGATTTGCAGCCCAGAAGCTCCATATCTATGTGCTGTTCTAGTCAGGAGGCTCAGAGCTGAGCAGGGTGAACCCCAGCTGCTGGAGGTGGGTCTGTGCCAGGGCTGTGCCCATCCCTGCTGCCAGCTTTGCGTGTCCGTGGCGCTGCTTGGCCTCGTCCCTGTGCGTGTGCAGCTGTCCCTGGATGRGGGGGGGATGAAGTCACCCTGGGGTGGTCCCAGTGTCTGCTTCTCCACCAATCCCTGCCCTCTGTGCATTGACATTCCTGGTGTAAATATGCTTGTGGAATAAAACTGGACTGAAACGTGTTGGTTTGTGTGGGTGTCAGTGATCTCCTGCTGATGGTTCTTTGCCCCCTCATCAGGAATCTAAATTTCCCCCATTTCCTTTGGAATGAGAGCAGAATCCTGCAATGGCTTGGGTTGGGAGGATATTAAGAAATCCTGTAGGAAACTTCACCAGCATTATACTTTTGTCTGAACAACAGCAACAACAAAAAACTCAGGAAAAATCTGGAAGGGAGCCTCCGGTGTGATAAATTGACACTCGGTCCAGCGGTTGCCTGGAGCGCGCTTTGAAGCRGGAGAGGCTCCTGGGGAACTTCCCCCTCTCTCTGATGTCTGAAAATTAAAAATTAATCCGCTATGAAAAATTAAAAGGTGAAACTTTCTGCTCTTTCAGCAGCAGAGCTTTTGGAATGCTGATGTGGGGCTTGGAATGGAGGCTGAGTGACATCTCCGGGAACATCACCGTGGGCTGGTGCATTCTAATATCAGATTTTAATTGATTTTTGTAAATTGGAAACCTGTTTGCAAGGACTGGAGATGCTTAAAAAGGGGTAAATATTTATTTATTGATGTAAATAACCTTAAACAGGCATTTACCCWCTCCTGCAKAGCTACTCACACTTTACARCACRGTGAAARGARACMGATGCTTCCAGCTTGGAAGTGATGCTGGAATCTGCACCCTTTGCAAGGTTGAATTTGGCTTTTTTATGAAACAATGGATTCAGACAGAAAATGGGCTAAAATGCACTTTAGTCAGGAACAAACAGCAAAGGTGCTGCTGCTGAGGCAGAGGGTGRGGAGAGGGATGGTCCCCGGGTGGCAGAGGGGTTTCCTTGGCCCTCCTGGGCTGTTTGTCCAGCACAGATMTGTGTTCTGTAGGGCACTGAGGGGAATTCCTGTCCTCCTGAGGAGGACAGCCCAGCCTGTGTTCCCTRGGTGAGGATGCCTGCTGAGCTGGAAGGAACGGGAGCACATGGAAGCAGAGCCCCCATCCAATCTGTGCCTGGAGTCAGGGATTCAGCCAAGCCGAAAGCGGCCGTGTCCCAGCCCGGGATGCCAGGGCAGCCACGGGAGTGCAGAGATGAGCTCCCATCAAGTGCACTGGCTTGGAAAATGGGGAAGGCTTAGGGTCAGGCRCACACCGTCCCAGGGGAAGCTCTGCCAGGGGAAATGGGAAGMGCTGCAGCCGCCTCTGCTGTGATTGCTCCTTGCAGAGTTAATTTTCTGRGGGTTCAGTTGTCCAGAGCCATCACCTGCTCCTGGCTGTGGGAGGGGGTGCAGAATCCTGGAGTGCTTTGGGCTGGAAGGGACCTTAAAGCTCAGCCAGTTCCAGCCCCTGCCACGGGCAGGGACACAGCTCAGGATAGCAGCTCCCTAATGGAATTCTGTCTGGCACAGGTGGGGGGCACTGGGAAGGAGGATAAATGGCACTTGTGGACTCAGAACCACACACTGCCTGTCAGAGACAGCGCAGGCATTCCCTCTGCAGTGCTGGGAGTTACTCTCTGTGGGACACTGCCTGTCCCAGCAGCCCAGCAGGACTGGATGGTCCTTTCCAAGGCAAACCGTGCAGGGACTCAGCAGGGTGTGGGTCACCTCCTTCCAGGATGGATCTGGAGCCCCCAGGCAGCAAAGCTTTCCTGGGCAGCATTCCTGGGATACAGGGAATCTCTGTGCCTGGGGCCTGTCCTGTGGGATGTGGGTTCCAGCTCAGAGGTCCAAGTCCCAAGGGATTAAAAGAGATKAAACACTTTTTTCTCCCAAACTGGAGGTTTGGATAATGAATTGCTCCTGAATGTGGGAGCTGGAAAAGGTCACCCTCCATCTACACCAGATTCCTTCTGCTGCTCTCCTTGGCTGTCCATGCAGGGGAAACACATGTGGAGGGTGACAGATACTCCCTCTTTTTGGTAAAACACTGCATTATTGCACTCAAACTGCTTGGAGCAGCCTCAGGCAAAGGGGGTGCCTGAGGGGACAAGGACAGGGAGCCACTGCTGGGGRSACATGGAGCCYTGGCTGGCTGCAATGCCGTGCCCTGCTGGGGACACATRGAGCCYTGGCTGGCTGSAATGCYGTGCCCTGCTGGGAAGGTGCCCAGGGAGCCCCCCCAGCTGCTCCTCGGAGCATCTTGTCCAACTCTGCTAAGGATTTAAACACCCGTTGGAATTAATCTGCTGGATAAAACCTTTTCTTCATAGTCTTCATTAATCACCCATCCTTCCCGTAGAACCTTGCAGGAAAATAGATTTTTAAACCTGTCAGCCGTGGTTTTGTGGGATTCATTTCGTGCCTGCTCTGTCTGTTCTCCTGCACTGCCGGGGAGGAGGGAGACAATTAAAAACTCCGGGTGCTCATTGCTGCACCGAGCCCGGAGCTGGGAATTATGTAACCACTGGGTGGGCTGGGGCATTAAATACGGAGTTTGGGTCGGGGACTTYGGGTTTCCCGGCAAGCCGGGAGATTGGCAGGGCTGAAAATCCGTCCCGAGCCGCCTCCCTGGCACAGCGGGGGATTTGGGAAGGGGAGGGAGGCTCYAGCGCTGGCGGCGGCCCTCGCACACCGCCCGAAGCTCATCCCCGATATCGAGCTCACGGAGGGCAGGTTTCCATCCAAACCGGCCCCACCCGTGTTCCGCGGCCCCAAAGCCAGCTCGTGGGTGGGATCCCACAGGATGTGGTACCCCGACCCCAGCTCGGGTCCCTCCCTGGCATCAATAATGGATGGAGGCGGAACTGCAGGGCCCGAGGAGGAAACACTTCCAGGAAAGGCGGCGGAGGAGCCCCCGGGGAGCGGCGCGGAGGGAGCGCGGCTGTCGCTCCCGAACGGAGCCGAGCAATTAGCGCGGCTCTGCCGGGAAGGGCGGCTGAGCTGCCAGCCCTGCCGAGCGCGGGAGGGGCTGCCAGCCCCGGGGAGCTGCTGGGGACCTGCCGGGGACCGCAGGGCATGCAGGGCACCCTGAGGGACCCGGGGCATGCAGGGCACCCAGAGGGACCCAGGGCATCCAGAGGATGCAGCCGTGGATGAAGCAGCACTGGCAGATCAGCAGTGCCGTGCTCTCCCCTGTTCCCATGGCAGGGACCGAGCCCAGCCCCAGGCTGAGCTGTTTGCCGTGTTTGAACACGGGCCAAGGGGTAAAATGCAGATTTATTTATTCTATTTTAGCCCCCAGAGGCAGGGGAGGGAATAAGGAGCACATTGCTGGCTGTGAGGGYGGCAGGCCCTGGCACAGGTGCCCAGAGCAGCTGTGGCTGTCCCTGGGTCCCTGGCAGTGTCCCAGGCCAGGCTGGGACAGCGGGAGGTGTCCCTGCCACGGCAGAGCTGGCACTGGCTGGGCTCTGAGSTCCTTTCCAACCCAGAATTCTGTGACTTGCAGCACAGCCCACAGGCTGGCAGAGCATCTCCCCACGGGGAGGGCTCTGAGGCTGCTCCAGGACAGAGCCGGCCGATCACCGAGCTCGGTTTCCATATGGAGGGATCCATACGCCGGTGACATTTCTAGGACACGCTATTTTTGCCTTGTGAGGGGGCTGGAAACGTCAGAGTGGCTTTCAAGAAATGAAAGCACCCTATTTAAGCTGAGAAAATTGTTCTTGCTGATTAACCTCGAGCTTTGGCACAGCGTCTCTGGTGACACAATCCCACAGGATCTGAGGTGAGAAGGACAGGTGTGGTGGAGCTGCTGGAATATGCAGTGGGGAAGGCTCCAAATGGGGTTTGGAAACCTCTCGACCTGCTCCGTGGGGATGTGTTGGGGTGCTGAAAATGGTCCCCCTGAAAAGTAACCTCCAAAACTGGGGGTCAGAGGCTGCTCCTCAGCAGTGAGACACAACAACTTGGAAGTTACAAAAGTAATTCCCTGATGGAAAGCAACCACAGATTTAGGTGGGCAAAGAGGCAAAAAGGCAGAAAACAAATTCCCCTAAACTTCTTGTACTTAATTTGCTCCAGAGTTTGCAAAATTTCTCAAGTTCATTGATTATTTTTTTTTTTACGCAGGAAATTCCATGAAATTTATGACAATTCTGGGAGGTGAAAACCAGCACATCTCCGGGGGTGCAGATCCAGCGAGGGGGGATTTAGCTCTTCCAGCCTAGAGACACACCAACTGCAGTGTGGAGAGGCTCCCAGACTTTCTTTCCCTTTCTTTTTTCCCTTTTTTTCTCCGTGGGGATAATAATAACAGTGTCAAGGACACCATTCAAGCTGATGCCTGGAGAGCTATTCAGTCCAGGCCTATTTACGGCCATTATAAAATGCCTGTGGATAGTTCAACGACCGATTTTCAAGAGTCTTTCTCTACCTTTTGAAGGCTCAGGAAAATCTATCAAACTGCAGAAATTAAGCTATTTTTCTTCAGGGGAAGAGAAACAGAGCAGGGAGCTTCTCACATTAAAATGCTGCCGTAGATTCCCGATGAATGAAAAATTGCCCGGCATAATAATGAGCTGGGAGATGGATTTTGAACCAGCTCAAAGCCCCTCTCCAGCTCTGTGGCAGCAGTGCTGGGGATTTGGAGGTGAAAGATGGAGCATCTCTGGGAGCTGCTGTTCCCACATCCATCCAGGGGAGTGAGGGATGCAGCCAGGCTCAGAGCACCCAGCAGGGCACAGGGATGGAGGGTGGGGCTGTGCAGGACAGCTCTCGGGATCAGAGCTGCAGATCCCTGGCTGTGCACCCACAGGCACAGGGAGGCTGTCCCTGTCACACGTGGCTGTGGTTCTAAAGGGCCAAAACCCCCTCAGGAAGGGGCACAGCCCTGTCTCTTATACACATCTGTTCTAAAGGGCCAAAACCCCCTCAGGAAGGGGCACAGCCCAGTGTGTCCTCACTGTCACCCTGCATCCCGGGAAAACGGCACATGGAGCAGTTTGCTCTGGAAAATGGGGGGTTAGAGTGCTGTGTACTAATTCTCACAACAAAACCAACCCATGTGCTGAACGAGCAGCTCTCCCCCAGATGGGCTCCCAGCACGATCTGGTTCTCAAAGCCATCCCAAAGCCGCAAATGGAGCCCACCGGCTTTTCCAAAGCCTCCGGTTACATTTCACTGAGTGGGAAGCACGTTTATTTTTCCCTTACAAGATGCCAGCTCCCTCCTGTGTGTAACCACAGAGCAYCATCTCCCCATCCTGCAGGCAGAGCCCAGCCCACTTCCCACCGGGAGGGGAGGCCCAAACSATCYGAGGCCATGTCCTTGCCTTGGGGAGCAGCACGGGCTCCTCCAACTCTCCTCCTGTTYCCGTTCCCTGGGAGCAGAGCCCGAGGCCTGCCTGGCTCCATCTTGCTGTCAGGGAGTTGTGGAGAGCCAGGAGATGCCTCCTGAACCCCCTTTTCTCCTTGTGCCCTCTGGAGCTGAGGGGTGGARGGACACTCCAGGGTGGTGGCACATCCCTGGCAGCCTCTGAGGGCCCCTGGGAGCTGCCATGGTGCCACCGCCCTGCATGTCCCCTGCTGTCCTACACCCCAGCCATGCCATGGGGATGCCCTGCCCTGCATGTCCCTGCTGTCCTACACCCCAGCCATGCCAGGGGGGATGCCCTGCCCAGCATGTCCCCTGCTGTCCTACACCCCAGCCATGCCATGGGGATGCCCTGCCCTGCCCCTCCCTGGATAGCACATCCTGCTTTCAGGGCCTGCTGTGCTGCCAGCCTCCCCTCCCTTCCCAGCCCGGCCCCCATCCCAGGTTCCCTTTTTGTGCTCTCTATCGATCGTGTCTGCCCGAGCCCCCGGTCTGTACAGGGGAATATGAATAAATAATGCCCTGGGGATGGAGGGGATTTGGAGCTCCTGGGGTAAAACCCTTCCCTTCCAACAGCCTGTGCCACTCCTGCATTTTCTTTTCTGCTGCCGAGGCTTTTGCTTCCCGTTAGAGCAGGAGCTGTGTCCAAGGCACTCCTGAGGGACAAGAGCTCGGCTGCTGAATTTCCAGGGCTGACACGATGCTGTCAGTGCTCCAGGACCCTCTGCTGTGGGGTGGYGCTGCGAGGCAGGGGCTTGGTTTACAGCAGCAAGGAGGGATTTGGGAAATGCCGAGTGCCTCTGCTGGGGGAGCGTGCCTGGGGCGCTGGCTGGGGGTTGTTCCCTGCTGGGGCAATGCTGGGGTGCCAGGGCATGGGACACACCTGGGGCACACCACACCGCTCTGAGGCTCCAGCACCTCTGATGCCCACACTCCTCTGCCCTAGAGGGACAGGGAAAGCCCTTGGCGGAATGTCATTGTCACCAGRGAGCTGCAGGAGCAGCCAGGGCAGCCCGGAATGTCGCTGTCCCCAGGGAGCTGCAGGARCASCCAGRSCAGCCCTCCCTCCTCCTSCTYGTCCCAGCGYAGCCCCGGAGCGGCGCTGCCGGAGCTGGCGGGGCCGGGCCGAGGCTCAGGTGTGGCCGCGGCGCTCCGGGCCCCTCGGAGCCCCTCGGAGCCCCCGGCTCCCGGCGGGACGCGGCGGGACAGGACGGTCCCCGCAGGCAGCAGCTGCCCGCTCCCGTGGGAAAGGCGCCGGGCCGGCCCCGCGCCGCTCCCGCCGCCGCAGCACTTTGTTCTTTGTGAAAAGCGGGAGCTGCGGCCGCTCTTTGTGCCGCCGATTTGAATTTGACCCTTTCCAACACCAAAAATCGATATTCCCGGGGAGAAGCAGTGGGTGCTATTTTTCCAAGCCCTGTTTACAGCGGAGCGGTCCTCGAGGCAGATGTTATCTCGCGGACTTTACCAAATTTTACAAAGCATTTTCTGAGCACATAATGACAGTATTATCTTTGTCCACCTGCTGAGAGGAGCGGTGGGCTCACAATAAATATCGGCTTCCGAGACGGGCGAGTCAGAGTCCGTCTTATCTGTCCAGATGGGGGGAAAAAAAGGCCCTAATTTACATCGCAGAAAGCACTGGGGTGTGACAAAGGTCATCGGCTGACACTGTACCCTCGACTGGGATGACAAATATATGAGCCAAGGCTGCATTGTCTGAGGGGGACCCGGTCCCTTCCAGGGCTCCTGCCCCTGCTCCGTTCCTGCCCCCCGCACCCCCTGAGCCGTGGCATTCCCTGGATGGCAGAAAGCGCCCGGCTCCTCTGGGTTTCCCACCCCGGGCCGGGCTCACACAGCTCCTGTCCCCGGAGGAAGCACCTCCCGGCACTGACAGCCAAGGTGGGAGCACACCCACGGCTCTGGGTCTGGGTGCCACCTCCCACGGAGTCTCCGGCTGGGCGACTCCCTCCTTTCCCTCCCTTTCCAGGACATTTTCTGGGTTTTACAAATACCCCACAATTAGTGAGTTAATGAGCTAATGAGGGAATTCTAGCCAGCTTCCCTCTCATGTGAGACCCCRCGGGATYCTCCCTGCTCAGCGTCTCAGCAGCAGATCCTGGAGCATCCCGGGGGGCACAGCCCATTACGGAGTGACAGATTCCTGGAATTAGCCATTAGATTAAGGTACACGGCCCTGGAATTAGCAAAGGCACGTGTGACGCTGAGCTGGTGCCACAGGAGCTCAGTCAAACCAGGGGTGAGGGCTCTGCTCCGAGGGGCCAGGGAGGCTCTGGCTGCTGGGGTGTCACCGTGGAACCTGTCCCAGTGCCCCRCCAAAATGACAAAGAAAAATGAGTGCGGAGTCAGAAGGGAATATAAAATCATTAACACAGCGCCTAATACAGTGGGAGAAATGTCAATGGGGACGCTGAGCTAATGGGCTAGTCTCCTCCAGAATTTTATTATCTCTGAAGTTTTAAATAATGCATCACACTCGGATCCCCGTGTCCCTCCTGCCGTCAGCCCGTGATTCCCCAGCCCAGTACAAGGAAGCGGGAAATCAGASACACTCATCCTTGTCTACACGTTCTACAGGTAGTGATTGAGCCAAGATTTATTTATTAGTCAGGCTGTGATTGATTTAGAGGAGATTTGCTGGCTGGAGTTAATTACAAGCAATAACTGGCTGCGCTGGCTGCCGCTGCGGGGACATCCCGGTCAGTGCCTGCTGTGCCCCGTGGCTYGGGACAGCTCCCTGGGGCACCCAAAGCCACAGAAATTCACCTTGGTTTGAGCAATGGCCTATCTTGGAAGTGCTGGAGGCACAGGAGGAGGAACAGGAGGCAGGAAAGGGACCCTGGAAGTGCTGGAGGCCAGGAGGAACAGGAGGCAGGAAAGGGAGTGGAGGAACGGTCGCATTGCCCATGGCCCTGCCCTGTCCCCAGGGCCCGCAGCTGTCCCTGCCCTGTCCCCAGGAGCATTCCAGGGTGTCTCCCTGCCCCGGGCTCAGGCCTGTGCTGCCCTGTGAGGGTGCAGTGCCTGTGAGAACAGGAGTGGCTGTGAGCCTGTGCCACAGAGCTCCAGCTGAGGCTGCAGAGCTGAGATCGARTTGTTTGGGAGCCAAATACGCCAGGGCACAAATGGCTTCTCCAGTGGAAAAGGAACAAACCACTTTAAAAAAYCCCACACAAAGTAAAAAACCTCAAATAAGWAGAGAACCCAAAACAAGCTCTTTAAATTTCATCTCCCAAGGCAAATCCTTTACTGCCAGGTTTTTGTGCTCATTATCACCCTGTAAAGCCCCTGCTAGAGGGATGTTTCCTGCCTGGCACTGGGGTTTGTCATGGAAAAGCTGACCCAGCCAAGAGGGAGCTGGGAAAACATCCTGCCATGAGCATTCCAGGGGCACCACCGTGCTCAGTGCTGGCACAAGTGGCACAGACTGAGGGTGCCCCAGGTCACCCCAGGAGTGGCACATGCACAGCCACCAGTCTCTGCCCCTCCGCTGGCTCTCAGGGTGTTAATTAATTAATTAATTAATTAATAGTCTCTCCCTCGTTGGCTGTTTGGGTCAGGCTCCCCGTGCCCATCACAGTGAGAGCACCCCGGGGAGCCCTTTGTTCCGCAGAGGTGAAAAATTGTACCCACAAAAAGAGTTCCCCCTGCGATCAATTCCCTCTAACAACTTTATTGATTAGCTGCAGTAACATCTCCCATTTATTAATTATGAAGAAGATGTTCCAGGGATTGCTTAAAGTTAACTGTTGTGCTTTCCCTCTGCCCTCAGGCCCCAGCCCAGCCAGCACTGCCCAGAGTGGCATCCCCGTCCCTGGAGGGATTTAAAGCTTTGGGRATGTGGCACTTGGGGACATGGGGCAGTGGTGGCCCTGGCAGTGCTGGGGGAATGYTTGGTCTCAATGAACTTGGAGGGCTTTCCTAGCCTGTAGGCATTCTATAATTCCTCTATAAGGAATTCCAAGCCTACAAGCCCTTCTTATTCCAGGATGCCAGAGCTGGCACCTGGCCATGGATTTGTGTCCCTGCAGCACCGGGACCAGAGGGGTGCTTGGTCCCAGATCCTGTGCACAGGGAACAACCAGGATGTCWCCRTGGCTTTGGCTGTTTGGAATTASTGACAGCAGAGGTGACAAATGCCAGCGCTGGGACCGGAGTCCTTTACACACAGGGAAGGGATGTTGGGGTGGTTTCAACAGCCCAAAGGAGAGATTGTCCACCTCCTTTGCTGTGGAGCTTTTCCAGGCAAATCCAGCCTGGCAAGGGGCTGCTCCCACCTCTGCTCCAGCCTCAGGAACACTCCACCCCAAAACCCCGATGTCACCAGGGCTGAGGGGGCTCATAAACCGCATTCCCACCGTGAATTAAATGAAGGAGTCAAGCGAGGGCAAGGAAGCCCAGGAGCAAGCTGGAAGCAGGGGTAAGGAAGGAAAAGGAAGGTCAGAAAGAGGGTAATTAAGGAAATGCAGCAAAGAGAAATTATACAAGAGAGGATTAGAAATGTACAATTGGTGTCGCTACCCGGGGCCATAAATCACCCGCGGTGGAAGGAGCTGCTGAAGGAAGCCCAGGGTGATGCTGGACTGATTATGAGTTTGAAATATGGCACGTTGGCAAAAAATCCACGGCGATTTATCTTCTGTCACCAACCATCCCGGGAAGGTGGCAGCCATCCCCACACAGCTCTTCTGAGACTGAAACTCCAGTGCTGAATTGATTTCTGAGCCTGCCAGCCTGCATTCGTCTGAGCGGGTAACAAATAACACAGGGAGGGAAAAATTGGGAAATCAAAGAGATCACAGTCACGGCAAAACAAATGGATGGGGGGCAGGACAGGGATTTGGATAGCTCAGACTCTATTTACACCCTGCAAGCAAACAGAACCCCAAATAAGCCTTTAACGTGGTGTCCTGGATATGTAAAGATTTAATAACTCAGATTTGCAGTCCTACCCACACAGAGTGATTGCCAGCCCGAGAGAAGGGTGAAAATCTATACTTTTAGCAAATATCTAGATCTAAAAATAAGAGGGGGATACAAATCCTAGCAACGCAGAGGGGTTGGTTGGGAGGTGAATGAAATCCTTGCATTAAAATGTGAACATGTGCTGTAACTACAAACCCGATCCCAGCCTCCCAAAGCCCTCCATGGGCACAGGGCAGGAGCAGGGCTGGGAGCCAGCCAGGAGGGCCTGGGGGGCTGGAGATGCTGCAGTGCCGGTGGGAGGCAAAGCAGGAGCCTGAGGAAAGCTCCAGAAGGATCTGCTGGCAGGAAGCATAAACCAAAAATAGGCAGTGGCAGGAATCAAGCCGAGAGTGGGGAAAATGGAGACGGCGATCAATACCTGGAGACCAGAAACACAGAGGATGTGAACAGGTTTTATTCCTGACCTGTGCTACCAGGGGCTGAGCTGAAAACCTGATTTCTCTTAGACAATTCACAGGCATAGTTCAGAAACGTCTAAAAATGAAACATGTAAATGAGGGCATCGACTGCAAGGTGTCCTTGTGCCTTTAGCACTCCTGAGCTGCTCCCAGAGGCTGGATGGGGGTCCTGGCACAGGGAAAGGGGACCCTGGGGCATCTCTGCCCGGCCACATGGGCACAGCCCAGCTCAGGGATCAGGGAATGTGCCTCTGTCCCCAGACAGTGACTGCCTGCTGCTGCTGCTGCTCCGAGGGTGTGGGAGGGGGTCCAAGGCATCCAGAGTGGATGGCAAACATCCATTCTGCAGCTCATCCATGGGGAGAATGGAATGAGCAGGGAAGAGCTCMGAGCTGGAGATGCATCCTCCCACAGACAATAATCCCAGCACGGGGCTTGCTCCTGAGCMCCTGGAGCAGGCCCAGACCTCCAGCCTGGGATCCCACAGCCTCTCCAGGACACTTCACCACCTCCCCATTGGGAGAACTGCCCCCATTTCCTAAAAATATTGMCCTAATTGGCCCTTGCACTGCATTTCCCCGTGAGAGCCCAGCAGCAGTGCAGCACCTCAGCTTTCCTGCTGCCCCACTTCCACCCTGGCACACAAGGAGGTCACGGGAGCGGGATGGCCACAGCCTCACTGCCATGGGATTAGAGCAGGGACTCCCAGGGCTCAGGGTCCTCCCCAAGCACGGGAGTCCTGCTGGAAAACAGATGGTGWGGAAAATGATTGGAGGAGGAGATTAATAATAACACTGATAGAAAACCAGATCGAAGGGATCAGGGCGTAGCAGAGGGGCTGAGCGATAATTTGGTGCCTTGTGGGAAATGAGGGGGACAGATGCTTGCCTAAATTTGGGGATTAAATTTTGTGGCCTAAAGAAGATAATAAATGAAATGATTATGGCATTAAAGTGCTGGTCCCTGTGGACAAGCAGGCTGGGATACCCTTGGCATTAAGAGCCAGGGATGAGGGGACAGGTCAGTTTTAGGGCAGCCTATCAAAGGTCATCTCCTTGAGYAGCTCAGAGCTGCTTTAGCCCAGGGGAAATTCCTCCTTCAGGGGATCTATGGARCATGGGACAAGGATCCTGTGGTCACAATTTTCCAGGAAAGTTAGCAAAAAAAAGCTTTTTTTTTTTTTCCCCTTTTTAGCTGGCTCATGCACTTATTTGGGCTTTGGGAAAGTCATGGCATTTCAGCGGGACAGAGTTCCAGGGCCGTCTTACCAGGGTGGCTGGGAGGGCAAGGATGGGCACAGCCACCAAGCCCAGGCTGCACTGGCAGGGGCACCTCAGCTCAGCCGGCTCCACGCTCAGAGCTGCCCTGAACAAAGAGGTGCTTTTGTTTCTGGGCATTTTCCCCGGCTTTTGTCCCCAGTTTGAAGCCTTTATGGCACCGGAGCTGACCCAAGGTGGGRTCCAGCCCGTTTAGGGGTGCCTGGGGCTGCTGGGGCTCCCCCGYGCTCGGCAGTGCCGGGGGCGGACGGCGCTGGCCCGGCTCCGCAGGGACGATCCCTCGATCCCCGCCTCGCTCTCCCTGGGTGGGTAATTGGCGCTCGGGCTTGAGATGAAGATGCGGCGCTGCCTGGGGTCCCTGCGCTGCGGCCCCGCTGTTTATCCGTGCTCCAGTTAAAGAGTTTCCCACGGAGAAGTGGCTAATGATGGCCCGGAAAGATGAGCAGGGAGGAGGCGGTGCAGGCGCTCCTCGCCGAGCTGCTCCTGCTCGGCAGGCGCAGCAGCCCCGCTGCCGGAGAGGGAAGCGGCGCGGGAGAGCCCCGGGGCCGGGMGAGGAGGAGGAGGAGGAGGAGAGGGAAGTGCTTTACGAGGAGAGCCTCTCCTCTCCCACACAAATATCTAAAAACTATTAATTTCGAGCAGCAGCTAGGAAGATATACATGAAAGGGAAATTGATTTCTATTTAAATGGTATGTTTTCATCACCTTTTTTCAGAGCATGAACATTCATCTCTGAGTACCTGTGCTAATTGATTTCAAATGCAATTCAACACAATCATCGTAGAATAATAAATCTGGGGGCCAAGAAGGGAAAGGARGGAGATCAGCACGGCTGGGAGAGGGAGAGCCCGCGGGCACAGGGAGCAGGGGAGGAGGCACATCCAGCCTGGAAAAGGTGGCACAATCCCATTAGAGCCGTCCCTGGGGGATCAGCGAGGTTTACGGATAACACAACGGGACCTGCTAATCCACATAAACTCTCGGGGAGAGAGATAATGAGGGAGATAGGACACAAGCCAGGAAAGGAGCCGGGCATCCCGGGGCTGGGAGGGGCTGGTTWGGGTTGGGACGGACCCTACAGACAATCCGGTCCCACCCTGTACCCTGGGCAGGGACACCTTCCACTAGAGCAGGTTGCTCCAAGCCCCATCCTGAACGCTTGCAGGAATGCAGGGAGCAGCAGGAGCAGCAGGCAGAGGAGCAGGGGAGGCTGGAGGAGCTGGGGGGCACCAGGAAAAGCTGCAGCWGGAGATCCAGGGTCACCTGCCACGTCCTGGGGGACACCGCAGAGGAGACGGCTCCGGGAGCAGTAGCTCTGAAAAACACCCAGCTTTTAGGTGTTTGTCCTCAAATAAATAATGGAACATGATACCCAAAAAGCTGCTGTGGGAAAATGAGCTAATGGAAGGCCTGGGTAAATGCAGGTGAGGYGGAGGGGAGCTGCTCCTGCCTCAGCATGGGGCACTTGTAGCCAGATATTGCAGTGCTCCAGCCTGTTGTGGTACTCAGGGCTCGAGAGGATGCTGGAAACCGGGGAGAGAACAGAAAATAGCCATAAAAATTACCTGCAGCCAGAAAGACACTGCACAGCAACCAGCTGAAAGAGCCTGACATGTTTAGCTCATCAAGGAAAGAGGGGAAAATGCCCTGATGGCCGGATATGGGAACTTGTGCAGGAAAAATGATGGGATAACAAGGCACCTTTAACCTGAGGCTGCTCCATAAGGAAAGAGCCCCCAGAMYGGAGCTGGGGGAAGCTGTGCAAGCCCTTCCCCACTGACACAGGCACATCTCTTGGGCACAAGTAGGATTAGAGAGTGAAATTCCAAGGCCTTTGGTAAATGAGCAGTGTATGAATTCAATGTGGCACTGTAGGATAAAGCTCAATAGCAATATTCATATGGAGTTAGCCCCATTTACCCTGGCTGGTTTGGCTCCCAGCTAATCCCAGCCATTTCACACATCGCTGGCAAGGAAAGGGGATGGATGTGGACACTGCCCAAAATGGAGGTGATGCTGCAAATTCTCTGTTCTTTTGCTCTCTCCATTGCTGGGACAGAGACAGGCATTTTTGCTGGACTTCTCTGAAGCAGTTTTTCTGGATATCATCTTTTTCCAGGACATGTAACCTTGCCAGGGAGAGGGTTAGAGCTCCAAACCCACCTCCAAACCACTTGGAGCTCTTATATTGATGCAGCTGGGACTGTAAGCAAAATAAACCCAGTGAAATAATGGCCAGTGGACAGGCAGAGACCGTGGAAAGGATATTGATTGGAACAGGGTCTCTTTTCTGCACAGCACAGTGAGCTCYGGAGGGCTGAGCTTCAGGTAATTTCTAGCAAATAATGTGTTGTACACTGTTATTTGTGGATCCTGGAAATCAAACTGGAGCATCCGGGGCTCTTGTCTAACAAGTCCCTGTAGCTAGAGCCAGTAGCTGGTGCCTTGAGAGAGGAATAAAGCAGCAAATGAGAAATAAATGGGAATAAAATAAACCCCAGCATGTTTGGCAGTGGTGGGACACCGGCTGCACCTTCCCCGAGTCCATATGTGAAACAGMCAGGAAAACCCCAGGGAGCTGAATGGGATGAAGTTTCCCAGGAGCAGAGGTGCAAGGTGGGATGRGACACACAGCCACAGGCACAGGGGGAGAGCGGGGAGCAGCAGCTCCTCCCTGCCATCCCTGCTCCAGGGCCATGGGAATGGATGTGTTTGTTCATAACATTCACTCGAGCTGCCAGCCCTCGCTGCTGAAGGGTTTGGGGGCAGAACACGCCCRGCCATGGCAGAAGGGGCATCAGGAGCCCTGCCAGCCCCGGCCATGAGGCCTCGCTGCGCCTGCCTCCTGCACGGGTAACAAAGAGATTGCAGCACCGGTTCAGAGGTGGGGAATTTGATAAACTGGCTCATATTTTTAAATGAACAAATGACACTTCATCGTGGCCATGACAGAGGGCTCGGCGCTGCTTTACAGTAATCTATGCCTTCTTTAACACACGGCTRCGATCCTGGCCGCCGGCAGATGAAGGATGGAGGAGCAGGCAAAAGGTTAATAGAGCATTGGGCCTTTTTTAATTGAAAAAATGACTGAGGGACCATGTAGCAGAGCGAGCAGTAATATTATTACAGGCTGTAAGTACTGTTCCAGAGACTTACTGTTCATCTGGGAGCAGAGTAATGAGCACAGCCGGGCTGCTCCCGCCTCGGCCGGAATGCCGATGGCTCCAGCAGGAACCGGCTGCCTCGGGAAAGGGACAGGATCACCTAAATGTTTGTGTTCCTTTGCAAACTCTGAGTTTCTCCAGGAAAAAGTACCCTGGGTGGCTGGCAAAATTGATTCTGCCACATGATGCCTCAGCATCGGCGTGCAAGGGGCTCCAGCTGGGCTGGGATTTGTGGTTAAGGAGAGAGGCTGCAGGGAGCTGATCCAGCCTGTGTGGCACAGGGCAAACCAGCACAGCTCGTCCAGCTCAGGAAGGGACAGACCTTTGGAGCACCATGGATGGGCCCTGTGTCCTTCCCTGGCACTCATGGTGCTCCCTGCTGCCAGTCTGGCACAGGGCACAGCATGGAGCATTCCTGCACCTGAGCACCCCTGTGCCAGTTCCTGCACCTGAACATCCCTGTGCTGAGCACCCCTGTGCCAGTTCCTGCACCTGAACATCCCTGTGCTGAGCATCCCTGTGCCAGTTCCTGCACTGGGAGATCCCTGTGCTGAGCATCCCTGTGCCAGTTCCTGCACCTGAACATCCCTGTGCTGAGCATCCCTGTGCCAGTTCCTGCACCTGAACATCCCTGTGCTGAGCACCCCTGTGCCAGTTCCTGCACTGGGGCATCCCTGTGCCAGTCCCTGCACTGTGCTCCTGCCATGGATGCCCTCGTTGGGATTTACAGCACAGACCACAGCACACTCTGGGCAGCTCCATGACCCCACAGTGCCATCTGCTCCAGAGGTCAGGAACAGGGATAAATGGCACATGGGAGAGCCTGCAAGGAGAGAGAGCACGAGGGGGAGGAGGATGTCCCGGAGAAGCTGGCAGACAAGGGGAATGGCAGCCATGGAGGGAGCCATCCTCAGACAAGGGGAATGGCAGCCATGGAGGGAGCCATCCTCACAGACAAGGGGAATGGCAGCAATGGAGGGAAGCCATCCTCACAGACAAGGGGAATGGCAGCCATGGAGGGAGCCATCCTCAGACAAGGGGAATGGCAGCCATGGAGGGAGGCCATCCTCGGAGGAGGTTTATCCCGGAGCAGGGTCAGTGCCCGGCTCGGCCGAGCGGCGGCGGGGCCCAGCGGTGCCGACAGGGCTAATTGATGAGGAATTGCCAGCGGGGCGCTGTGTCATCCCGAGGAGCTGCACTCGGGGCTGGGGGAAGCAGGCTGTTAAACAGGCTGTGGCGGCACTTTGGGCTGCCAGGATTTATGCTCCGCGGGAGCAGCTCTATCTGTCATCCGTGAAAAGCCTCATTTACAGAGAGCCTCCGTCAGGAAAGGCAATCAGCCTGGAACCTGCTATGCTGGGAATTTATAACTGCTGTGCCAGGAGAGCTCATCCCTCCCTTGGGCAGGAGCTGRGGGAGCTGGCCTGTGCCTGGGCACGGGTGTTTGCTCCCCCAGGGAATCCTGCAGCACCCTCAAAGGGCTCAGGCTCTGCAGAGTGACACGGTGATGGGGACACCCGGCTGTGGCACGGCTGGCAATGCTTCTGTTGGGAATACACAGACCTGTCTCTGATGAGCAAAAGGAATTCCCATGGAAAAAAGCAGGGAAAAGGAGGCAGGTTTTGCCTCACCTCTGGGCCTGGTGATGCCCTGGGGCTTTGCCTCTGGTGTGGAGGAGGATTCCCAGGCATAGGAAACCACAGAATCCCAGAATGGTTTGATTTGGAAGGGGTCTTAAAGCMTATGCAGTGCCACCCCTGCCATGGGCWGGGCCACCTTCCCCTGGCCCAGGYGGCTCCAAGCCTCTCCCCACAGCCCGGTGTGGGTGTCCTCTCCTTCCCAGGACCCTGGGAGCCCAGCAGGACACAGCACTGGGGCATCTGCTGCAGTCCCCCCATGATGGACCTCAGAATAAAGGCCCTGACCGAGGGATGGATGGCTAACATCATCATTTGTGCTGCATTTTCCTCTCCCGGGGAGGATGAGCTCCAGTTACTACCATCCATCTCATTCTTTCAAGTCATCTTCATTCTGCAATTTCCCCTCACCCCGAAAAGAGTCAAAGATCGATCCATTTCTTTCCAATTTCAGCTGGGAGAGGGAAGGAGCCTGAGGAGAGGCAGAGGATGCCTTTTTTCTCCCCCAGCACGTGCCTGTCCGTGTTTCTCCCCGTTCAGAGCGGGAGCACGGCTGGCTGGGTATTGATCCCTCCCTGGGAAGTGCTGCAGCCTGTGCCCTGACCTCCTGCTCACCTGCCACAGCCAAAACCAGTCAGCTTTGTGTCTCTGCAAGCACAAAAGGAGTTTCTCGCCTCAAAAAGGTGAAGGGTGTCCCAGGCAGAACAGCAGCCACTGCCACTCTGCAGCAGCACAGAAAGGAATAAACCCCGACGGGAGGAGGGTGAGCCCTGCCCACATCTGCAGAGAGTTGTGYTTGGTCTCAGCTGCTCTGCTCATGGCCAGGTGGGACCCTGAGGATGGCAGCAGGGCATGTGGCACTCAGACCAACAATGGAATTCCAACACCCACCATGAAACACTACAGACCCGAACAGCTCTGCCACAGCAGCGTCACTGTCCCGCTAAACCCTCACTCCACACAGCCCTGTGSAGCCCCTTGCCATGGCTGGTAACAACTCTGAATTTAGGTGTCATGCAGCAGGTGTTTAATTACCAGAGACGGGGCTTAATGGCATTTGTGTCCCAGCAGGGAGCAGTTTGGATGCAGTTTGAGCCTCCAGTGCTGCATCCAAACTCCCTCTCTGATAACAGGTGCTTTTACAAACGTTGTTAAATGAGATGGATTCAAAATAGGCCTGGTTTTCCCACCTGATCAATAGATCTGAAAGGAACAATGCCAAATATCTGGAGTTATTGTGCAGCACTGATGGCTGTCAGGACAATGGGCAGAGCAAAGACAAATACACACCTTTGCCTGGGTTATTACTTTAAGCCCATTATTATCATTATTATGGGTGATTAAAAATCCCATTAATCAGATGCTAAACAGATTAAGCCCTATGAATTAATTTTCTGGAAATAACTAAGATAAACATTCTGTGCAGAGCTCATTTAATGAAATAGAAGCTGTTTATCTGCAAAATTAGGGCTTGAGCTTCAGCTGGAAAAATCCAGTGCGCTGTGGGCACGGCGGGCACAGGCTGGAGCCAAGGCTGATTTTTTACCCRTTCCAAGTAAAAGAAAAATCTTGCTGTAAGTAATTTGTGATACATTACACAAAGAGCTCATTAGTGAGAGCTACAAAATAAAATTACAGTCAGTTAGGAAATAATTCCTTGATTTAGTGTATAAGGAGAGGGGGCTGAAGGGCAGAGGCCCCACRTGCTGCTCCTMCTAGCAGTTAAACAAGAGGGTTCTTACCAGCCTTGCCATTAATGATATAGGAAATGAACATTAATTGATTTTTCACGACCCTCTTTCCCTTCCACAATTATGGAGTTGCCTCTGAGACCAAAATATTGGAACCAATGGGGTAAAGCAGTTTCACTGTGGTGAAGTAAATACAAGAGCCATGCAGCTGTGGCAGTGCCCTCATGCTGAAATCATCCAGCTGTTCCTGCTGCTATCCCAGCCCTGGGCTGACCACCATCCCAATCTCCAGGGCATTGCTGGTTCCTTTTCTGTTAAAAGGAGCTTCAGAGCCAGTATCCAGCCCCTAAAGTGYCACCAGGGACGAGTGGAGCTTCCCTTTTCCATCCATTTACAGCCTTCTCCAGAAATTTCCTATGGAATTGCTGCTTCTTGTGTCTCTTTTAATAAATGGGTGTGTTTGCTATTGCTGTTGAAAGTTCTGTGTTTGGCCTTTTTAAGTCATTTGATTAGGAAGTAAAGAGAATATTTTAGCAGCAGAGAAGGCTCTCACAATCAGCACTAGGAGGAATAATCCAATTTTCTTGGCAAAGAAGGGCAAGGGTCCTCCTAGGAGGTCAAAGCTCCCTTAGCACAATTAGAACTTTAATTAATGAAATTGGTTGAGCCTCCACCAGCAGAAGCAGCGTATTTGTGGACCTCTGGGAGTGGAGACAGCAGCTCCCTACTGGCTCTCCTGAGCACACCCCGGGCCCCCAGATGCACCCAGATCCCACCATGCATTCCAGAGATGCAACTCTGGGGCTCTTGGTTGGACATCAAGAGCGAGATTGGCCTCTCCAGCAGCTCTGTGAGGAGCGGCACGACTCACCGTGTGTCRTGCTGTTCAGACATGCTGTCTGCAATTAATATTGCATAATGGCCTCCTGATTCCTAAATTATGTATTTCTCCTTCTCAGCATCGTGTGGTTTTTTTACAGGGTTAATTATTTTCCATCATTCTGCCTTTAGCAACAGTCGTCTTAATTAAGGGGGCCAAGTTCCGCTCTCGTCGCTGCCTGGCAGATCCTAATGAAATCAATGGAGCCGTGCGGTGTAAATGGGAGGGACAACGGCTTTACTCCAGTAAAGTAAAACGTTCCCTCTCTTGTTGATTAATGCATAAAATTAACCCACCCTTAATGTCCAACTCCTGACTGAGTGGATCACTGCAGAGCCCCCTCTTGGGCTGCTTTTTCACCTTGTTCATCCTGTGTGCACACCAGCAGTGCTCTGCCACCACAGCAGCACGTCCTGGGTGCCCTGCCTCTGCTTTTGGCTTGGGGAAACACGGCACAAGTCTGCAAGCAAGACTCCAAGTCACTGTCACCTCTCCCTCCAGTGGCTCCAGACAGGGCTGAGCAGGTGGTCCCTATGCCTTTGCTCCTGCCCAGGGCTCTGCCAGCAGGCAGCTCTCCCAAAGCCATGCGTTGTTGTTTCCAGGGATCAAACACCTGATGCATGGATTTAAATCAGGACCCCCATCCCTGGCAGTGCCCCTTGGCTCACTCCCTGCCTCTCCCCTCCCACCCTTGCCTGCTGGCACCAAAAGGGCTGATCCCCAATTATTCCTCCCTGGCTTGCATTTCCTGCCAGCCCAACATTAAACCAGGCCCAGGCAGCCATGCAGGGGAGGCTCCAATAAGTGGATGCACATGCAATATTCATGGATGGCTTCAGAATAGTTACAGATCCATCACACTTGGCAGCGGGATGGGGACGGCGTGCTCTCCTAATGCYGGGCTTAAGCACCTTCTTGAACCCGAGCCCTGAGGATGGATGAGCGCCCGGAGCCGGGGGTGCCAGCACGGCCCCGCTGCTGGCGTGTCCCCATCTGTCCTGCCACAGCCCCCTCCCACCTCAGGGGGCAAAGCCCTTGGGCCTGTGGGCACCCCTGGGCACCCCGTGATGCGCTGCTCCTGCTCCCAGCTGGAGCTCTGGATAAGGAGCAGGGAAAACAAGGGAGCCACTGGAGCTTAATGCCCTCACTCTGGGAAAGGTTTGTTTACCAGSTTCTGGCCAGCACCACACTGCAGCTCCAAACCTGAGCTCATCCCCCAGGATTAATTTTTACACAATCATTCCRCAGTCTATGATAATCACTCCATAAAAAAATGAAGAGATTTGGGATTTTTTCCAGCGTGGAGGATTAGGTCTAAAGACAAGTAATCTGCAGGAAGCTCAGCTGCATGCACACCACTAATCGCTCCGCACTCTTCCCAGCTTKAGCTCTTTCATTAGGATTTTCCACTGTGGGCTGGCTGTCCTTGCTGCCACAGACAGACAGACACATCCTGAGGGATCCAGCCGTGTGCCAGCCCACGGGGCCACGGGCAGCAGCCTGGGCGGGTGGCAGTGCCACGCATCCCTGTGGTGCCGCACATCCCTGTGGTGCCCTCCAACCCCACAGTGCTGGGCACATGGCTGGGCTCATCACCTCTTTCTCCACTACCAAGAGGAGCCTCTGGAACTGGCTCCCCTCTCTGGGATCTCTCCAGTTTCCTTGGGAAGGAGGTGAAGCAATTGGCACTGCAGACATTAATGCRGCRCAACAAACCAGGTGGTGGGATGGTTTTAAAATGTAATCAACTATTAAAGAAATAATGAGCCTAAATCCTGAAGCCTTTAGTAAATTCCTGGTGSTTTAACCAGGTGAAGAGTGAATAATAACCTGGAAAGTGGCAATTTCCCTGTTCCAGGAGCAGCCGTGTTCTCCTGAGCCCCCAGGAACCTCCTTCAGCAGCCGGCCTTGCCAGGCCTGGCTTAACTAACCCTGGACTTGCACTGAGAGCAGCAATGAGTGCGGGAGGTAGCAACACACACCCCAATCCCTCCTCAGGGGCACACCAGGATTATTCCCATKGTCTCCCACTGAGGCTTGGGACTGAATTCCCAAAGATTCCTGATGGGATGTGACCTCATGCCAGAAGGGTGAGAGCTTACAGGCTGAGAGAAATCACTGCACGTTTTAGAGTCAGGAGGAGAGAGAGACATGCCCGTTGTGCCCAGCAAGCATTTTTCCAAATATAATTAATATAAGTACATCTCTACGACGGCTCTGACCACAGGGATAAGGATGCAATGCCAGGTTTTTAAAACAAAATAACGTAAGCACTTAGAAAAGGACTGGAGCAGACTTTGGGTACTTATGTTCAAAATAATTGTCCCAGGAAACCCGATTCAGCAGCCACCCGGGCTGAAAGCACTTAGGCACACGCGGGCAGGCGTTCAACAAAGCATTTAGTGACCCCAGCGCTGCATCAGCAGGAACGCGGGGCTCCGGGCAGGGAGTGACTCAGGGAAACCGCGGGGCTCAGGAGGACGAGGTCCCGCCTGCATCCCGCCTGCATCCCGCCTGGATCCCACCTGGACCCTGCCCGGCTCCTGCCAGGGTGCCACTACAGTCTTAACTGGTCGTGCATGGGTCCCATTGGGATCCCAGCTGGCTCCAGCC
This sequence comes from Sporophila hypoxantha, assembly GCA_002167245.1. Lineage (NCBI taxonomy): Eukaryota > Metazoa > Chordata > Aves > Passeriformes > Thraupidae > Sporophila > Sporophila hypoxantha. Next base: position 362,094 of record NDFG01001173.1, on the reverse strand, counting down.
TGAATCCTGCCCAGCCCTCACGGGGGTCCCGTCTGGCCCCAGGCGCGCACGGCAGTGTCCCCGCTGTGCCCCGTTTGCCGCTGGCTCCTGCCCCCGTGGCTGCTCCCACTGCCGCAAGGGCCGGCATGTGAGGGYTCCTTAGCCCAGCAGGGTGTCCCAGGAGCTGCAGGAGCTCGCTCCTCACACCCTTCCCCCAGGAATACTTTTGCAGTCCATTCTCCCTCCTAATCCAGCAGCCGAGGAGGGAGAATGCTGGTGGTAATAAATTCATGGATCTTCACACCCCAGCAGGCTGACAAGAACCTGCTTTTAAAGAGACTTTAAAACCACTTGGAGCGCTGTGAGGCAGACCGAGACCCCCTTATGCTTGGAGACCACAAACACCAGCTTCAAAGGAGGGAGGGAAATTGCAAAGATAGCCTGGAAAAAGTGTATTTCAGTGAGGGCAAATCTTCAAAGCACAAGTTTCCTGTGCTGTTATAAACACCATGTACCTTTTGCATGAATAAGTCAAAAGTGGCAACCTTTACTAAGCACTCACCCAACCTGATCCTCTGCTGGGCTGTGAAGTGACCGATGCACCTGGATCCTTTTGTGCTTCTCCTCRCTGGGACCCATCCCTCCTGCAGTGCCACCCCTGCTGCCCAGGGACTCTGTCCCAGGACAGGGTGTCCATGGGTCTGTCCCACTGCCCAGGGGTGAGAGGTTTCTGAGAAACTGAGAGGTTTCACACACGAGGCACATTTCTCCTTGGASAGCCTCAGATCTCAGCTAACTGGATTTCCTGCCACTGCCCCTGCTGGATTTTCCTGACTTTAGGGCCGGTGTTTCTCACCAGCTGAGGGCTCAGTGCACCTGGGGCTATCCCAGGACTGGTGGGAAGCTGCTGACAGCCTGGGACACGTCCTTCCAAGCTGGCCCTAGTCCTCGAGACAGCTTGCAGAGCACCCTGTGACCCTGTGGCTCCTGTGGAGCTGCCCCCAGCCCCGAGCTGCCTAATTGAGGCAGGCGAGGTACCTGGGCCTCCCCGCTCCTGCCGCAGCCTCCGGCGAGCYGAGCTCTGTGTCAATTACAGGAAAATCAATGAAGATACTGTTCAGGACTCCTTTTCACCATTCAGCACGGATGATATCCTTCACTTTCTAGCACTGATTCATTTACTTTCAGCCTCTCCAGGGGCTCCTGACATATTGCTATCTCTGAAGAATCTGAAGCAAGAACTGCCTTTGTTTCCACTGCAACTTGTTGGTGGGGCTGGAGCTCACTGAGGGTCAGGGGAGAGGCTGCAGCACACGGCAGGGTTTAAACATTTCTTACCAAAACCCCTTCCAAAGGTCCTCACAAATCTCTTTTCCATGGGCAGAATCAGGGGAAAAATGGGCCCAAACACAGGACCAGAGAGCCATCAATGTCCTTGCTCTGGCTAAACTGTCCCCAAAAGCGGTGACACCGCAGTWGTGCTGCTTCTCTTGTTGGCYATGTTGGATGGGGYTTGGAGCAACCTGSTCCAGTGGAAGGTGTCCATGGCAGGGGCTTGGAACTGAATGGTCTTTCCCAGTCCAGCAGCTGTGAACTCTCCTGCAAGAGAAAAGCCAGGAGAGTGAATGGGACTGTGACACTAGGGCGTCACAGTCTCTCTCTGGGGTTTATTCCTACCCCCAGGACTCAAGGTCAGAAACTACATGAGACAATATTAAATGTAACAGAACTGGTTTCTAAAATACTTAAAGCAAAAGTCTGCAGTTGGTTTATCCTGGGAAGCCTTGGATTCCACTGGGACAACACTATCCATGTKGAAGCTGGGGACACCGTGCACTGGGTGGACAATAAGGGACATCAGGTGACAGCCACATAAAATGCCTGTCCTGTACCAAACCACTGCTATCTCCTGCATTCCCAGCCTTTTCTCTYGCTCCACCAAAGCCACAGGCACCCCACAGCAGTCGGATATAGACCGCAGGCTGTACTCTGGCCCAACTCCCACGGCAGGCAGCAGAACATCACTGATGCAAACCCCAGCCCTGCGAGCTCCTCATGTTCCTGCTCTTCAAAGAGAGCTCCGTGCATGGAGAGCAGTAGGAAATAGCCCAGAGCAAGGACGGGGCTACAAAGACAGGATCTATTATTTATGAGGCACTTCAGTGAACTCGGGGCTTGGAGGCAGAGTGGGCTGGGGGGGAGACCTTTGTGAGGGGAAAAATGGAGTTTGAAGAAACACTGAGAGTGATGCAGCATGCAGGGGTCGTGCTCATGAGAGACATCCCTGGGAGTGCAGAAGGCTCTCTTGGAGTTCACATGGGATTCRCTCTGTGCTTTAGGGGGCAGTTTAATGACCCGTGCTCCAAACACCATGCTTTTAAAGAGCAAGGGGTCTTCTGAGCTGGCTCAGAGCGTGCACTGCCCAGCACAGGCTCCAACAGCTCCCTGTGTGCCACCCGGGATCTGCGGTGTCACAGGGAAATGGGAGCTGGGGATGCCATACACCCACCCAGACATGGGTCCCCAGCAGAAGCACAGGGTCCCCAGCAGAGGCACAGGGTCCCCAGCAGAAGCACAGGGTCCCCAGCAGAAGCACAGGGTCCCCAGCAGAGGCACAGGGTCCCCAGCAGGAGCACAGGGTCCCCAGTAGAAGCACAGGGTCCCCAGCAGAGGCACAGGGTCCCAGCAGCCTAGGCCCCCCATGGCTGAGCCATGCTCAACCCTCATGCATATCTGGGGGCCTGTCGGCTCCAGGGGTGTCCCTGTGGCTGCCAGACTGGGCCGCACAAGGTTTTGGGCGGTCACTTGGGCAGTGGAAAGGGCAGTCTGGGCTCCTTAGGGTTGCTGGGGGAACACGGGATGTCAGGGTGGGCACACTGGGGAGGGAACTGCTGTGGAGGAGGCCCCGGGCCTGTTGGGGGGTACTGGGGCTTTCCGGGTGGCRCTGGGGCTTTTGAGGGCACACCGGCTACGCTGTGGGGGAAACCTGGTGTCGTTGGTGGGCACGCTGGGGCCGGGGGTGGCACAGGGCCTTGCCGGGGGCTCGCTGGGCCTGCCGGGGGTCACCGGGGCGGGCTGTGCCCGAGGCCGTCCCGCCGCGGCTGCCGCGGGAGCGGGGGGGGCGTGGGGGCCGTGCGGGCGCTCCCGGCTGCCATTTCACGCCCCGTCCCTCCATTTTCCTGCGAGCGCGGCGGAGCCGGCCCGGCCCCGGCCCCGCCGCCGCCCCAGTGTAGCGGCGCGCCGCCCCGCACCCGCCCAGCCGCGGGGCGCCTCCGGCATGCGGAGCTGCAAGATGGTGCGGGTGGCCAGCGTGCTGGGGCTCGTCATGCTCAGCGTGGCGCTGCTCATCCTGTCCTCATCAGCTACGTCTCGCTCAAGAAGGACAACATCTCGGGGCGCCCGCGCCGCCGGCGGGCCCCGCATGTACATGTTCCACGCGGGATTCCGGTGAGGCGCGGCCCCGCATGGCGGCCCCGGGCCCGGCCCGCCGGGCAGCGAGGGGGGCGCGGGAGCGGGGCCGGAGAGCGCCGGCAGCGGCAGCCGCACGGCCCGGGCTGCGGGGAGGCGGGCGGGGGACAACCGGCCACGGCACACCGGCACGGCCGCGGCACGGCCACGGCGCGGCGGCGGCGCCGGGCGCTCTCCGTGGTGCTGATGGCGGCGGCCGCGGGGGCGGCCCGGGCACGGCCGGTTACGGGCTGCGGGTCTGTGTGTGGGGGGTGTGTGTGGTTTGTGTGTGCACGTGTGTTGTGTGCTTGCGTGGGCGTCTCTGTGTCTGCGTGGGTGTCCTCATGCGTGCCGCACGCACGTCTCTATGTGTCTCCATGTGTGTGTGTGTGTGGGTGTCTCCGTGTGTGTCCCCATGTCTGCACACGGGTGTCTCCATGTGTGTGCATGGGTGTCTCCATGTGTGTGTGTGTGTGGGTGTCCCCATGTCTGTCCGTGGGTGTCTCCATGTGTGTGCCTCCATGTGTCTCCATGTTTGTGCGTGGGTGTCTCTGTGTCTCCATGTGTCTCCATGGGTGTACATGGATGTCTCCATGTGTGTAAGTTGCTGTCTCTGTGTGTACATGTGTGTACATGTGTGTGCATGGGTATCTCTGTGTCTCCATGTGTCTCCATGGGTGTACATGGATGTCTCCATGTGTGTAAGTTGCTGTCTCTGTGTCTCCATGTGTGTACATGTGTGTAAATTGCTGTCTCTGTGTCTCCATGTGTGTACATGTGTGTAAATTGCTGTCTCTGTGTCTCCATGTGTGTACATGTGTGTGCATTGCTGTCTCTGTGACTACACGTGTCTCCATGTGTGTTCATGTGTGTAAATTGCTGTCTCTGTGTCTCCATGTGTGTGCATGTGTGTGCATGTGTGTGCATGTGTGTGCATGGGTATCTCTGTGTCTCCATATGTGTACACGTGTGTAAATTGCTGTCTCTGTGGCTCCACGTGTCCCCATGTGTGCGCATGTTTTGGTGTCTGTGCCCACCTGCAGGTCTCAGTTTGCACTGAAGTTCCTGGACCCCTCGTTCGTCCCCCTCACCAACGCCCTGGGCCAGGAGCTGCAGGACAAGCCCTCCAAGTGGGTGTTCAACCGGAGCGCCTTCGCCCACCAGAGGTGAGCAAGCACCCGGGCACTGACATGGCCCGGCCGTGCCCCTTCCCAGTTAAGGGAATGCAGCACCCTGCTAAGTGTTCCGAGCTGGAGGAATTTGCCARCGGCAAGAGACAAAGGCTGAACCAGAGCTTTCCCCCAGACACTTGCAGCTGTCCCRAAAGACGTGATTATTTCAGAGCAGGACACCAGGCTGCAACACACATTATTGTACTAGAACGTGACCCAGTTTCCTGGTGTGYAAGTGGAATTGTCATTACTCCAGGATAAATAGCAGTGGTTTAAGAGTGGAAGCATTTGGCCTGTAACAGCCATGAAAGGCTGTGCTCATGGAGGCCAAAGGCACASAGAGAAACTTCCCAGCTGCTGGCAGTTCTGAGCAAGTGCAGCGCTGCTCTGCCTCCAGCTCCGCTCCAGCTGCGGGGGCAGGCACAGAGCTTTGTGCTCTTTATACATACATCTATTTGCTGATTGCATATATTTAGCATTTCTATAAAAGAAAATAAAAGTGCCACCTCCTCTCTGTAGCCATTTAGGACAGCTACTGCCATCGTGGACTGTAATTTTGTCCTGCCAAATGCCTGCTGGTTTAGGGGCTGCCTCGTGGCTCTGCTCACATGTCCCACCTGGGGAGCAGGAATCTGGCTCTGTGGCCAGGCAGGATGGGGCTGCTGCACCCCTCAGTGCAGGGTTTGGGCTTTTCTCCTCCCTTCAGGCCACAGTCCAAGGACAGCAGGACAAGTAATTCCTTTCCAGAGCTGCCACACCTGCCCTCAGGAGCCGTGGGCTACAGAGAGGAGGTGGCACTTAGTCCCATCTTTTCCCAGGACCTCCCAGGCTGTGTGACAGTGACAGTGGCCCCTCTCAGTGTTGCCCCATCCCTGGCACCAGCAGCTCCATAAGCCTGTTCCTGTGCTACCCCTCTGATGATTTTAGCTGATGCCTCAAGGAGCTGCCTTTGCACTTGTCCGTCAGCCAGAACCCATAATTAGGGCACCCAGTGGGACTCCATTAATGCTCAGACATTGGAGGATGTAAGCTGGAGGAATGGTTGTTTGTTTTCCATAAACATAAGTAAATAAAGTCCTATTCAGTTTCTAATTTTATGCCCTGCAAGGGAAATTCCCAAGCAGGGTTGGTTTTGTTTGCTTTGAAAGTATCCCTAATAACCCTCCTAAAAGGGCTGTTGTGCTTGCCCAAATATGAATTAAGGAACTATATTTGCATAGATGGAGACAGTGACTGTCGCTTGGTTTTGTGATTGGAAGCTTGTTAATGAAAACATAAGTATATATATATATATATAAAAATTGTCTCCTGTTAATTCAGTTGGATATCCTGGGTTTGTTTCACGTGCCTTGTGACTGCACCAGGAATGAGGGGCACACACAGCCCCAGCAGAAAGCTGTCCCCACCCCATGTCACAGCCCAGACAGGGCAGTGCAGTGCTGGGTGACTGTGCAGGGTGTAATGGGAGCTGCACCCCTTGCCCTAAGCAGCCAATCCCATATTTTGATCCTGACACTATTCCAAGAGGCACAGGCACAGCCTGAGCTGGCATCAGTAGGGACCAGCCAGTAAATCCAAGTGGARCTCTAAGTGAGGAGCCAGCTCCCTCATTCCCATCTGTTTATATTGATTTAAAAGCCACTGCACCATGTTGCTCAGGAAACTACTTCAGTACACTTTAAATTAAAAAAAGGAAAAATATAAGTCTARGTGGAAAAYAAATCCACTGCAAAAAAGGACAATWRGAACTCYTTGTTTTCTGTTACTTTGCTCTTGTTTTAGGCAAGAAATCCTTCAGCATGTTGACGTCATCAAAAACTTTTCTCTGATCAAGAGCAGCGTTCGGATCGGGCAGCTGATGCACTACGATTACTCCAGCCATAAGTATGTGTTCTCCATCAGCAATAACTTCAGGTCTCTGCTTCCTGACGTGTCTCCCATCATGAACAAGCACTACAACATCTGTGCTGTGGTCGGCAACAGCGGGATCCTGACCGGGAGCCAGTGCGGGCAGGAAATTGATAAATCGGATTTTGTCTTTCGCTGCAACTTTGCTCCAACCGAGGCTTTCCAGAAAGATGTTGGAAGGAAAACCAACCTTACSACCTTCAACCCCAGCATCCTGGAGAAGTATTACAACAACCTCTTGACCATTCAGGATCGCAACAACTTCTTTTTAAGTTTGAAAAAGCTCGATGGGGCCATTCTTTGGATCCCCGCTTTTTTCTTCCACACGTCGGCGACAGTCACGAGAACACTGGTTGACTTCTTTGTTGAGCACAGAGGGCAGCTAAAGGTCCAGCTGGCTTGGCCAGGAAATATCATGCAGCACGTTAACAGGTGGGTGGGCTTGCCTTGCACTTAACTGGCCAAATACATCTCCTAACTGATTTTTCCCCTCATGCCTGATGTGGGAGGCACAGTCTGGCTAGTCAGGACCACTGAAGTTTTGTGGTTGCTTCAGAACAGCCTTCAGCTACTTCTGAGCAGACTGAGCCTGACTCCTTCTTGTTTTCCCAGGTACTGGAGGAACAAGCACCTGTCCCCAAAGCGGCTGAGCACAGGAATCCTCATGTACACCCTGGCCTCAGCCATCTGTGAYGAGATCCACCTGTACGGATTCTGGCCCTTCGCCTTCGACCCCAACACGCGGGAGGACCTCCCGTACCACTACTAYGACAAGAAGGGAACCAAGTTCACCACCAAGTGGCAGGAGTCCCACCAGCTGCCTGCAGAGTTCCAGCTGCTCTACAGGATGCACGGTGAAGGACTGGCCAAACTCACCTTGTCGCATTGTGCCTAAGAACCTAAATCTTGAAGTGCCAAACAATTGTCTAAAAAAGTGCCCAAAACCAAATTAAACATTCTTCAGATAGAATTCTAAAAAGGAAACAAACCCACCCTAGAATCTTTTCCATAATTTAAAGATGCTTTTTAGCTACTGCTCATCCAAGGTTTCAGCGTATTTAGCGGTGCAGAAGCTTTTATCATGTTCTGTGGATGCGATTTGTGCAGCTGCAAAGTTGAAACATTTTGCATTTCTAGATAAGCCACTCAGTATGTTTTAATATCTGTTCATATTTTAGCATTCTACTAAACACCCTAAATAATTTTATTGTTCCTTGCCATTAGAGCTAGAAATGCTACTTTTAAAAGGTTTTGCTTCTTTTGTATCTGTTGCTGTCAATAGCTCAGCGTTGCCGTGGCCGATGGAGGAAGCCACTCGGAATTCCAGCGCGTCGTCACACGCAAGTTCCTCAGTGTGGATCCTGATTTCCACYGCTTGGGTATTTTCCTATTTACTGAATTTTACATTTTTTAAAGAATAACAAGAAGAAGGTCACAAAGTGGCTCATACCTTAGCTAGGTGTTTATATCACTCTTGGAATACTTCAGTGTTTTAATTCCTTTYGGGACAGATCCTAGTCCAGACTAGACAGAKGGAGGCATGTTCATTCCCATCCAGCTGATACTATTCTGTYATTTGATTTTAAACTTAAACCACCACAATACATGCAATTAGGCTTCTCTGGAGACCTGTTTGSTGAGAAAAGCCCCAAACCCCATCCCTCTGCYTGGGCAGAGACTGACAGGATGGGCAAAAATGGAAGCCAGGTGCTGGGATTTTTAAAACCAGTTTTTGTAGGGAATTGAGCAGAGCTGGAGTGCAGGGAAGAGCAAATGCCATGACCAAATTTCCCCATTTATGTCTGTAACTCACCAGTCAGACAGCTGGAGTAGTGTCCCCCTTTTCCCATCACCAGCAGCACTCCAAGGCAGACAGGGCAGCTGCTTTCTTGGCACCACAGGAAATCCAGCTGTTTGGGGACAGGACAAACAAGAGGGTCACTTACAGTTGGGGACTGTTGGCCATTATGTCTCAGGATAAAGGAGCCTGGGAAATAACTGGGTTTCTTATGAGTRTACTGGCAAGTATTTAACCATTTTTTACTGTTCTGAGTGAGAACTGACCCCACAATGACAGAAGATGCAAAATCCAGTATTYAAAATGGCACAGGTTAATTTTCCTTAGCTTCTTTACCTGTGATCAGACATAGGAGATGAGGAAGGAGATCTCCAGCACAGCACCCAAGCTGAGCAGCCCAGGCGTGTCCTGGTGCCCACTGTGGCACTGCAGCTCTGCTGGCCCTGCAGCCAGGATGGTTCTCCCCCACACCCCTGGGTGGAGAAGGAGCTGGTGGCTTTCTCCTTCATCTGAATTATCCCATTATCCCACATTTCCCAGCTCATGGAGTCACAGTGGGGCAGTGGTGATGTCCCCCAGTGCCAGCAAGGGCTGTGGGATCACTGCCTCTGGGAGCTGTGGGGCTGGCAGTGACTGGGCACCACTGGTCCCAACAAAGCCTGAAGGGACCCTTGTCCACGTGCTGGAGCACACAGATGGTTTAGCCCCAAACCAGAAATTGCACAGGGAAAGGAGAGCTCTGCTCTGGTTGTTAATGAAGTGCAGGAATGAATAATTTCTGCTACTGTTTCCTATGGAGCTGTACAGCAGCCATGCTGGTCACTGGGGTCCATGGGAAAGCAGTGCCCAGCAGCACTAACCCTACTGGCAAAGACCCGTGGGGGCACAAGGGTCACCCCAAACCCTGAGTGACCCTTCTTGGCTTCCCTGAATGCCAGGTATTTTTGTCAAGAGGCCTTTTACCAGTTTCCTGTGGGGACCCATCATTTCTCCTCAGCACATTAAAGAAATGAGAATTATTGTCATTATACTGGCATGAAAGCAGGGAGCAGTGTGCTCCATACAGTTTCTGGAACATCCCATGGTCCTGGAGAGGGGCAGAACCCCTGCCAGTCCTGGGCACAGCCCTGGCATCACCACCACAACTTTCCAAAAGCACAAAGAGGCACCAAATGCAGAGAAGGAAGCACAAAACTGACTGCAAATATTTGGAAATGGGAATACAGAAAAATTATTGACAGGACGCCATATTACATCATTGATTTTTAAGCAAAACTCCCCATCGATGCTCCAGACCCACATTGAACAYTTCAGAATCATTGATTTTAATGGGGAGTTCTGCCCCGTGATCGATGGCACAGCACAGCCCAAAGTAAATTGCTTCTTAGTATCAATATTCTTTTGCCCAAGCTTATGCAAGGTGGAAAACCATCTCAAAGTGTGCAGCTTTTGTTTTGCCAGGTGGGGTCTGAGGCAGARGTRAGGATGGCAGGGGATGGACAAGAGMGTGGCTGAGGGGGAGAGGCTCTTTGGGKCTGCCTCTCTCCAGCACAAATGCCTTTGCATTATTAAAAAGCATCTTTATTATTTATTTAGTTGTTATTTACAAGGTGCTGAGGKCTGCCCTCCTTGCTCAGGACAGCCAGTGGCCCCTGCAAGTGGCATCACCTCAGCTGGGCTCTTCCTTCCCTCCCTTTGGCCCCAAACCTTCCTGCCTGAATTCCTGATGGTTCAGGGAGAACTCTCCTTCCCATGCCTGAATGTCTAGACAAGCCAACAGAGCTAATGCAGCGTGATCAATACCTGTAAGTACAAAACATTTGAGGCTCCAAAATCCAGACAAGTCCTCCTGAGCAGCTCCCTCCATTGGGAGACCCTGCTTGGCCCTGGGCTGCCAGGACAGTATCCAGTGGCAGCCACATCCCTCTCCAGCCCCTTTGCCAAGGTGCTGGGGGTGTACATAGGACTRGGAATACRTTTCCTCTCTTCTTTTATACATCTTGGGTCTCTATTTTTGTTGCTTGCATCTCCTTGGTGAATGGTAGCAAGGCATGTAAAAACAGGCATTTGGCTACCAGGTTTAATTGTAAGACTAAGCCAAAAAGCAAGAGTTTGTGAAWCAGAGCTAACTGTGAATGGAAGCTGCAAAAACAGGGCAAATAGGAAAAAGCAGGTTTTCTGTAAATGAATGTGTCTTTATTTCAATGGCTCTACAGTTCAATGCCTGATGGAGTTGTTTTCGATAAAAAAATATAAACAAAAAAAGAAAAAAATGCCATAATTGTAATAAAGGTTTCATTAGTAAGGGCCATACTAAAAGCRTCGTTTAATTTTAAAAGGCTGATGTTCATAAAGGGCCAGGGCACCTCTCAGGTGAGCAGTGGGAAGGACGCTGCAAGTGGAGCTGCTCCAGCCCCATGACCACGGAGAGCCTTGGGACAGGGGCAGGGGCTGGCACCAGGCTGTGTGTGTCCCCAGGGCTGGCACCAGGCTGTGTGTGTCCCCAGGGCTGGCACCAGGCTGTGTGTGTCCCCAGGGCTGGCACCAGGCTGTGTGTGGCCCCAGCCCGAGCTGGAGCGTGCCTGCACAGCACTCGGTGCCCTGGCTCCCCCTGGCACAAGCATTGGGGCTCAGGAGCTCTCAGTGTGATCCTGTGGTGTGATGTGCCTGCAGCATTGACTCATGTGCCATAACCTGATATTGAATGCATTGTTTTTAAATAAAATGGTTTCTTGTGCATTGGGAGTCTGTAAAACTCCACTGCCTCTGCTTCTTCCTTATTATTATTATTTCCCAAACTGCTCAGGGCCACTGATAGGTTTTACTGGAAAACTTCACCAGAGGAGTTGCCAAAAGTGTTGCTTAATGCTGCCTATATTTAATTATGCAGTGCAACAAGCTTGGTGCGATGGATCAAATTCTGCACTCCTGTGAAATACGCGAAGATAAAAAGTGTGGGAATCTGGGCACTGATTGGCTCAGGGTGTTTGCTCATTAAGGTGAATTACATCCCCAGGAACATCTTACAGCCCACTGCTGTTGCTTGTTCCAGGTGACCTGCTGCTTGATCCAGCACTGCAGTGTCCTCACTGTCAGGAATTCTGCCGTGTGTTTTTAGGAGTTCACACGAACTCCCAGGACAGAGTCCCTCAGGCTGGCAGGCACAGGAGCAGAGCCATGCCAGATCCTCTCTCTGTGCTGTCTGTGTGCTTCCCACCACTAACACCCACTACWGCTCATATATTTATCCTTGAGACCATCCTGGCAGAGAGGCAGGGATTTATAGTCCTATAACCCAGCTGGGGTATGGGGATGGTATAGGAGAAATCCTTTCCTTCCTCTCCCACTGGTAAATGTGAGGAAGGCTCTGCTGGCCATGGGTGCTGGCRCTGGAGGGTGCCAGTGGCCAGCATGGGTTGAAACCCCTCCCCTATGTCCAGCTCTGTCCTGAGGGGCTGAAGCTGCTCCCTCTGCAGAGAACRGGCTTGTGACAGCAGTTTCAAAATGCCAAAGAAAACACTTGCAATGTCTGTTTAAAAGCAGGTGAAAATGACACCTGCAGGCCCTGGCCAGCTGCTTTAGAGGAGAACTCCTCATGCCTGTGCCGTGTCCTGCACTGAGGTGTCACCCTGGAGTCACCTTTTCTTCCCTGCATGGTTTGGGTCAGGTGCCAGGTGAGGGTGCTGCAGGACACCACAGATAACCCCAGAGAACAAAAGAGGAGAGGAATTAAATTTCATATTCCCAGGGGAGCCACGGCCCAAACCAGAGGGATGCTGGGCAAGAAAGCTCAGCCAGGCCAGGTCAATCTCCAGGTTTGTCCCACCCGGTGGACAAATCCTGGACACCTCACTGCTGCCTCTTGGGGGGAGCAAGGGCACCCGGCTGTGGCAGGGRGAGGCCTGGCTGCAGGCAGACAGGAGAAGGAAAGCTAACAAAGAAACCCCCTCCTCCCTCCCCCAGGAGCAGGGAAAGCCTCTGGCAAAGGCAGCCATGCAGGCAGGGAACGCTGTCCCGCTGGGCAGCCCAAGCTTGCTGGGCTGGAAGCAGCAGCAGCCGCCCGGCCCCCAGCACTGCTCCTGCCCACCATGCCCAGCTGCCAGCTCAGCTGCACCTTGTCCTGCCTGCGTGACAAAGGACACCCAGCACCCTCCTGCCTCTGAGAGCAGGCACTGCCCCATCAGATCGGACCCTCGGACCAGACTTAGACACTACAGTGTGTAACAAAACATCCTCAGGGGACACAGCCATCGGGTGCAGGTTTGGAAAGAAAAAGCCAAAGACCTGATGAATTTGTTGGAGAAGGAGAAGGCAAGGCAAGAGAAAAAGAGAGGAAAAGAGAGGAAAAGAGAGGAAAAGGGAGGACACAGACACACCAGCTCATCTGCAGCACCAGATTCCCATCAGGGTCTGCCCACCCACCCTCCTGCCGCCTGCCCACAGAGGCACCTCCGTTTCAGGAGCGCTGCACTCGCCTCTTTTTTCCCCAAATCAACCGCAACTTTTGCCTTCCTTTAGGAAGGACAAAAAGATTTCACGCCTAAGTTGCCCTGAACAAAGGCACCTCACGCCAGAGCTTTCTTTTCTGTCTTTCTTTTTTTTCCCTCACCACAAGCTGGCAGCGGGAGGAGTAGCTGGGGTGGGGGGAACTCCACTTTATACCCGCCTGATAGTGCTAAAAAGCAGCTCAGAAAACACCGTGAGCTCCAGAGACGCTGAGATGGCAGCATGGAAAGAAATTTATCATTATCCTTTGGGATGCAATCTGTAGGGAAACTGGGTTCTGTCATACACAACCTGTTTGTGAGGAGATACCAGGTGCTCTGGAGAGTGAGTAGTCTGATGATCGAGGGTCCAAAAGGTGACATTTTCCCCATTTCCCTCTTTTAGTTACTGGAAAGACCCAGTGGAGGTGGGACTTCCACAAATACGGAGACGGTTATCAGGGCCGAGATAAGGACGATACAAAACTCAAGGACACTCCAGGCTGCAGTTTCTATTGCTGATTAAAGGAGCAGGGAGAAGCAGTGAACTGCACAGTTGGGAGCAGCGGGCACAGCCCAACCCGGTGTGTCTTGGCACTGGGTCCCTGCCCGGGCTGTGCCATAGCAGGAAAGTCCCCRCTTGCCAGCTGCATGCCAGGGTGTGCAGTCCCCTCGGGCCCCCGTCCCTGTCCGCTCCCATCCGCGCTGCCCCTGGGCACAGAGCCGCGCTGCCAGCCGCACGCCCTGTGCCCTGCGGAGCTGTGCGCTGCCCCYGCCAGCCGCGGGGCCGAGGGGCGGCCCGGGGAACCGGCCCTGCCCTGGGATGAGGGAAGAACGCCTGTCCGTGTGTGTGTGCACCGGGGAGCGGGACCCCTCAGCCGTGTGCCAGCGGGGTGGAACGGGGACGGCGTGGCACTCACCATCCACCCCCGGGTGAGGTACGTCCATCGCACCTTATTAATGAGCCCGAATTCAGCCGCATTTAAGGCAATTAATAACCAATAACCAACAGCACAGATCAGCGCTGTACCTTGGTTTGCAGCAGCGAACAGGGAGGCAGCAGGGCCGGCTGTGTGCAGCAGGGCCCCGGGAGCCGCCGGCTGAGGGCTGGGCCGCGGGACCGGGGGATGCGGAGCCACTTGCCGGGAGGAGAGCCGCGSGGCCGCCGCGCAGCCGGCACTGCGGATCCCCGTGGCGGCGGTACGGGAGGAGCCCCGGCCACTGCCGGGGCCGGTTCCGGGCCGACACGGGAGCTCCCGGTGGCACTGCACGCTACAAAGGCGGCGGAATCTTCAACGGCCCCGCCGTCCCCTCACGTCCCCTCACGTCCCCTCACGTCCCCTCACGTCCCCTCACGGAGGCCACGCCCCCCGGCCCTCAGCCCGCCAATGCTCCCGCGCGCCCGCCTTTCCCGCCCTTCCCGCCCCCTCACGCCCTCACGCCCTCACGCCCGCCCACCCGCGGCTCAAGCCCGGCCCTGCGGGCGCGGCCGGGGCGGAGCGGCCCCGGACAGCTCCCGCCGCCCGCAGACGGCGGCGGCGGCGGCGAAGCGAGGACATGGCGCGGGGCCGGCGCGGCGGGCCCGGCTGAGCCGCCGCTGCCCGCGGGGCGGGCGGCCCCGGGCCGCGGCGGCCGCCGCCCCGATGAGCGGATGAGGAGCGGGCGCGGCGGCCGGCGGTGCCTCGGCGGGGAACCGGGTGCGTGCGCCATGAACCCCGAGCTGGCGATGGAGCCGCTGGGCAGCCTGCACGGGGCGGCGGGGCACGAACCGGAGATGATGGGCAGCCCCAGCCCTCACCACGGCGGCCGCAGCGCGGGGCCGCTCCGGGTGCCGCCCCCCCCGCCGCCGCCGCCGCCGCCGCCGCACCAGGAGCTGCCCCCCGCCGCCCGGCCCGCCATGGTGCCCAGCATGGCCTCGCTGCTGGACGGCGCCGCCGAGTACCGGCCCGAGCTCTCCATCCCGCTGCACCACGCCATGAGCGTGCCCTGCGAGGCCTCGCCGCCCGGCATGGGCATGAGCGGCACCTACACCACGCTGACGCCGCTCCAGCCCCTGCCGCCCATCTCCGCCGTCTCCGACAAGTTCCACCACCCGCACGCCCACCCGCACGCCCACCACCACCACCACCACCAGCGCCTGCCGGGCAGCGCCGGCGGCGGCTTTGCACTCATGCGGGACGAGCGCGGGCTGCCGGCCGTCAACAGCCTCTACGGGCCCTACAAGGAGGTGCCGGCCGTGGGGCAGAGCCTCTCTCCGCTGGGCAACGGGCTGGGCCCGCTCCCTGGCTCCCAGCAGGGCCTGCACGGCTACGGGCCGCCTGGCCACGACAAGATGCTGAGCCCCAACTTCGAGGCGCACGCGGCGATGCTGGCGCGGGGGGAGCAGCACCTGCCCCGGGGGCTGGGGACGCCCCCGGCCATGCTGCCGCCCCTGAACGGCGCGCACCACCCCGCGCCCCCCGGGCCGCCGCCGCCGCACGGCCCCGCGCTGCCCGCCGGCCGGGAGCGGCCGCCCCCCGCCGCCGGCCCGCAGGGGAGCGGCGCGGGGCAGCTGGAGGAGATCAACACCAAGGAGGTGGCACAAAGGATCACGGCGGAGCTGAAGCGCTACAGCATCCCGCAGGCCATCTTCGCCCAACGAGTGCTGTGCCGCTCCCAGGGGACCCTCTCGGACTTGCTGCGGAACCCCAAGCCTTGGAGTAAACTCAAGTCCGGCCGGGAGACGTTCCGCAGGATGTGGAAGTGGCTGCAGGAGCCGGAGTTCCAGAGGATGTCTGCCCTGCGGCTAGCAGGTAGGTGCAAGCCGGTGCCAGGCGGGGAGCGCAGCGCGACCCTCGGAGCGCAGCGCCGAGCGGCCGGCCGGCCCCGCAGTGCGTCCTCCGCCGGCCCGGCACGGCCCGGCCGCTTCCCCGCTCCACCGTGAACCGGGGGGCTCTGCAGAGCTAGCTGGTCCCCGCCTCCCGCAGCGCCGGCACSGCGCACCTCGGCTGTGTCCGGCGGGGCCGTGAGGGGCTCGGGGGCGGCGGGGGGGCGCGCTCCGCTGCCACCGCCGCGCGGCGGGGCCGGGGCTGCTCTCCAGGGCCGGGTGCTGAAGGTGCGCGCTCCGCGCCGCACCGCGCTCTCCGTGAGCGTCCCTCCTGCGGCTGCCGGCGCTGCCGGGCGGACCGAGGGGTGGCCGGGCGGGGGCTCCGCGTCCCGGGACAGGCGGGGCCGGTGGGAGCGGGCGGGGGCCGGACCCCGCGCAGCCCCCGCGGCCCCGGCCCGGCCGCATTGTCCGCGGAGGGCCCGCGGGCGCCCCCTGGCGCGGTCGCGGAGCGCCGCAGCCCCCATTGTTCTGCGGGGGCCGCGGGGGGGGCGCGGGCAGCGACCCCCGGTACCGACCCCGGTAACGACCCCCGCACCGCCCCCGGCAGCGCCCGCACCCGAGGGGAGCGGGACAGACCCAGCGAGAGCTGTCCCTGCCGTGAGGCCGTGCGGGGTGCGCCCGCGGCGTCGTGGGTGCCCGGAGGTGGCCCCCCGGCCGGTCCCGCGCGGGTGCGGACCGGGCCCCGCCGTGGAGCACGGCYGGGGCTGCCTTCCCGCTCCCCGGGAACCACGCGGGCCTGTACGTGGGTGTAGAAGGACACGGGGGACTGTGGCACGGGCAGACACGCGTGGGACAAACCGCAGCATGGGGCGGGGGCCAGAGGCTGGGGCATTCTGCTCTGACAGCGACTAAAATCCCGGGATATTTGTGCCACCGAGTCCRCCCTTCTTTTATTTCCATTGATCCCGACGAGGGCAGATCGTTTCCCAGTGGGCAGGTGCACAGCGGGCTGTTCCCAGGGCTGCCCGCCTTGCAGAGCCGGAGGGGTCTGAGGGGCCCCGGGGGTCCCTGCRGTGGGGAGATGGGCACAGGGAGTTCCCGCACGAGGGGCAGCTGCCGGGAGAGCCTGGGATGCGGCGGAGCAGGGCGAACAGGAGCCATGCATGATTGATGGCCTTAATCCCTGCCCGACCTCTAACCAGAGGTGCTGCGGGTTAAACACCCACGGCCTGGGGTCTCCAGAACCCCCGTGGAGRGTGCTCGGGCTTTCCCGGGATGCGGGGCAGGCCCGGTTCGGGAGAGGGACGCTGATCCCCTGCTCGGCTCTAACGCCACCTGCAAACTCGTCTGTCCCTTCCAGCACCGGCTCTTCTGTGCTTGCAGCCAAAGGAAGGTGCCCGGGGTCTGGCAGGGGCGTCAGAGGGACACAAGGGCTTCGGGTTTTTTGCCGAGCACGCGGTGATGTCGCCTTCACAAACAAACGTGTGTCGAGAGGGAAATCGATGCAGATAATGTTTAGAAGATTAAAAGAGCATTAATGCTGGCAACAGGAGCATCAACGCGTGGACCCAGTTTTCATTGATCTGGAACCTGAGCCGGCTCATTTCCAGTAACGTGGCTGGTGCTTTTCCTTCCCAGCACTGGTCCCGGGTGGGGGTTCCCCGTGGAGCCCTGCATATAGAGCAGAAAATCAGGAATCACAGCTGCATGCAGAGTTATGCCTGTATAATTCTGGGTCTCTGCTTTACCAGGCCCCCTGAATGCCTCTGCATCCAGGAATAAAGTTTGGAGAGAGCTCAGGTGCTAAGTGGCCATGGACTCCCCATGGAGTGGGAAAGACCTTTGCAAATTACCTTTCCCTTCAGGAAATCGATTATTTTAATTTCCTTTTATTACCACGTGTGAATATGCGGCCCCATTGCCTCAGTGCTTCCTTCTCCCCCTTCGCTCGCTTGCTTAAATCCCTCTGAGCATGGGGAAAAAGCCACAAGTATTTTAGGTCTTTAAAAACAAAAAATACCCACCAGGTACCCAGCCCGAGTGGGGTGCAAATCTGTCCTTGAAGGGAAACCCCCCTCTCCCTGTGGGAGCCGTAGCAATGCGGGTGTGCTTAGTATTTTTTCTCATTATAGAAGATATATAGCGTTGTCTATCCTATTCTATCCTAATCCAATGTAATGTTATTATTTCTGTGCTTTTTGTCTTTTCTCGGGGGTCTTTAGGACTCCTCTGTCGGGGGCGGTGCTGGGGGTTCTGTGCGGGCAGGACGGGCTGTGCAGGGCAGTTCCGCGGGCACAGCGCCCTGCCGGGCTCCCCGTGCCCGTGCCTGGCTGCTGCTGCACCGGAGAGCGGGGCCGCCCTCGGGACCCTCCCTGCTCCCTCCCTCGCCGCCGCGGGAACACTCCGGGAAAGCCCCGAACGGACAATCCCGAAATTTCTGCGGGCTGCGCAGAGCGCTCCGCCGCCTGTTTACCTTCTGCGGTGCCTTATCGATGATTGAACACTTTTGTACCGAAACACCATCAGCGGTTCATTCGTGCGGAGCTGCCCGATSCCCGCTCCGCGCTCTGACCTGTCAGTACCCTGGAGAGCGGCGGAAAGGGACGGGAGCCGGGCGGGAGCGGGAGCGGGGCTGGCGGCGGGCGCGGAGTGCCCCTGGGCCCGGCGAGCCGCGGGTGGCAGTGCCAGCAGTGGGCGGTGGCACTGTCACATCCCAGGGCTGAGCCCCTGCACCCCCGAGTGCCCCAGGCCAAGGAGAGCAGGCTTAGAGTGAGGAGTGGGCTGTGACACTTGTCCGCCCATCCTCTGCCTCTTTGTGCCCTACCAAACGTTTCTTCCCTGGATTTTGAGATTATTTTGTTGTCTGCATGCCCAGCTAAAAATTAAGGCATGATAACATCTGCATCAGGCACGTTACCTATTTATAAAGCTATTTCTTAGTGTTGAACTAAATATACAGGTATGTAAAGGTTCTTTGAGAGGTGCTTAGTGGCTTGAAATATTGGTGCTCTCTTCAGCTATAGATTAGTGGTTGTGTTTGAACAATCCATGCGGTAAATTGTGGTGCTGGCTGATAAACTGTATTTCTCATGTACCAACTTTCCAAAAWAATCCCCTGCCCCAGCTCTTTGTTCCACATCATTTCTGAAGGCATTTCTGCCACACAGAAATCTCARTCCTGTTTTTGCAAAGCAAACTAGTTTTATCGGTTTCTTGATTATTTGATGAAGTTCATTCTGAGTACATTTTGGATTAAATGCATTTCTGTATTATGTCCCCTACTTTTTAAAAGAAACAATTAATTGTTCATCATGTGTTACTCATTCTGAAGCTGTTCTTCACTATTTCCTTAGAAGATTTTTTTCCCCAGCATCTCTTTTTTTTCTTGTATCTCTTGCCCATCACTGTTTGAACTGAAATATCCCAAACTCAAGTATTCCTCTCCAGCTGAAAATGGCCACAATTTATTTATGGTGAGGAATGCATAGAGGGGAGAACATTTTTGCCAAGAGGATTATTTCCCAGTAACTGGTGTCGGTTCTTCCCACCCTCTGTAGGAGCGTTTTTGCTCTGCACTGTGGCCCCGGGTGCTCATCCTTGATGCTCCTCCCTGGTATTATTCACAAATCCTTGTCCTGGATGTTGCTGCCATCCAGCAGCTGCAGGAGCTTTTCCTTCCCTCCCAATTAGCCATGACAGGGAGATGACAAGCTTCCTGCAGTCCCCCACACGGCTGTGCCGAGCTCTGAGCACTGAGGCAGCAGCCTGCTCATCAGAGCAGCTCCCCTGGAGCTGCCTTCAGAGTGCACGTGTGGCTCTGCAGGTGTGCAGAGAATGGAGCTCAGAGGGAAGGCAGGGCTGAAAGGGGCTGCAGGCATCACTTGTCCTGACAGCCTGCCCCTTTCTTCAGGATCTCCAGAGGGGGATTTTTTACCTAAGCAATCTCTTCCAGGGCTTACAGGTACAAAAAACCCCTTAATGACTGGCCTTAATCTCACTTTTTGTCTTTTAAAYCCTTTGCTTCTCGTCTTATCCCCACTAGACACAGCGAAGAAGAGCACTCCCTTCCTTCTGATAGCAATCTGTTCGTATTTAAGGCTCCCATCCTGTCTCCTGTCTTCTCTGGAAAAAGCCCATCATACCTGGGCAATGAATATKCAGGGAAAGCACTATATCCAACGGGACAGATAATACATCTCTTTTTCCAAGGTAAAAGATTTTGTATCCAGCTCTATCAATCTTGCAGACTGTTACATAAAAGGCTCTCTGATTTATAGAGGGGTTTGCACACAGAAATCATACCAAACAGACTAATCTCAAATGGGTTTGGTGATAACATCAGCCAGACAACTCGCTGATGGCAGAGAGAAATGCAATCAAAAGAGAAATTGGAGCATTTTGGGGTTGTTTGGGGGTTTTGAGCTATAAAATCAAACTGCTCCGTTGTGAAAAAAGGGACTCAAACCACTGGTAAATGCTGCTCAGAGGAATTATTAGACAAGCGATAGAGGCTGGCAGGTTCCCAAAACGCAAATTGTCTCCAAGACCAAAATATCTCTCAGTAAGCAGGGAACATATTTATGAGCAGCGGTGATTTTCCAGCAGTTCTCATCCCCTCATAATGGGATGGGAGCACGAGGCATTAAGCTTTGGCAAGCAGCACTGGGCTGCAGGAGGTGAAGGGACAGCAGAGGAGGTCTCCTTGGAGGGCTTCCCACACACCTTCTCCTCCTCTGTGCTGAGAGGGAAACATCAGGTGGGGTACCCAGAGAACACCTTCCTGGCTGGAAACAGCCAGCTGGGAACTTCTCAGAGCACTGTAGGAATCCTGGATCTCCAAACAGGGAACACCTCGCCATTACAATGGATGAGCAAGCAGATCTTCCCTGGAAGAACAGAATTAACTTTGTGCTACACATCCAATCTGTTTTTCTGGATAAATGCCATCAAGGGCATTCCTAGGGTTTCAAAAATTAGGAGTTTGGTGTGTGTGCAGCAGCAGGGATGAGCAGCACTGGCTGCCCACCCCGACAATGTGATTATTTGCATCTTCATTCTGATTGCTCCTTGTTCCATAATGATTTTGTACACAGCGGAGTACTTAACCTAATTTGTATTGATCTCAATCGCTCTCATTCGTGCATACTTAATTCAGAGAGGTAATCAAATTGATTTCTGAGGCCTAGTTTTTAAAAGATTGTAGTAACAGGGATATACAAGGGGTTGCTTTAAGTGAATCACAGTGAAAGAAAAACATTTTAAATCTTTAGAAAATGTTTTGATGGTCATTTCATTGTGTTCAGTTTTACCAGAGTAATTACATTTCCCTCACATTGAGTCCTCTCCAAAATCGAATAGAGGAGCAGTTTTAGTTCCATCAGACAGATAACTGGGTTTGGGTGACTTTGCACCCACACAAACCACACAGGCAGGATCAATATTCACCACTTGTCCTTAGGAACAATGGGGACTGAGGACATACTGCTGGATTGAGGGAACATTGCTCTGTGCTTGGCTTCTTCTTAGCCCCTGCTCTTTGTTTTGTGGCTGCAGAGTCACTTTTGCTGTTAGTTAAAACAGCCAGGGCCAGAGAGGCACAGGAGCTGGGTTGGTGATGTCTCCAGTATCCCAGCAAGTATCCCGCTTCTCCCGGGGCTGCTCGGGCACTGCTCCACCCCTGGGACCCCTCCCGGGCCTCTTCCTCCCTCTGATGCTGGTGACCTTCGTGTCCTCATCTCTGCCGCCCTCCTAGGAGCTGAGGGAGGCCCTGGAGCATCCCTGCCCCATGCCTGAGGGCTCACAGGGTGGGACTGAGCTGAGCACTAGAGCTTTTAGGCATTTTTCAGGATTTGTGGCTGTTTGGAATGCCTGGGCTGGCTAGGTTCCTCTCCTGTGGGGAAGAAAATGGAAAATYAGAGTCATTGCTGCAGAAAGTCAGGCAAATGAACCATTAGTAGGGAAATTCATTATGATGATACTCAGGGTGTCAGGATGCAGTGTCGGGTCCCTGCATCCTCTTAATGCCCTTCAAGTCGTGAGGCTCCACTTCAGTCCATGCTGAGGGAAGCAGCACTGACCCCAATTCTGAGCAGTTCTGTGTTGTTTCTATTGAAGAGCATCTTTAATCCAATGCAGAAGAAAAATCTTTTCTTTTATATTTTTATGTATATTTTTKTCCACAGTTATGGCTTTCAGTTCTTGCTGGTTGTCCATTTTCTTCCATAGGATGTGTTCAGRTTTAACCACAGCTAATAAATCAAATTGTGCTTAGAATCCAGATGGTCTCTTCTCTTCCCTCTGCTGTTAAAACCTTTCTCTTTCTTCCCGGAAAATCACTTGATTTTATTAGAGTGCTCACCCCATTTTTCTCTGCTGAGAGATGCACGTCAGGTGCAGCGTTTGCCTTTGTGGGGCCTTTTCAAGAGCAAACTCAACAGTTCAAGGAAAGTATTTACTGAATGCATCAAAAAGCACATACCTCTGCATTATTTATTATCAGATACCAATAACTGTAAAACGCAGAGTATCTCAGGACATAAATTAGTGATGGTAGGAAACACTCCACTCGTCCCAGTGTCCCGGAACCGATTAGGAGCTGCAGCAAAGATGCTGCTGCTCATCATGTCCCCAGCACCAGGGACRTCACCTCATGGATTCTGGACACGTGGCCAAGTGAACCCAGCTTAACATCTGCTTTTTCAGCTCTGACAGGCAGCTGGATGTTATCTGTGCAGTGTCAGGGGTRCAGT
This sequence comes from Sporophila hypoxantha, assembly GCA_002167245.1. Classification (NCBI taxonomy): domain Eukaryota; kingdom Metazoa; phylum Chordata; class Aves; order Passeriformes; family Thraupidae; genus Sporophila; species Sporophila hypoxantha. The sequence continues at coordinate 339,751 of NDFG01001173.1, read as the reverse complement.
CAGAGAGCCCAAACTCTTCCCTCCTGTTCCTCTGGGATAATGGCCTCAGAGAGGCGAGTCTGGCCACTGGGGCCAGGGGCAGGCTCACCTTGGTGCTCACAGGAGCATCCCTGCTGCTTCCTGCTGCCTCAGAGAGGCAAGTCTGGCCACTGGGGCCCGGGGCAGGCTCACCCTGATGCTCCCAGGAGCATCCCTGCTGCTTCCTGCTGCCGTGGCTGTGCTGGGAACGTTCACCACAGCCCCCGTCTGGTTTCAGCCTGACTCTCAGGACCAGCCTTCTCTTGTGCTTTTGGGGTACTTTGAGGTCTGACCTTCACCTCCCTCCCAGAGGCAGCTCGGCTGCAGCCACTGGAATTTGGCAGCTGGGAGGGGTCAGGGTCAGGCACTCCAAGAAAACACCCCGGTTTCCTGCAGAAATGCAGTGAGGTCCTGTCCCTGCACGGAAGGAGACAGTGCCACAGTGGCTGAGCCAGGCTCCACACAGGTACAGCCCTGACTGGGTTAATCACAGACATTTCCACAGTCTGACTTTTACTTTTGGGCCAGCTTCACTTCACGTTCCAGACCTGCAGAATTATTTAACAGGGCTGCTTAAAACCCGCCCGCTTATCAATTCTCTGGGCTCATTTTGTCCCAGCACATTACCTAACCATGTCAACATATGGATTTTCTCTCTGTGCCCGCTGCAGACRGCCTAGGCAGGCTATTTTTAAGTGTGGGTGTGCTCCGGCAGCGGTATTGGTTTCAGCACTTGCTGTTCTCTCTCTGCTAATAAATACAGAGCAGCTATTAATACGAATGGGGTTTAGGATCCATTAGCAGGGCTCAGCGATGGCCCAGCACTGCTGCCCTGCGTGACCTGAGCTCTGAGGCTCTCACCCTCGGGACATGCCCCAGGAAGGGGACAGGGATGGGAGCAGTGCCCTGGAGTGCTGGCACTGCAGGGGAGGAGCAGGGCAGGGCCAGATGAGCCAGTGCCTGCCCCAGGAGGCCACGGAAGTCCATGGTGCTTTTTCCCCTTGGTGCTCACACAAAGTTGCTGCTACCAGAGCTTTGACTGGGGTTTGCTTTGGAGTGTTTTAAGGGACTAAACTTACGTACAGCTGTTATTCCTGGCTATTGAGAGGTATTGGGGATAGAAAAGCAATGCAGCCCAGTGGATTTCTCTGGGAGCCCTCCGGTCCCATGTGCCAGCGTGGTGCTGGCTCAGCTGGTGACATTGCCCGCACCGTGTGACAGTGCCTGCCATCGGGGTGGCTGGCGGGCTCTGTGGGCACCACCCTGACACTTTCTCTCTGTCTCTGCCACCCCCTCCCAGCCTGCAAACGCAAAGAGCAAGAGCCCAACAAAGAGCGGAACAACTCCCAGAAGAAATCCCGCCTGGTTTTCACGGACCTCCAGCGCCGAACGCTTTTCGCCATCTTCAAGGAGAACAAGCGTCCCTCCAAAGAAATGCAGATCACCATCTCCCAGCAGCTGGGCCTGGAGCTCACCACCGTCAGCAACTTCTTCATGAACGCGCGCCGGCGCAGCCTGGAGAAGTGGCAGGACGACCTGAGCTCCGGGGGCTCCTCCTCGGCCCCCAGCACCTGCACCAAGGCGTGAGGGGYGCGGCACGGCCGGCACAGCGCCGAGAGAGAGAGCGGCCCCGCAGCGCGGYCCCGCGCCGGCGACTAAAGCACAATCCCCGCAACCAAGCCCAGCCCAGCTGGTCCCATTCCTACGGCTTCTCTCAGTCTCAGCAGGCGCAGGCTCCACTTTAACCTCTCTCCACACAATACTATGCTCAGGACGGGCGAAGCAGGTCTGAAACGTAGGGGAGTCGTTCTTGAGGCAGGTTTCTCCTGAGCCCCGGGTTTCCGTGGCTGGCCCGGCAGCCTCCCGTGCCCGGCGCCTGCCGTGTGCTGGCCACACCACCCTGCGGCCACACGACAACGGAGCACAAAGTCGGATACTAAAAACCCAAGACCCTGTTTTTAAACTCAGGCATGGTTTTTTGTTAAGTGTTTTAGGGAAAGATCAGATTTAAAGTTTTTTTGGTGTTTTTTTTTTTAGTTTAATTTAATCAGCTTGTTCTTGGATCAGAAAAGTTCAGTTCTCTTGAGCTCAAAGTATCAAGCACAAAGGCGGTTGCTCCAGCCACGGCCCGGCCCTGGGCTGCCCAGGGAGGCTGTGCCAGCTGCAGCCTGACATCCCGGGAACACCGCACGAGCATCAAGCACAGCTGGCAGTTCCTCACAAGCTCTGTGCTTGTACCTAATGCACACTCAGGAGGTCGATGGAACTGCTACAGTTCATGGAGCAAACACAATGTTTTGGAAGACTTAGATTAATTTACATTATTACATCCTTTTTAGTTTCTGGGAACCTGGTTTCTCCTCGGCAACGGCTGTTACCGAAACCTTTTCAGCRCTCAGTKTATTTTTGTTMATTTTATCAGTATTTTATGGTACTTTCAAGCAGGAAAAGAAACAGAAACAAGCCCTTCAGATGCCACTGACCGTTTCAGATGTGCCGCGTTTAGCTCTATCGCATCCCTAAGTTCCTTTTCCCTGCCAGCTCCCCGAGCCGGCAGGAACACAGCACACCAAAGAGACAGGATTTCTGCAAGCCAAAGATGTTTATACCTTGCCATTTCTCCTTGTGGTCGCTGGTGCGGGTGGTTGGCCGGCGCCGGGGGAGCCTGGCGAGCCCCACGCCCTCTCCCCAGCTCCGTGCAGCGGAGCCGCCCTGGCGGCGGCCGCCGGCTGTGACCGGCCTGGGCTCCGCCACAGACACTTGAGACTTTTTTTATGTACTACTTAATCGAAACCAAAGAAACGTTTTCTGCACCTACTTCTTCTGCAACAAACTGTTCCATTGAAAGATWAAAAAAAATTTAAAAAAAACAACAAGGAAGCATGTCAGGAAGCAAACGAGTCCCACACTGTGTTCTACAAACATCTCGGACATTTTCGGAAGCAGATCTCAAAGAAAGGGTTGACAAGAATGAGAACAAAGCAAAACCAGTACAATTGCTGCTTCATTTGACAACTCAAGTCCTCTTAAAGTTGAAGATTGTCTTTAATTTGTGCCTATGCAGTTTTTTCAAAAGAACAAGGAACAGAGCAACCAAAACCTCAACAGCTACAATACCAAAGATGAGGATTCTCACTACTTGTGTTTCAGTWTGTTTCTCCTCTTGCACGACTAATGCACATAACCCCACTGATCTCTGGACAGGTAACCACTCGTGAGTCTCTGTGCAGCCAGAAGGGTGGGTTCATTTGTGTTTTCCCTCTTTCTGCCCCACATGGCACCCCTCTGAGAGCTGCATGGACTCCAAGTGCAGGATGTTGGGATACTACCCTGGTGCATCTCCTCCCTCCAGGAAACACTTGTGGGTTGGCTGTGACTTGTGTGTTGGTCTCCTGTGTGTCTGGAGCCGTGGACAGCCACCCTCCTGCACGTGACATCGGTCCTGTGACCTCCACCCTTCTTTCTCCTCCCCAGGGATAAAACTTGCAATATGTGTGTTCCCATCTCTGTCACTGTGAGTGCTGAGCAGCGCCACAGCCCGGCTCCAAACCTCCACCTGAACCAAACCCAAGTGTTCAGCAGTTCCTGGGGCACTTCAGGAGCTGCTGCTGACATATTAGCCTTGTGCTGGGGCTGTCTCTTATACACATCTAGATGTGTATAAGAGACAGGTCCAAATGTGTCCTCAGAGCTGGAGCCCATCTTGCTCCTCTCTGCCTTTAAACAAGGGCTTCATTTTAATTGCTTCACATAACTGCTGCAGTCACTTTCCTATTAAAGTAGAAAAAAACCCAAGAAGCCTCATCTGCTCAGGACAGGAAAAGTTTCTGGAAAGTAAATTCAGGATCCTCACAGCTAAATTGACAGCATGTGCCCACTCTGGGGATCAAAGGATYCTTTGGCAGATTCCAAAGAGATTTGGAGAATCCTCGTAGCCAGACATGGAATAAAGTTGCCAAAAAATGGTCCCGATCTGTGTGGATGTATCCTGAGGGCTTCTCACCCAAATGCCAGGTGTTTGAGTGCAGAGTTTGGTGCCAGCAGGCTGTGGAGCAGGGCCCAGCTGAAGTTTCACTTTCATTCCCACCTAAGTGTCCGTCAGACCAGCCCCTGGTGCATTTTGAACTCGGCATTGCCCTCAGGGGAGCTGTCCCCTGCTGAAGTGTCCCCTGCAGTCTGCAGTGGCAGGGGATGGCACAGGACCAGGGAAAACCCCAGTGCTCCTTCCTCAGCTGCCCTTCCTGCAGTGAGAGGGCAGGGAGGTGCATTGTATCCCACAGGGAATGAGCCCAGGCATCCTCTGAGCGTGTGGGACACCTCAGTGAGGCTCACCTCCCCTGAGGGACACTCCCCTGAGGGACACTCCCCTGAGGGACATCCAGATGGCCACGGCTCTGTCTCCCACCTTCCCCAGAGGCAGAGGCAGCTGCCCACAGCTTCTGGTGGAGCCTGGGAGCAAAGACCTGGGCTTTTTGCTCCTGCTCAGAGCTCATCCAATAGCCCCAGCAAAGGGAGTTTAGATCAGGCCCTGAATTACTTACAAATTTCTCCTCAGTGACGTTCTCCCCAAATTGTGGAAGTGTTTGTTATGCAGCATTGCAGAGGAGCAACACAAACGAGGCTTCTCTGGGCTGAGGCCTCAAACCTATCATCAGTCCCAATGCATTTTCACCCAAAGATCCTGCTGCATTTTTTATCCCTGCATCTCTCATGGCCCTGTGTGTCTTCCATTTCACTGTCCACCCTTGTAGGCCTTTATGTAGCAGCTCCCTGAGACGAGGAGCGTGGCAGCCAGACTGTGGTGAGGTGTTTGTCCTGCCCACACCCCACCAGACCCCAGCAGTTGTGTTCCACCTCTGGGCCCTGTACTGATGGATCTATAGAGCTGTGTCATGTAACTTGTTGCTTTATATTTTGTGCTGCCAAAGACTCGTGTGTACAGAGAGTATCCCAGCATCTTCTGGACCAGGAACTTGGAGCCACGGCCTTGGGCACAGCCAAGATGAATTCAGCTCTCGAGAAACCTTGGCTATTGCTGGATGGGCCGTGCAGGAACAAAGAATGTGCTCGCTGACTTGGGTTGCAAAGCTTTATTGTGGATCTCTCGTACGTACAGCTGAAGCCAAAGAGCTGCGAAGCGCTGGGCCGGCAGAGCTCGCTCCGCCCGCGGGAGGGCAGGGCTCTCCTTTCCCCAGGGAAGGCACGGCATCGCCCCGGACTGCAGAGCTGCTGCCTTCGGACACGGCCAGCSCTTCCCTTGCTTGGCACAATTCCCGAGGATTTTTATGAGATGGGGAAACTTTCTACTTGGCCTCCTTTATATTTATTATGGGGAATTTTTATTGTTTAAATTTTTTAAGAAGGCAAAGCTTAAAATGGTTTTATTTTTTTTTCAGACACCTGTGGGTTTTAACCTGATATATTATCTATCAATAATGTAATTTATTTAATTTAGTCTTAGGGCAGGTCCTGAGATCTCTGTTCAGTCTGAATCCCATTGTGTTTTGTTTTAGCTTTTGAATCCAGTGGGAGTTTTGCCTGAATGTAGATGGGGGGTCAGGCTCTGGTGTTAGCTCTTTGTGTCTATTTAATTCAGCCATTTGTGAGTTCATTTGGTAGTAACTTTGCTTATTTATCTGCAGGGCTGTTGTATCGGGGATGCGAAGCCTGTTAGTAAATCCAGAGCTGGTACTGCTTTGTAGAGCAGCCAGCTTCTGTCACACAGGGGAAGAACAACTCGTTCCCTAAAAGTCTAGTTTTAATTCCTTCTTTTAATTCATTTTAATTGTTTAAATACCAACGTTTAAATTATTTAAGTTAATCTCTTCCCTCCTGATTAGAGAGTGTGACATACCTTTAGTATGGTACATGAAGCCTTCATAATATAACTTATTTATTTAACTTATTCATCGTCAGCCGGGGATGCCCTTGTAGAGTTTTTATTTTTTAATTAGAGTTATCTATAAAGCACTACAGCTGATTTCCTGTAAGAGCAGCAGAATGAACTTTGAGGACAARCAATGAATATTCAACCTAAAACTGTGTGTTCAGAAAAATAGGACAAAAAAAAAAAAAAAAGACACTGGGATACTTTGCCTGAACTTTGTGGCTTCTTAAAACTTAAGCTGGGGGGAAAATAATCCATGCCAAGCAAAAAGAGAGAAACCCTTAAACTAGCTGCTTCCAAGAATGAACTTCTGTGTGTGGAAAAAAAAAAAGAAAAAGGAAAAAAAAAGGAAAAAAGAAAAAAAAAACAGAAAAAACCTTTCTATTTCTAGTGAGAACCAAAGAGGCTACCTCACTGACTTTTCCATTTGTAATTTTAATCGTGTTGATGATACCAAAGATACCAAAGATTTCTTTCTCTGTGCGGTCTGCATTCTGCTTGTGCTCTCTGATAACTCCCACTGTTCTCTCCTACACCYAGAAACGTCCAGCAGAGCCCAGATTCCCAAAGAAACGCTACCCTGGAAGCTGCCAGTTCTGGTGATGCCCTTTTCTGTGTTCCTTTCTCCTTCCTGCCAGCCCCAGCCGTGTGCAGCCGCGGAGCGTTCCCGCCCGGGTCCCGCGGGGCTGTGTGGAGCTGGAGGCCGCTCCGGGCTTTGTCCGTCCGCACATTCCCCGGGGAATCCGCGGCCGCTGCCCGGGCCGCTATGGGCTGTGTTTGCAGCAGCAATTAGCGTTGCTAATTATTATTATTCTCGCGCTCGAGCAGAGCCCAGGGCCGGTGTGAGGCCGCAGAGCCCGGGGCAGGGGAGGAGTTCGTGCACGCATCCAGGAGCTGCTCCCTCTCCTCACCTTTGGTTGTTGTTTACAATTACCGTTTTCAGATAAAAATCAATTAATTACTTTTCTCAAGTTAGCAATGAAGTGAGGCTACATTAAGCTCCATTAGCATCACGTTCCTGAGTGATTACTTCCAAGTTGTTTGGTTGTTTGGTTGGGGAATTAGCGGTGCCCTTTGGCACTTGGGTTTGAGCCTGTTCTGTGCTGTTTATGGGCTGAAGCAATGCTCTGAGGAGCCGAGCCCAGACCTGGGCATTGCTCCTGCCCCGAGCCCCAGCCCAGGCTGGCACAGCTGCTGCAGGGCCCGGGCAGGAGGAATCCTGAGGATTCCCTGAGGAATCTGCTGGGCCGTGCCCTCTGTGCAGTCACAGAGTTACCGACAGCTCCACACAAACGCTCCGCTTTAATTAAATGCTGCCTTTTATTTTGTGTTTCTTTGGGGGTTTMAGTCTGTGTTGGAAACGGTAGGACTTGACAAGTGTGCTTTTCTCTCTGTCTGTGTGTTCCTTCAATACAAAGCTATAATAATTCTCAGGATGCCTTCTGGGCGGGGGGAGCCGGTTGTCCCTGTGCCCTCGGACACAGACAGTCCCCAGAGCTGGCAGGGTCCCCGCGGCCCCCCCGACTCCTGCTTCACTTGCAAAGAGTGATGTTACCACGGGACGAGTGCCTTGCTTGAACCAAAGCAACGATTTTGCCAGTCTAGACCTCTCTGTGCTTTTTTTTATTCTTCCTGTGAATACCTCAGCTTCGACTGGGCCGCCGAATCGTACCTGGTGGGCTTTTGTACTGTGGTGCTTTGCAATGCAGCCCTGCAAAGAACAGACTCCTGATAATACCAAAGGCTCTCCTCCTCTTTCTCCTCCTCCTCCTCCTCCTCCTTCTCCCCCTGTCCCTGATCTCTCTTTCTCCATGGTTCCAAAGCTTTATTATGAACTGGGCATGTTGGCAACGCAGACCGTGCAATCCCTTACCGAATTTTCTCAGATATACCTCATAGAGAATAGCTGTTTAGCGTAATGTTATTATAGCGTATGTAATAAATTATTCACTGTTTCTTTTTGGTAACTGTGATTTAAAAGAAAAAAAAACCAGAAGAAGAAGCTTTATATGTTTTAGGTTGTGCTTTTGTACTAGACGGAGAAGGTGCGCTTAAAAATGTACGTCAGTCTTTCTTCCCATTGGGTTTTTTTGTTATTATGGATCGGGGAAAAGTTGCAGAATGAGCCCAAAGTTTACAGTTTCATATTTTGCTGAAGAAACAATCTGTGTTCATTTGCTCTGTTGGAAAAAAAAAAAAAAAAGAAAAAAAAAGAGGAAAAAAATTATTTTCTACATTTGTGCTACTTGGTCTGAAGAGCTGATTGTCCTGTGTGACGGTGTAGTATTATAATTAGCAACTGCCAATCAGCGCTCCCATGTTTATGCATGAGGCAAACCCTTAGCAGTGTGATGCATCGTGGTTCTTAATGGCAACTTCTTCCTTTGGGTTTGGGACGAGGTCTTTGGCTTGGTGGTATTTATTTATGCATGGAGCCTGTTAGCTGTTCGCAGTCGTGGCGCAGTTGTGTTTGCATTTACGCTCTGAAATCACGCCGGGTTCGCCCCACGCAGCTCAGCACTGCTCGGGGCAGGTGTCCAGATCAGCTCTGGTCTGTCCCTGTGCTAAACACACCCAAATTCAATTCCAATGAAATTGCCATCTGGRGAGAAGTTTGGCCAACTGGCAGCTTCTCCCCAGCGATTCGATTCCCTCAGTCCCCTGGCAGTGCATGCCCTGCTCCTCACGGAGGCTGCCGTGTGCTTCTCCCGGGGTCAGGAGTTCCTTTGGCTTTATGGCAGCCCCTGGGCACAGCAGGGCYGGCCGGGGTGGGGGCTCAGGGACCACCCTGCCCCTCCCCTGCTCCTGCCCGGCCCAGCCATGGCAGCTGCTGTGCCAGCAGGGGCAGGGCACATGAGCCTGGGCTCAGCAGTGCTGTCCCAGCCGTGTCACCTGGCCTGAGTCCATCTGAGCACTCCAGCTGTGTCCTGTGCTGCTGCTGCCCTGACTCCGGCATCCCCTGGCCCAGCCCCTGCCCTGGGGCCAGGTTTGTGSAGGTGCTTTATCCCCCTTTGGTTTGTCCAGATTCACGCTTGAGCCCCCCCGTTTAAGGATGGGTTGTGTTGTCTCTCTGGGTCCAGCTTCAGAGCCCTGATGTCCCCTGCTCCCAGGCCGTGCTGGACATAAAGCCAAACCAACTGCTCCGTGCCCTGCACTCTGCGTGGAAAAGCAGGCCTGGGGAGGGGCAGTGGCAGTCTGCTGAGGAGGCCTCTGAGTGTTGATATGGTCTGTCATTAAGGGTATTTTAGAGATGTGCTCTCATTAGTGCAAGGAGACCTTTTCATTTGGCCTTACTCGGTAGGTTGTGATAGTAATGGAAGCTGTGTAATATAGCCGGGTTATTTTCTTTCCTGATTTCTCTGCCAAAGACAGTAACAGACACAAGAACTTTAAACAGGGGTTTTTGTAAGACAGTTGATGATTGTAACAGTGGTTCATCTTCCAGAACTTTCCACGTTGTTCCGCAATAAGCAGAGCGGGACGTTGGGCAGAGCCCTGCTGGCAGATGCCACCACTCCTCACCGACACGCAGTTGTTGTGACCCAGGCCGAGTACACCTGCATTCCTCAGCCCAGAGGCCACCAGGGGTATGGGAGGCCGTGGCAAGGGCACGGCGGGGCTGCCACGAGCTGCTCCAGCTGGCTGGAATTTGCCAAGGTACTTGTATTATGAAATTTAAGGTCTATTTTATTATGTCATTTTATGTCATTTTTTAACTTTGTGGAAGGTGGTATGTTGAACTGAGTGTAAGCTGAGTTTTTCAGACAAATAAAGTAGCTAAAGAGTGAATGTTATTTTATCATTAAAGGGTTTTTACTCACTGATTTGTGCCAATAGATGTCCTTTATCTCAATGACAAGTATTACATTGCTTTCAAAGTTTTATTTATAGCTATTGATGTAAAACCCCCACASACATATTATTTGCCAAAGTTCAATAAAGGAGGAAAACAATGCTTTTGCTGCCTTGTGCGATCAGAAGTTCCTGCTTTTTTCCCAGGGTTTTTTCCACCACAGCTCCATCCCACACCAAGGGGTGCAGTGGAGCCAAGGGGGACTCAGGCTGCTGCAGCTCTGAGGGGTGAGCAGAGCTGAGCACAGGCCCCAGTGTAGGACCACATCCCAAAAATGCCACCTGGGACCAGGGGCCTGGCCAAGCGTGAGCAACAGCAGGAAAAGGATCTGGCACCTCCCACGAGCACAGCCTGTGTAGCTGTGGTATTACAGGAGAAACCACTTTGTATTTGTGTAAGTCATGGRATTATATGATGCAATGTAATTACCGTAAAATTATGTTAGTTATTGCACTTTCTTTCCCTGAAGCAGCTCTGCGGGAGGAGGCAGGAGGTTCCTGGAGCTGAAATTCCATGGCAAGGAGGATGTAGCAGGTTTGCCTTCATTCATTCATTCATTTATTCAGTCAGTCAGTCAGTCAGTCAGTCAGTCAGTCAGTCAGTCAGTCAGTCAGTCACTTACCCTAGCTGTGGACAAATCTTGTTTGTTTCATTTCCTCGGAAAAAAGCAAAACAAAGTGCACAAGAAAAGCACTTTGTTGTATTTCTGTCTTTAAAATCCAAACMAACCCAGCCCTTTCTTGCCCTAAGTCACTCCTGTGACCACCTGGAGCAGGGTCAGCCTGGGGAAGGAATGGGGAGCCCCCAGAGCCCCCCCAGCACCGTGTCCCAGCCCCAGAGCAGTGACAAGGCCCTGCCGTGGGGTTTATTGTCTGGGATCTAACCTTGGCACCAATGTCTAACCTTGGGGTTAATAAACTCACTGAAAAATTTGTTTTCATGCTCATTCTCTTTGTGTCCCTCTCTCGACACTGAGCCAGATTCTGCCATTAATTAAATTTACGCTGCTTCATTTCACTTTGCTGAGTGGCCACGGGTGCAGATAAGGCAGAGCTGCCTCCTCAGCACTTTGTGTCACAGAGCCCAGGACGTGGCTCTTGCAGCCTCCTTTCCTTCTCCCTCTGCTGGGGAGGGCTGCAGAGCCGGGGCCACCAGGCACAGGAAGGGTAAAAACCCTTTAACAGCAAAGAGGCAACAGCGGTGACACCGAGACTAATGCAGCCACGGCAGGTCATTTCCATCTCACTTGCAGGATTGTTCCCCCGGGGATGCATTTTCCAGGCACTTAGCAGTGGGCACAGCTGGAAGAGGGAAATGGGACCATTTCATTAAGCTGAAGGATGAGCTGGGCGTGTGGGAGGATTGCAGCCGGGCGGGGGTGCTGCATCAGCATCAGCTTTTCCCMGTGCCAGGCTGTGCCCCTGAGCTCGGGTCCAGGGCCGGCTCTGGACCCATGGAGCTCATTCCTCAGCTCTCTGTTCCCTAACCCTGCCAGGAATCACAGCTATCCCAGGTTAAAGTGCTGCAAATCCCCCTCGGGAGCAGACACCGCGCTCCCATCCTCCTCCTGCTCCTCGGGCAGCGCATCTGTCAGGATGAACTCGGCAGTAATGAGCTGCCATGTGGGACCCGCCCTGAGCACAGCGCGGCTCCCTCCCGGCTGCAGGCGAAGTGCTGGCAGCTCTTCTGATCCCAACACTCCACAGCACTTGAAACCCTGCGGGAATTCCCTCGGGAAACAGCCTGGGATGCAGCCTGCAGGGAAAGCTGCMCACCAACAGCGAGTCAGGGTGAGGGAAGTGGGTTTCTTTTGGAGGAGCTTTTGCAATGCCGCTGATTTTCAGCACTCGTGGGATGGAGGCGCTGAAGGAAAACAACCAGGACAAAAAACCACCTTGGAATAGGCAGCATGACAGGATAGCACAGCGGGATCATCAGGTGGGAACATCTGTCACCAATGCCCACACTCAGAGAGAACAAGGCCAGCTCTGCCTGCCAGAAACTGCACCCACTGGAAGCTGCCTTCAGCCTCTGCACGCAGCAGCCCTCCAGGAGCGACTCCAGGCTCCAGCTCAGAAAAGGGATAATGGCAGGAAGCCATAAGATATTAAACCAGCAGATTAAAACATACAAGACCACTTTGGGTCATGTTACACCTCCGTCCCCTCCCGCCTGACAGCACAAGAACTCCAGGGCAGTAAAAGAGAACCGTAATGGCCCAATAACTGCGGGATAAAAGCGCTGGGGAGCTGGCTGTGAGGAGCCCAATAACTGCAGGATAAAACGCTGGGGAGCTGGCTGTGAGGAACCCAATAACTCCGGGATAAAACGCTGGGGAGCTGGCTGTGAGGAGCCCAATAAATGCGGGATAAAACGCTGGGGAGCTGGCTGTGAGGAGCCCAGTAACTGCGGGATAAAACGCTGGGGAGCTGGCTGTGAGGAACCCAATAACTCTGCGATAAAAGCACTGGGGAGCTGGCTGTGAGGAGCCCAATAACTGCGGGATAAAACGCTGGGGAGCTGGCTGTGAGGAGCCCAATGGGGGAGCTGGCTGTGAGGAGCCCAGCCTGGGCACGGAGCCCCCCCGGAGTGCTCCCAGCATTATCCCTTAAGTGCTCGTTTAAGCTTCCTTGGAAATGCCCCGCTGGAGAAACGCAATTAGGSCTCAAGTGCGGGTGATGTTCACACGTTATGGATCATCCTTAAAGACGACAGGAGACTGCAGCGCTCTGGATTCCCTCTGCATCATTCCAGGAACTGCCAGGCTCCGGGKCTGCAATCCCTTCCCTGCCCAGTGAGCCATGGCACCACAGCAGCACCTCCAGTGACTCACAGAACCCCAGGCTGGCTGGAACAGAGCTTACAGACGTCCCAGGGGCAGGACAGCTCCCACCAGGGCAGTGCTCCAAGCCTGCTCTGCACAGCTCTGGGGTGGGAAGGAGGAATTCCTCCCTCCCCACTTGGTGGCCTTGTGCTCTGCTGGCCTTTGGGGCTCAGGTGTCACCAGAGCAACCTCTGAGCCCGGGGACCAAAGGCTGTGTGTGCTGGAGATGATCCCTCTCTGGACAGACAATCCATCTCCAGAGTCATGGGAAGGATGCTCATCAGCCAGGCCAATGGACTCAAATTAAATAACCTCTTCCTGGCACTTACTGCTGAGCACAAATTTAGCAGGAAAACAAAAGGCAGGCTTTAGACCTGGTCCAAATTTGCAAATCCCTGTCGCTCTACAGGCAGAAGTAGAACCTGCTCCTGAGGGCTTGAAATGCTGATTGACAGCTAAATCCCTCACCCAGGTTGTGCTGCTGGAGACAAGTACTTTCAAGGAACATGAGAGACACAGCACAGCCCATACATCCTCAGGAATTTGCTCCTGGAAACACAAAAAAACCACAGCCAAGCAGGAAAGCAGGTGGAGAGTGAGCCCTTCAGAACGAGGGAGGGAAGGAAAAGTGCTTCCACAATGTCAGAGACTGTTTTGGACTCAAATATGCCATTGCCAAAGTTCTGCCAGGCTCACACAGCCAATCCCCACTCCAAGGTAACCCAGCAAAGCTTGGACTGAGATTCCAGRAGAACAGAAGCACCACCACTGCTCTCCTCCACATTTCCCACCTTCCATTGGGCTGGGTTTGCATCCTGCCCTCTCCCATCACAGCCCAGTCACAGAGCTCACTAATGGATCAGCCTAAGTATCCAACATCTCCAATCCCTGCTCTAGAAAGTAATCAATCCAGCACTTAATTAGTAACATCAGCAAGGAGCTGCCCAGAGACCACTAACAGGGAACAGAATAAATTGTCCATCTCAGGTGGGACCCCACACCAGGGCAAATCCCTGATTCCCCTTCTCCAGTCTTTTCAGACTCACCCCAGCCTGACACCAGAGGTGCAGAGAGCTTCAACCACCAGCATGAARGGCTCTTACAAAGACACACAGCTCAGTTATTTCCTCAAAAGAACTTTAATTGGAATTCCATCCTTACGGCAAATGACACACAGAAGGAGTATCCAAATTTGCTGTGTTACATCAAATGGAAGTCCTTGGTCAATCTGAAATGCATATGTTGGGCCAAAAGCAAGGATCTGTACACATCTGGCATTAACAGAACCAAAGGAGCTGCAGCTTACACTGCAAAGTGAGCGTGGTGGGAAGGGAGAATTCACTGAGCTTTCAGGTACTCCTAGGGAAACCCTGGCCCCACTGGACTCAGCTGTGCCATCCTCCTCTCCAGGGGACAGCAGGAGGCCAGCTCTGACACCATCCACAGCCCTCTGGTGTCACAGCACCTTCTGGAAGCTTCCACCTTCTCTGAAATGCAGTGAGGACCGAGGGACGAAAAGAGACTCGAAGAAAAATTCACTCAATAATGAAAAAGTAAGCCAAATTGCAGTGTTAAAGCAGGAAAACAAGCTCACCCCTTTCCTTCCCATTTCTTCCCTCAGGACACCACGGGCTGTTCCTAACTCCTCAATTTCAGTCAATATCCTGAGGCTAGAGCTCCACAGCGCTGGGAGCTCTGGTGGGCAGAGCCCCTGCCCAGCTCCCTGCTGGGGCAGGAGYACAGTGACCCCTGCCAGCCCCAAAGTCCCCCACGGCTCCCAGAACACCTGTGGGGCAGGGTGGGCTGCCAACTCAGAGGGACACAGCACTGAGAGGGCTCAGGAAGGCACCTGCACCATGGATCCATCTCTCCCCAGGGCACACACTCACCCAACCCGCTGGGCATTGRCCTGGGAGATGAGGAACCCCTCAGAAACCTTGATAGAAACTACCCTCTGACAGCAAACAGCACCACCAGCTCAGTGAGACAGACTCCATCTGCTAAAAGCTGGAAAATTAAGTGATTTCCACATGATGGTGTAATGGCAGCAACAGAGTAATTATCCCGCTTGTGGTTAGAACACTCAAAAGTGAATTTTAAGTACCTTTTATTACTGGGGACAAATGYAATGCCTCAGAATCAGTGCCAGCTAGTATTTACAGGACTCTCTCCAGTATGAAAATGAAAAGCCATCTGTATTTATAATACCACAAGGTTCATATGATGTTAACCTTTGCTTTCCACACTTGTAAATGTGGTGGTCACAGCCTGGACCACCTGAAGGTCCACGTTCCCTCCAGCTGTGAGGAAACAGGAGCGGGCAGGAAGATTTGACAGACCAGACTGTTTTGCACTGATCCCAAAGTGTCACGCAGAGAAGTGAAACAGAGGAAGTTCTTTGTCCAAGGAGAGGTGTAAGGCCAGTGTTCCCAGACATCCTGGACATTTCTGCTCCTTTTCCCTGCCCAGGCAGTGAGCAGAGCCCAGGGGGAGGGAGAGGAGGGAGAAGAGAAGCTCCTGGCTCCCTGCCACTGAAACAGGCACAGGCATGAAGGGTCAAGGAAGACTTTCTGTGGGGAACAGGGTGCTGCAGGAGGTTCTGGCACTGGAGGAATCTCAGTCTGTCTCACCCTGGGAAGCAGGTATGGCAGTGGAGCAAGCAGCTCTCCAGAGGTATTTGGGATTTACAGCACTCCATGGGTGCTCAACACGGGATCTATCCGTTCCTTTAGTACCCCATCCTTAATTCCAACAACAAACCAGAACGGGACAAACCCCTGATACACCACAGGAGGCCTCTTCTCTCTTTAAACACCCTGTTCCCAAAGGACCTGRGGTGCAAACTGCTGAGCAGATCAGCCTGGCTGAGCAGCATGGCATCTGCTTCCCAGCCACCAGCAGTTCCCAGGAACCAGCCYGCAGTGCCCAGGTCCTGGCATTTCAGTGCTAAGGACATCAAGTAAACGCGTGCCCAAGGAGGTGCCAGCAGGCTGCCACACGAAGGGCTCAGTGCCACTGTCACAGCTTTGCTCCTGCCCCGGCAGGCAGGAGGGGACCCTGTGCCCCAGGGGGCACACCCGGTGCCAGGGCCCTGCCCAGCACTGCGGGCTGGCAGCCTCTCAGGAGAGCCCCAGCACAGGGCTGCCTGCGCTCAGGCATCTGCAGCGGGAAACCCAAATTACTCCTGACTGATCATCTCCGTTTCAACAACAGCAATTAAGCCAGATCAATCCTACCTATGGCACTCCATAGGTATCCCACAAAACCACAGTGCTGTGGCACAGTAGAAAGCACAGAGTGGATCTATAAACCTCCTGGAGAACAAGCCTGACTTCCTAAATTTACTTCACCAAACAGAAAAAGCCCTTTTTAATAAAAATAAGAATTTAAAAAGCCATTCTGCTTAACAGATAAGCCAACATGTTTCCACACATGCTCTTGCTMGACTTGAAACACACAGTTTCAATGGAGCAAATTCTCCAGTATTACCCAAGYAGGCTAATTCCCTAATTCCTTTCAATTCATACTGTTCAAATACTTTCCTGCAGATAACGAAAATGTTTTTCCTAGAAAATGTAAACAAGTTTTGTTTGTGCGTTCTACTAYCCCAGCTAAGCTTTCACAGGAAGTTTCCAGCAGGAGAAAACCAAACCAAAACAAAGCCTTATCTTTATACTCTAAAAAAAAAAAAAAAAAATTAAAAAAAAATATATACATACACACCTTATTAAAAAGCATTAGAAGTAACCTGATCTCCAAAGTCTCCAAAGCCAGCTGCAAAGCYCCTCTYAGAACAGACCACAGACYGTGCTGGTCACACTGCACCTTAACCAAAACCACWATCAGTGTACCTTCGACCTGGCCAAGTTAATGAACTCCTGACCACCCTGCACACAAGTAAATCCCTGCATAGAAATAGAAGCTAACTGTAAAAAAGCTGTGTAGGATTTTCTGTGTATCCTGCTGGGCTCATCCTAAGTCCCTGTCAGGGTCGGATGACAGGAGATCTCCTCACACCCGACAGGATAAATGCCCTTATCTCCCCACTCCCTACAACTCTTCTCAACCAAAGAAAACACCAGAAGGATCCCCCAAGGCAAGCTGTGCGTGCTGCAGGGGACACAGCAGCCCTGGGCTGTTCTGAGGGCTGCTGGGCTGGCTCACAGGGGCTGGCTGCTGAAGAACGCCTTGGTCTCCCTGCACACGGGGTTGACGCACAGCGGGCAGCACAGCGTCAGCTGCCGGGAGCACACCTCGTTGGACTGCAGGTGGGAGCACACCAGGTCTGCCAGGGCCTGCAGGGAGGGGAGGAAAGGTCAGAGGGAGCAAATCCAGCCGTGCAATCCCYCCAGCCCAACTGGGCACCCCGTGTCCCCTTCTGACCAAACCGCACAAACTGCGGCACGACCAACCCCTCCGTGCTGGGCAGAGCAGGTACAAGGGGTTCCATTTCTGCTCTGAAACTCAAAATGCCTTAAAACCACCTGAAAACATCCACACCCAGCAGGAAACACAACTGCAAACCTGTACAGCCACTGCAACATAGCAGATACCTTGGAGAACAGTGGATTTCCATTGAGAGACTCCGCTCTTCTGATGTTTTCAACTCCACACTGAATCAAAAATAAGGAGGAAAAAGTTAAACCTGTTCATCTGATCCTTCACTGAGTAGCCTCCAAAATCTTTCCACTTCATTCAGAAGTCRCCCCAAAATGAMAGGATTAAATGCAGTATCACAGCAAAAATTATTATGGGGCAACATTACATTTTGTTGCCATTCATTCACTGAATGAATGAAAATGACTCATTGTTTTTGAGCAATATTTGTAATGGTTAAAACACCTAAATCTACACAGACAAACTCCCACCTGTTTTGTGGTTAAGCCAGTTCAGATTAATTTTTGATTTACAGGAAAATAAAGCTAACCCCAAATAATATTGCAAGAAGCAACTACAAAGCAAATTGCAAGTCAGGGGAAATAATTTCAGAGCAGGGACCAAACCCACAGAGCACTCACCTCGTTGGCCAAAACCTGGGCATACTCGATGTCCAGCTCATACAGAGTCTCAATGTGGTCACTGGTAAATGCTATGGGGACCAGCAGCATGTTCTTCTTTCCTCTCTGGCACAGGCCTTTAATGGTCTCGTCTGTCTGGGGACCAAGCCAGGGCATTGGTCCAACCTGGAACAAAAAAGCAGAAAAAAGGGAAAACACTCATTAAATCATTCTTACAAAGAGCACCCACATTTCCTTAGGCAGCATGACAGAGCAGRTTATGGATGGGATACAAACAGCTATTTTTATTTCCCTGCTTCTGGTTGTACTTCTCACTCTCTCCACTGAATGTTTAATGAAGACACACTTCCCACCATTACATCTCAAAGGAACAGAACCTGGGCTGGCCTGAACAAGAYTGAAGAAAATAACCAAAAATGTAAGTAAAGGTGTCTTTTTTCCAGCCCAGTGAGACCCTGCACAGGCTTTACCAGCTCCCCTGAGCACTCACCTTGGACTGCCACACCAGCCTGTAAGGGTTGGAGTAGTTGAGCTTCTCCATGACCCTCTGGACAGTAGCTCCCACTTCCTGAGGGTAGGGATCGCCACGGTTCACCACCTGCACCCAAGCACAGCACACCTTTGGCACGGTGAACAGCCTGGGAAGGACCAGGCCTGCCTGGCACTTCACAGCTGTGTGCCCACACCCTGCCCTGGGTAACTCACAGACATGGGCAGCGAGTGGGCTGAGAAGAGGATGACCACCTCTTTCCTTTTGTCTGGYGGGAACAGGTTCAGTTCCTTCTGGATGTGATCAGCGAAGCACTGCTCAGGGAAACACAAACAAAGCCCTGAGTGGGGAACGCTGCAGGCATCCCTGCTCTCAGTGATGCACACGGGCAGCTCCCATGTCCCTGCTGCCTTAAGCACCCCCAATTTCCCTCAGTGTGCACGGCACTCACACAGTGTGTCAGGAGAGTCACCAGCACAGGCAGCTCCACCCTGCCTGCCCTTGGTGCTTCTTCACCTGCTCAGCACACCACAGAAACTGCAAACCCACACAAAAGCTCCCTCATAAAGACCAAAGAGCCATTTTCTCTGGAAAGAGAGCAGCACAAAGGCTTCCCTTCACTGCTCCTGCCACAGCCAGAAATGACTCTGTGCTGCCAGAGGGGAATCTGACAAACCAACATAATCTCTGTGTGTGCTGGTCACAGACCTGCTCTGAGCAGGAATTTGGACTAATGGCCTGCAGAGGTTCCTTCCAGCCACCACCATTAGGGTAACATCCCCGAGCTTTTAAAACAGGAGGTGCACAATGGTTGCTTTCACACATTATCCTGCCAAAGCATGGGGCATGAAATAACTCTCCTCCTGTAATTTCAGACATGGTAGGCAAGACCCATTTCATCACACAACTAAAATGCACCCTCAGATTGAAGCCTTCCTGTTATCCTTCCTCAGTATTATCTCCATATTTYAAAAGAAAATGTATAAACCCCAAAGCCTTCAGATCCACACCTGAATGAGAAGGGGATGTGTGGGCCAYCGGTCAATTATGCTCCACTTCATCTTTGGCTTCTCCCCTCTCTGGTGATAGTAGCGATAAATGGCATTTAAACTGCTTCCTGAAACAGAGRATTCACAACACACGTTCAGCCAGGCCACCAGCAAGCTGTCAGACTGGAACAGCTCTGCAGCAAGCTATAATCATATTTTAAAATGCTGCCTAATTAAAACACAGCCGTAAATCAGAGCTGAGAGTCTCCAGTGGGAACAATTAGAGCCCAGCTCACACAGCGCAGCAGGCTGGTCAGAGCTCCCAGGGCTCAGCCACACGCCCAGGGCTCACCTGTGGTGGAGCAGCTGTACTGGGGGTACTGGGTGAAGGCGATGGCCCTCTGGATGCCGTCCCTCTCCATCTGCTCCACGGCCTCCTCGGTCAGCGGGTGCACGTAGCGGAACCCGATGTAGTACTTGTGAGGGGCTGCCAGCCCAGCACACAGCAGGGCAGGGACAGGGAGAATCACAGCAACACATTGTTATACATCAAACACACAGGAACTGCCGGGCTGAACTGCTGAAATTAACTTGCTGATATGTTCTGGCTGCTTTGGTAAAGCTCCGTCATGTAAACACATTTCTGGTACCTCACTCGGCTGTGATKAGAATTTAAAAATTATTTATATTATGGTTTGCTTCTGCAGGAACATCACTTGCCTGCTTCTCCTGCACTTAGCAGAGGCACAGTTCCCAGCCTGGACAGAGCCCCRGTGTCTCACCGAGCAAGTCCTGATTTTAAGGACATAAAGGTAAAAAGTGTCACTAGGAGAAGCTAAATGAACACCCCGATGCCCTCACAGCTCCAGCTGCCCCCCCTGCCCAGCACGCCTGCTCTGAGGGCACCCGAGCCCCAAGGGCCAGCACTGCTGTCTGGGGCAGCAGAGCAGTGAATCAGAGACATGTGCTCTCCCATCCTGATTTTGGAGGCCTTTTATAAAAAGCTGCATGGCTTTAACACCTAATTTTGGCAGCAATGTGATTCTCCCTGAGGACATCTCAGGTTCCTCCATTTTTTCTCTCCAATCCTTTGGGTGCCAGCTTTGGGAGCACGGCTTGGTTAGGGGAAGGGAAGGAGGCAGGGGAGGTGTCATGGTTTGACATTAGCACAATGCCAGTGCACTATGAAAATATACTTCTTTCGGTGTTGCTGTTTTGTTTTTTTAAGTGGAGGACAGAGGTTCTTAGGAGAACAAAAGCCAAGTTTCTTTGTCAGGGTTTCCGGGTCAGTGGCTCTGAACTAACATTTAGCAGGTTTCTGAAGGAAGCAGATGTCCCGTGCTTGGGCTCCACTCCGCACACTTGTGCAGGATTCAGAAAACAGGTTTAGTCAGCCCCAGTTCTCTGCAGGAGGCAGGGGAGCTCCCAGCTGGGAGCAGCAGCAAATAAAGACCCAACTTGAGGAGCCCTTGAGCCAGTAACCTCATTAACATCTCTGAATGGCACTAAAGACAGAAGTCTGACTGACCACAGTGGGGACTGGAGGAGTTTAACCTGGGAAAGGACATTTTGGGAAGAACATGGCCAGCCTGGAAGCAATACCCTCCCAGTGCCAGGTTTTGTTCAGGGCTGTGGGCAGCAAAGAGAGGTGCTGGTGTCTGGACACAGGCTGTTTAAATAATAGTGCTCAGCACATTCTATTGTTAAACTGCAGCTGCTTTCAAGTCAAAAAGAAGCCTCCAGAGGACTTATCAGGTGGGAGAGGTGCCCAGAGAAGGGTGTGACTGCACAGAGAGTGGTCACCAAACAAAAGCAAGTGGGAGTGGGACACTGGGAAAAGCAGATAAACCTTCCAAGCCTTATCTGCAGAACCTGCTGCAAGGCTGACCCTTCAGGGCTCCTGCTCCAAGAGCAATCCTGCCTGGGATGACASAGCAGGCCTCAGGCTCTGACTGCACCTGCAGGGACCACAGCTCAAACTGATGCTACCAGGCAGAGTRGCACAGGCTATCCCATACCAGCACTCCCTGCTGGGAGGCATTCTGTGACACAGAGACAGGGGAAGGAGGCTGTATTCATGTTTGAAGGTTTCTCATCATGAAGGACTGGCAAAGAGAGCATCTCCTTCCCTGCCAGCCAAGCTGCCCAGCCTTATCTCCTGCTGTGTCCCTGGGTGGGGCTCACCGCTATCGCTCAGCCTGTCCTGCACTGCTCATCTACAAAGCCTTGTCTTTTCCCAGCTGTGCTCCTCTCAGCCCTGCAGCAGCTGCTGAGAACACCACTCTGAACACCCCTCCCACACCCACCTTGGTGCTCACATGAAATACATTCCCCTTTCCTCCCCTCTAGGCCTCAGCCACTTGTCCTCAGTGCAGGCTTCCTCAGGCCCAAGCAGGGCTCACAGGGCAAGGCACGGTGCCTGGCAGTGCCACACACCAAGGGACACTCCTGGCACCTGAAAATAACACACTCAGTCTGCCACAGCCATCTGCCCATGGTCACAGGAGAGACAGAGGTGGCTCCCTGAGCCCAGCCTTCCATAACAACCTCACAATGAATGGAATCCCTTCTGCACTGTCTTTGCCATGGGATTTCCCAGCAGGGAGGAAATGCACACCACCCCACAAGGAAACCAAGCAGTCAAAGCTGCTTTGCAGCAAACRGTCCCAAGCCAGAGAGCAGAAGCAAGCCGTGGGGGGCTGAGCAGAGCAGTACCAGTGCGAGGAGACATGCTGTCCAGCAGCTTCACCATGCCCTCTCCCTGCAGCGCTGTCCACTTCTTGATGGGAGAGCCGCCGCCAATCCTGCTGTACTGCTCCTGGATCTTGGGCGTGCGGCGCCGGGCGATCAGCGGGGCCAGCTTACTGCAGCGGGGGAGAGGGCAGCGTTACCAGCACAGCCCAAACTCCCTCCCCGAGCTCTGCTCTGCAGGCTTTGCCTGGCAATCTCTGCAAACTGCAGCCAAGCAGCACAGCTTGTTAGATGCTCTATTCCACCACCCTTCCCACACCTCGGTCTGCAGTTCAAAGAGAACAGCCACGGCAAACCCAGTCCAGAGGGCTCCAGCACTGTCCCCTGCACTGACTGCTCCCAGGAGGAAGCACTCTCAGGGAGTGCTGCCCTCCACAGAAATAAGTATTTACAGCAACACCCAACACTGCCTGTACCACAGGAGATCCCAGTGCTCCTCACTTTTGAACAGGAAGGGTCATCAGATCCCTGTCCAGGAAGAGACGCAGCAGGAAATCGTGGACATCGTCCAGCCGCTCTGGGCCTCCCATGTTCAACATCAAGATTCCTGTCTTAGGTTTCCTAGGGAARCAAGAGACATTTCAAATCCTAATGACCCACTGCTTGTATTTTTATTACAATGACAAAACAACCAGCTCATCCTCCCACATTTGCCTTTTGCAAAGGCAGCTCCTATCCCAAGGCTCCTCCTGCTTATGTAAAYACTTGCACTAGGAACAGGAATGGCCAGACACAAGTATCTACATGATCTTTGGTTTTTTAAAAGGAAACCACTTTGTAACACAAACTTTAGCTGGAAACACACTAAGAAAGCTGTCTCACAGCTGCTGGCTCTAAGGGAGGTTATAAAACAGGGTCTCAGCTGTGCATTCCAACCAAACCAAGCAGCAGCTTCCCCGGCAAGCAAATGAGCCACTCACACAAGTCTTTGTCTTCATTACTGTGGGGACACATCTCCTGCAGCAGTGACAGCAGCAAGAAGCCTTTCTACACACAAATTCATTGCAGGGCCAGTTGTGTTTGGGTTGGGTTTTCCAGAATGGATTTTCTATCTGGGTGCAGGTCTGGCACACTGTTGTAAGGATAATGTCCCACAGGGCACAGCAGCACAGATGGCGGTATCAGCATTTACAGAATGGCTGCTGATCACAACTCTCACCCCATTTCCCCATGGAATTGTTTCCCCTGCCCAAGGGAGCTCAGAGACAAGTCCCTCACTTCCCCAGCAGATGGTTCAGGTTGCACAGGGAGCTCTGCCCTTTTGTTAAGGCCAAAGTCTCACAACAGGGCACTGAGAGGAGCCAGGCCTGCCCCAATGTTTCGGGACCTCAGCTTCCATTCCCTTTCTGCTAGAGTGTGTATCAGAAGGCTGCTGAACGAAACCCAGGAATGACAATGAACAATGATGATAATGAATGTCCCTGCACTGCTCCTGCAGCACCTCAGGCCTGACAAGGGCCCGGCCCAGGGGCTGTGCAGGAGCAGGGCTGTCCCTGCCGAGGCAGGGTGAGTGCAGACAGGCAGATACACAATCACACACACACAGCAGCCCAGCCCGGGCTGCCCCGCGGCTATCGGGATGGGCAGGGCCTGCACACACACACACACAGGCACACACAGGGCACACACACAGCACAGGGCACACACACACACACACACACACACACAGGGCACACACACTGCGTGCCCACACACACACACAGCACAGGGCACACACCCACCGTGCACACACACACACACACACACGGCACACACACACAGGGCACACACACCCACACCCACCGCTCCTGGGGCTGCTCCCGCGGCCGGGCGCTCTCCGTCACCGCCGCCGCCGTGGCCTGGCCTCTCCATCGCAGCGGCACCCGCAGCTGGCTGCAGCTCCTCAGCACTGCSGAGAGACACAGCCCTGTCACCCGGGGCAGGCAGTGCTGATCCCCCAGGCACAGCACACAAACCCCCCAGCACACCAAAACCCAAAGCTAAACCTTGCTAATCTGTGAGTTCCAATCATAACTCCAAAATAACCGGCAGAAACAAGGGGCTGACCCTCAGGAATAAGCATCAGACTGTGTCACTCTTCGTGGGTCAGACACACCTGGGCTAATCCCAGACAGGACAGGATTTCCACACCGTGTCTACAATGTAGGTTGGACATCTGCTCCTGTTTGAACGCCGAGCAGCARCTCCAGAATGCATGTACAAGTCTGCACACAYCTCCCTCCCTCYCCAGCTCCCCTGGAGCCCCTTTAGCCACTGGAAATGGCTCTGATGTCTCCCTGGATCCTTCTTTTCTCCCGGCTAAACACCCCCAGCTCCCCCAGGCTGGCTCCAGAGCAGAGAGGCTCCAGCCCTGGAGCATCTCCATGGCTTTCTCTGGACTCACTCCAGCATCTCCCTATGCCAGGGGCCCTGCAGCTGAACACAACTAGATTACCCTTAAGGCTCCTTCCAACCCATTCCATACAGCTCCATACAATTCCATGCTGGTTACAGCCTGCCTTTTCAAAAGGCACACTTCGTTCTCCTCAGGAGTTCATCGTCRTTACATGGTATTCTTTTAGCACAGAAATAGTGTGAATTGCTCATGGTGAAAAAAAAATAAGGKTAAATTCTGCATCCCCGTCTCTCCGGCAATTGTTCAGCGCGACATCTCCSCTGTCAGACCACAGGAGCTCAGCAGCAATTGAGCCCCAACAGCACCGAGCTCCTCAGCAGCCGACCCACCCGCTGGGAAGAGCATCTTACAGCTCACAGCTCTCTAATAACCTCCTGAACAGATGCTGAACGGCCTCAAAACCCGCTGAAATGAATGGCAACAAAACGCATCCTGCAAATCCAGCCTCTTACTCGGGATTAYGAGTGCCTASCTGTGGATGCCTGCATCTGCACTGATACAAAAGGCTGCAAACTAAAGAACTTCARGCATCGCTGATGCCTGAAAGGTCCTTTTCAAATAATCATTTTTTACTTCCAGTTCTGGGGTTRTTACTTTCTGAGGTGCTGGCACTATATGCCAGTTATAGAGAACAATAAAAGGAGAAGTTTCAATGGCTGCATTGATACTCCTGCACTGTAAGAACTTTTGGTTTTGGCCCAGAGGGTGGCTGGGCACCGACCASGCTCCCCAGGGAATGGTCAGAGCCCCGAGGCTGCCAGAGCTCCAGGAGCGCTTGGATAAYGCTCTCAGGCACAGGGTGGCATTGCTGGGGTGTCCTGTGCAGGGCCAGGAGCTGAATCAACGACCAGGAGTCCCTTCCAACCCAGGACATCCTGCAAGTGTCTGACTTAGGAGGAGGTTAGGCACGTTTCCACCTGCATCATGAAGGACACAGCGCAGAGTGCWACGAGTACGGTCCCAGCTTGATGGAGCATTGATAAAAGTGTTCTTTCACATGTTTTAGAAGCGGCACTGCGGTATCAAAAGTCTAAAGCGAGTAGCGGGCTGGGTAAGCCCGCAGTGCCTGCGGGCAGGGACACAGAGAGCGCTACGCGGCCGGGCTGAGCGGCCGGAGGGCAGCGCTGAGCCCGGGCTCACAGCTCGCACCGGCGGGCAGCGAGCGGCACCGGCAGCACCTCCGCACCAACCCCTCAGACAGACGGGAGAGCGGCTCGTTCAGAGCGCGGTTCCGCGGCGGGCAGCAGATAGAACCGCACAGAAAAGCGTACAGAAAAGCGGCTGTTTTCAGCGGCGGGCAGCAGATAGAGGCACAGGAGAGCGGTGGCGGCTGCGGGCCGGGGCCGGGGCGCCCTGGCCTCGGCCGCTGCGGGGCGCCCGCGGAGACCCCGCGCCCGCGGCCCCCTCAGCGCAGTGGGGGGACGCCGCCATCACCGCGCGCAGCCCCGGGAAGCCCTCCCGCAACCACGGTAAGCCYGCCGGCCCCGCGGCCCCGCCGGCCCCAGCGCGGTCAGCGTTATGAAAGGCGCTTCTCGGGCGTTGTGTAACGCGGTRCCGCCGGTGCCGCGGCGCTCCCGCCCGCGCAGCGCCCGCGGTGTCCGGCCGGCCCTCAGGCCGCCCGCCGCCCCCGGCCCCCGTTCCCGCCATCGCGGCGGCGCCCTCACACTCACGGTGACGCGCGGCAGCGGCGGCAGCGGCAGCCATCTTGGCCGCCCGCATTCCCTCAGACAGCCCCGCCGCCGCCCCTCGCCTCACACCGCCCCCGGCACCGCCCCGGCGCCGCCCCGGCACCGCCCCGGCACCGCCCCAGCACCCGCACGGCCCAGGGGGCGGTGCCGGGGACAGCAGGCGGCGGGCCCGGGGTGGGTGTCCCGTGAGGGGCGCTGCCCCGGCTCCCCTCCGTAGCCCCTGTGGAGTCCTACGGAATAAAGACGAGTGATGCCCGGTTTAAAGTGACGCTCTAAACTGCAAAACGTTTTAAAACTGCAATATCTTCTAAAAAGAGATTTAAAATGTTATTGTAAAAAATGCAGGGGGCTTTCTCAGCGGGCGCCTCATGACAGATGAGGTTTCGGCTCTGCGCCCCGTCAGACACATGGGTGCAGGAGCACGGAGCTCAGCTGGTAACCTCCATTCCCCATAGAAACTGAGGCACTGGAATTCTGGCACTGGAAAAGGCTGCCCAGGGAGGTGGTGGAGTCACCAGCCCTGGAGGTGTTTAAAAAGCATCTGGATCTGGCACCGGGTGATGCGGTTTAGTGGTTTAGGAATTCCAGAGCTAGTGCTAAGTTGGTGGTTGGACTTGATGATTCTATGATAAGGATACTGCGATTTAAACACAAAGGAACAAACACCACAGCACGTATCCTGCACGTGTGGGTGGCTTGCATCCCACGTCTCAGCAGGCCGAGGGCAGAGCCAGCTCTCGGAGCCAAAGGCTGGCACCACCATGTGCTCCTCAAAAGTGCCTTACAAAGYGAGGCCAGGTAAACTTTAACACAGGTAAATATAAAATAGTGCAATCTAATCAAAGCTAAAGGATAGTCATCCCAAAGCTGCCAGGGACATGGCTGAAAGGTCCTGAAACCAGTGCTGCCAGCCCCATTTACCAGTTCCTAATCCAATTACCAATCTCACTTTCTGGAGATACTGTGAAGGAAAATGAAAGTGAGGATGAGATCCAAGTTCTGATTACACATTTTCTTCTCTTCTACAGGCTTGTTTTCCCTGTCTAATAAAAATAAATGCAGGTTCTTGTGTTCCAAGCAGCTGCAGCATCTGTCCCAGATCCCAGCCCACCTCTYTCCACCAGCTGCTGAGGGAATTGCACAGCAGTCTCTGGTAAGTTCCACAGCATCTTTCATCCAGTCACCTTTTAAGCTYCTTATCTGATCTGCCTCTTCCATGAGCACTTCTTAAGTCCTCAGCCCTTCCTCTAGCAGCTCCCCTGATAAGGAGGCCTTTAACCTTTCCAAAGCAGCTCAGCCCTGTTAGGTTTAAGGACTGAGAACTCATCCCAAACAAGGGATGTTTTTCTAGAAGCATCTTTTCCTGACACTCCTGCCTTCCCATCACTTCAGGCACTAAAAGGAAAGTATTGTATAAAGTTTTTACCTGGTGCCAGAAGTCCAGGCTGCTCCCCCAAGCACTGCTGCTTTAGTCAGCACCACATTGATTCTCTCCAGCACATTTCACTGGGCAGCTGARGTGGTCCCTCCAAATTAGAAAAATTCATGCTTTTAAGTTAATTCGTGGGGATTTTGTTTACAAAGGGAAAAAATCTCATGCCAGTTCTTGGGATAYGTTTACTGTGCTTGGGTAAGTGGGTTTTTGTCCACACTATATCAAGCAGCAAGCTCCACAGACTCAGTAAAAGGAACRGGCATTCAAGTACTGTCTTGCACACCAGCTTCTGTTGCCRTAATTTATTGGTTGCTGATTTAGACCAGTTTATATAACATGCAAGATGAAGAAAACCAATCACTTATTACAAAAATGTGGGTATCCACAGCTCAACAATTCCAGGAGTGAATGGCAAATGCAGCCCAAGTCTCAGTGCAGGTGGCAAAGGATGCACCTACCTTTTTCTTCTCTCTGGTAAAGGAGTTGCTTTATGACTAGAAACGATACTGATGACTGAACACATGAAGTATTTCATTATCCCTATTTGATAAGTTCATTACAGCCAGGGGAGCTGCTCAGCTGCAGCAGCACAAGGGAACAGGGAGCTGCTCTATGAACACACYTCAGCGTGACATGGGAAAGCCCTGCTGGGACTACAGTCTGAAAACCCAATGTGTTTCAGTTGCTATTCCTCCAGGTCTCAGTCACTCACTTCTGGCTGCAAACAGGGAGCAAAAGGCCCCACAACCCCCGTGCCCAGGAGCCATCAGACACGTGCAGCCGGGCGTGCATGGACCCACGGCAGCTCCACCCACAGCTCTGGGGAAAGGAGCAAAGCCTGCCTCGCCAGCCTCAGCACCGCTGAGCAGTAATAAATAACCTGAAAAAACCCCAAAGCCCCAGCCCCAGCCCGCCCCTCTCACAGTGGAGTCCTGTGCACTGTACTACACACCCTGCTACCGAATCAACTCAGAGAACCCCCATTAAAATCAGCAGGAACTAAAAACGTGCAGTGCTCAAGGTACTTATTCCTATTTTTATCCTTTGTTCGTGCCTCTCCATACTGTTCTCACAGGGCACTCTTAGGGAATTTCAAGAGCTCGAACTCCTGACTTCCCCAACAAGAAACCCCAAGAGAAAAGAGATTAAAATGAAAGCAAATTTGAAAATAAAATCATCAAACGCCCAGCATATTTTAAGTCACAGAAATTAAAAGCAGAAGTGTATCTTGTTTTCTAAATGACAACTTATCAGGATCCTTGTTTTGTGATGACTCAAGAGCATAAATGCACCTAAACAATTTTTCTAAGGCTYCTTCCAGTTAATTACTAGTATTTTGTTTTAAAAAAGAGGTTTTGTTTTTTTTCCTTTTCACATCCTAAACTGGTATTTGAATTAGCAACAGGTTGGAGGAAGTCTTGTTGTCAGCCAGGCTGTAGTACAGCAGTGTGTATCATTCTTTCCCAAGCATCAGCTGCTCAGTTTTCCAGGAGTTTTTCCCAAGGATGGCTAAGGTTTGCAGCGCTGGACAAAGCGTGGATAGAGACAGACATCTCGGATGTGGTGTCTGTTCAGAATCCAGGTCAGGAACCGCTCCAATCCCAAACCGTATCCTCCATGAGGGCAYGTACCGTACTTTCTCTGTGAAATCCAGGGAGGGATATTACACATTTTCTAGAAGTTGCAGTTGCATTAACACCACCAAAAACAAAAAGCCCTGCAGGAGGGGAGAAGCCCCAGGTGCCGTGCGAGCCCAGCACAGGGTGCTGTACTGACCTGATCCGTGTACCAGTAGTAGGGCGTGGGATCAATGCCCTCTCTCTTGTAGCCCTCGAGCAGCTCCTCGCTGTCCCAGATGCGCATGGAACCGCCCACGATCTCACCCACGTTGGGCATCAGCACATCCACCTGCAGGGCACCACAGCACGGCCCACTTACAGCTGAGCCACCACACAGGGCACTGGGCCCAGACAGCCGTGCCAAGGCACCCGCAGCAAAACCCAGCAGGGATTCTCCAAGGGATTCCTGCAGCACTCATGCCCTCACACCAAGCGTGCTCCAAGCTACCCCAGACAGCTGTGCCAAGGCACCTGCAGCAAAACCCAGCAGGGATTCTCCAAGGGATTCCTGCAGCACTCATGCCCTCACACATCCCCACTGCTCCAAAAGGACTCACAGACTCGGTGAGGCGCGAGTCGTCGCTGCAGCGCTGCATGTAGAAGGACTTGATCTCTGCAGGGAAGCGGCACAGCAGGATGGGCTCGTTAATGGTGTCTGTCATCAGCCTCTCGGGAGCTTCAGGGATGTCCTAGGGTCAGAGCAGGCTTTATTCTTATTCAGCACCAAAACTATGCCCATACACAAGTCGCATGTGAAGCGGGCATGAAACGAGACAGTTTCACACTGCACATGTCCACGCTTTCATCCTAATATACCTAAGCTCTTAAAACCTATTTTAGAAGAAATAAAAACCCACATGTCTGGGAAAAGAAAAATCTGTTCCATTAAAATCTTAGTCTCCCCAATATATGAGACAGAAAACCAAGGGGAAAAAACATCCTGGCTATGCTGTCAAGTTCTCCTGAGCTCCTTCAAACAACTGTCTCACATGCTGGAGAAGNTATATGAGACAGAAAACCAAGGGGAAAAAACATCCTGGCTATGCTGTCAAGTTCTCCTGAGCTCCTTCAAACAACTGTCTCACATGCTGGAGAAGCGTGGCCAGGAAATTGATGACAGGTGACAACACAGGTTTCTATCCCAGTGCTGAAAGAGATCAGGTCAAATCCCAACCCACAGCAGCATCCCTAGATGACATTACTCCAGCTCCCAGCAGGACATACCTCCCCAAACTCATAGTAAGTGCCATCTTCCTTCTTCACATCATGTTCCCTCAGCCACTCGATGGCTTCAGCATAGTTCATGCGTCGGAAGGGACGCTTGGGGGGCTGGAAACCCTGGGGATAAGAGCAAACACAGGTGCAAGAGCACCATTTTAAAAGGGATACTTTTCTAGCTRATCACCATGTCCACAACCTTTCCCAGCTCACATGCCATCAAATTATCATTAAATGAACAAATTAAGCTCAGTACTACAAAGCTAGAACCAAACACAACCATCTCAGGCCCAGTAAATCTCAGAGATCACCTGGGAGGAAAGATAAGGAAGTATTTCCAGAGCTTTAGGGCTCCATGTCCCAGGAGAGGAACTGAAACACCACKTGTTTCATCACTCCCTCATGCTCCATCAGCAAGCACCAGCTGGTCAATATCTGATCTCTGGCATGGAGGGTTTTATTCCACTGGCACAGCACACCCTCCCATAAATCCTGGCACAGTSCTGGCTTCTGGAGCACACTAGCAGAGAACATCTTCCCCCACAGTTCCCTGCTTTGGTCTTTACCGGCCTTGCAGTTTTTTCATTCTTATTATGTTTAATATTCTTCTTGCCCTTACAAATAGTAAGTAAGCCCACTGCCATGCCCTGCATCTCCCAAAGGAATGTGCTGAGTAGGAAAGGCTTAAGATCCTATTTTCTTGGCTGTTCCCATTGCTGCTGCCTACCGGGTTGAGGTCGTACAGTAAGCTYGCTGCAGGTGATTTCAAGACTCTGTCTACAACATCACACACCAAGTTCTCCAGACGGTCCAACAAATCCTCAAAACTTATAAAAGGACATTCAGCTTCGATGTGAGTGTACCTGGAACAAAGCCACACCACTGCAAAGTCCCATACAAGCAACACATCTTCAGCTATGAAACAAACTCATCTAAAGAACCCACAACCCAAACCCCTTTAAMTYCCACACCGTAAAGGAAATCAAGCTGTTTAAAAAGAAACAAGGACAACTGTCCATACTCTGCCAARTGCCTGCGGGTCCTGGACTGCTCAGCTCTGTAGGACTGAGCAATACAGAAGACATCTCCCAGAGCTGGCAGGCAGGTCTCCAGGTAGAGCTGGGATGACTGGGTCAGGTACGCCTCTTCACCAAAGTAATCCAGCTTGAACAGGGTGGAGCCTCCCTCCACCTGTGTCTGCACTAAGGTAGGTGGTGTGACCTGCAGGAGAACAGGGCTGTCACTGCTTGAGTGAAGAACCRAGCACACGGATGAGTCAGGGCACCAGAGCAGTCACTTGCTGACCAGGGAACACACACTTACTTCATAGTATCCGTTGGCAAAGAAGTGATCCCTGAAGGCCTGCACGACCATGGAGCGCACCTTGAAGATTTTGGACATGTTCTCGCCTCGAATCATCATGTGCCTGTTGTTGAGCTGCACGTCCACCTCTGAGTCCTCGTTGAGCAGATTGTCAGCCCCTCCTGCCGGGGCCAGGCCGATGAGTTCCCAGTAATCACAGCTCAGCTCGTGGCCTCCTGGAGCCTGCCAGTGGGAGAGAAACCAACACTGGGGAAAAAGTCCACTGCTTGCCCCTTGGATGTCTTTTCACAAGGGCTTGGGGTGATGGGACAAGGGAGAATGGCTTCCCACGGACTGAGGGCAGGGTAGATGGGAAATCAGGAATTCTTCCCTGTGAGGGTGGTGAGGCCCTGGCACAGGGTGCCCAGAGCAGCTGTGGCTGCCTCACCCCCGGCAGTGTCCAAGGCCAGGCTGGATGGGGCTTGGAACAATGTGGGATGGTGGGAGGTGTCCCTGCCATGGCAGGGGTGGCACTGGATGKGCCATAAGGTCCCCCCACCCAAACAGCCTGAGTTCTGCTCTCACTGGCGCCCCCGTGTGGTCACAGCCGCCTCCCACCCCGGCAAATGGCATYTGCAGTTCAACCTCTAAGTTCAACTAAAACCATTTTAATTCACTGCAATTTTCAGGGTAGAAATGCAGATTTTCAAAGGCGAACCCACAGATTTTTACCAAAATGTGATAGCAGAGGCTCACATTACCTAACCTTGGATCGAGCCTACATACACACCTCAGTAAAAGAGATGTGAAAAAATKCTTAGCTTCACAAAATAAAAACTGAATAAACCTGTTAAGGAAAGTGAAACCATGCCAYTTACTTAACATAGCTCTCCATGTTATAGTCTAGGAGTTGTCTATCAGTGGAAAATCGTTTCAGGCAGAAGCAGAACAGTCCCACAGTTCATCTGTCTCACACTGGACAGCACAGCTTTGGGAGCTTTGTTCTTTCTCTAGCTCTAATTCCCTCTGAAATAATGCAATGCTTCCTCCCATTTCTGCCTGTGCCTCCCTCAGGACCCCAATGACCCKTGAGGGAGGAGGAGAAGCCCGAGGAGCTCCTGTACCTGCTTGCCCTGGGGCAGGAGGTTCAGTGTGCCGTACACCACCACGCTGCTCTCCGTGGACAGCACCAGCCCGTTGTAGCACTGGCACTGCAGCGACAGACAGAGGCACAGGTGAGCAAGATTTTATTCCTCACTTTCCTACAGCATCCACTGGAGTCACACATTAGCACACAGTCACTTCCAAACAGCTYTGACACTGACAAACTGCAGTGATATACAATTTAACAGTAACACAACTGAGTCAGTAGCCTGAGGAGAATTTAACATCTACATAAGAGAACACCAGATGAGGTATGAACTCTTAAATTCACAACAGAACACAATCATCACAACTTACCAGCTCATCAGAAAGGACACACTGAAGAAACCCTGTGCCATCTCTCAAGACAATAAACATCAGATTTTTCCCTAGTTAAAAAGAGAAGGAATTTGGTTTCACTATGAGCAGTTGCTGGTTAGCTCCTCATTTGGCAGGACTAGTTTAAAACACAGAAGTTGAGGAAATTCTGCAGGACTAGCCTCCAAACTGAAAATCCCATAGGATTTGAACTAAGAAATGTGTGTTTGCCCACACATTAGGGGGAACTGTCAGTGTTGCAGTGATCATTGAGATCAACCAAAGAAGGCACCTGACTGGTTTAAAATTTGAGGCCAGGTGCTGTCACACTCATTCTGTGTCCAAATTTTGAAGGCCACTGTACTTTTTCTATCTCCCTGCATGGCCTCAACAGTGCTTGTGCTTTACCTTGCCTCCGTAACCTGTGGATCCAGCCAAAAATCTTCACTCTCTGCCCTCTGTAAGCCTCCAGAGCATTGATCTTCACCTGTGAGGCAGGGAATAAAAACCATTAAATAGGGGAATGGTTCACCACCTCTTAGAGTTCATCCAGACCCCCCCCAGAGCAGCACAATCTCTGTGCTGACCAGATGCCCTAGCACAGACCATGTGCCAAGGCAGGGGATCATACTCACACACTTGGGCTCTGGAAGACTGGGATCATTCTTGATAACAACCTTCTTGGCTTCCTCCAGGTTCTTCTCTCTTCTCAAGAGATCTTCTGCCTKGATGGAATAAAATTACTTATTAAATAGCTGTAAGCAGGCCAGTTGTAAATAACATGTGAAACAACAGCACCAGTAAGGAACAACCTGCCACTTTTTTGGAGGGGCAGGAATGATGATGACACTGTAATGTTTTTGGAAAACAACRGTGCTCTGCTCCTTTTGAAACCTACCTCCTTCTTCTCCTTAGCTTCATTTTTCATCTGCTCCCTGTGCCATAGCTTTTTGACATTCTTCATCTGTGATTTGGAAATGATGGCCCATCTCTAAAGAATTCAAGGAGAGAGCAAGAGACAGSAGRTTACATTGTGYCCCTTCACACCAAGATGCAGTAAATAATTCCCACTAGGAAACCCYTCAATGCCACAGCACCTCATTTTCTTTTTGGGAATCCACATAAATTGTAGGAAATGGCTCTTTTCCTGCTGTCATCAATGCCTAAAAAGGGGAAAAAATAACCAAAATGAACCAAAATCATCCTTATAGAGCCTGAGCAGGTACCTTGCTGCYGCTYAGGTTGCAAAAGCAGGTATGAAACATTAAAAAATACAAGGGCCATCACTTGCCCCAGAACACACTCCAYRCYGCCAAACAAAGCATGTGTTTTCCACACTCACCTTCAACACRGTCTTGAATGGCTTCTTTTGTGTTCCATCACCAGTGGAGTCGTTGCCCTCTCGTTCAGACACATAYAGCTCTTCTGGGATGCATGACAAATACGAGCAATTACTCAAAAAAAATTATGAGAAAGAAAATGGACACACACACGGATGTGTCCCGGCTCACTGCAGGGGGCTGCAAGAAGTGATCGTTAAAGGCCTCTTCCAACCCAACCCTTTCTATTATACCAAATCTTGCTGGTTATCAGCAGTGATAAACCTTCAAATGCACCACCTGGTCAGTCAAGATAAGAATTATATCATATATTTCATTTAAAAAACCAATCCATGCAGCGCGTTCGCTAAAATCTCAAGGGTTCCCGAGGTACCGAACCCTCGGGAGCCAGCGGCTGCACATGGGGACCCAGAAGGAGCAGCCCTTCCTTCCCGGGCACAGCTTTGAGCAGGTAAGCAGGGGACGGGGCCTGGGGACCAGCTAGGACCCGAAACGAGAAGCGCAGCGACTCCTCCCGTGCCCGGGGAGGGCCCGGCCCAGCCCGGCGCTGCGGCCGCTCCCGGTGCCCCCCCAGCCGCAGCGCTCCGGGCCCGGCCCGCCGGGACACGGCACAGGCGGGGGGTGCGAGGGGATGGGGATGGGGGGCCGGGCCCCCCGGGCTCTCACCGAGGGCCAGCGCCGCCGTCCTGCCCAGCACGTCCCCCGCCATGGCCGCGGCGCAGGAACTGCATCACGGGCGGGCTGAGCCAACGCGCCGCCGCCTTGCGTCAGCCAGCCCTGCCCTTCCGCTCCTTCCCTTCCGCACACGGGCGGGGCACAGCCGGCCGCTCCTCCTCCCCGCCGGGTGCTGACACGTCGGCATGGTCCGGTCTAACCCCCGGACTCATTGCAAGGAAGTACACTATCGCATATTTATTTGCATTACGCTTTTGAAATGTACATTCCATTGAATGAGAACTGTAGGTCATACTTGTTACTATAAAACCATTTCAATAATTAGCTTTTAGTTCGGGAGGGGGAAGTAGATAAAAGTGAAACATTCAAACCTCTATAAAACCATTTCAATAATTAACTTTAGTTCGGGAGGGGGAAGTAGATAAAAGTGAAACATTCAAACACCTCAACTCGAGTAAAGAATGTGCAAATGTAAAGAGACTGATAAAACCACTTTTTACAYTGTAAGAACTGAGGCACCAGCAACTGAAATACATTCCAATGTAAGTGACTGATTTCTCATTATCCATCACTGACTGTCCAGAACTGAAATGAATAKCTTGTGCCAGCTCCAGGGGCAGCTTCCAGAGCTGASATCCATCCTGATTCCTAATCCAATCTGACACTGGCAGGGGTTTATCACCAAAGACATCCCAGCTCAGCTGTGACAGCTCCGATGGGAGCATCCAGGGTCCTCTCCAGGGCTGAGCACCCCATGTGCCATCATGTCTGAGCAGTGAATGAAATGGAGCACACAAGCAAAATCGCTTTCAGTGACAAGGATGAAATGTAGATACAGTTTTATACCAGCATAGTATTCAAAAGTCAAAAGTCTGCAATTCCAGGCATCACTAAATACAGACACTGCTGGGTTTCCATTCCCAGCACATGTATCCTTCACTGTCATACAGAGCACTCACACAAGGATCAGTAGTTCCACAGAGAACTCTTGGCCTCCTTCCCAGGAGTCCAAACCCAGAAACTTCTATGATAAGACATAAAAATCTTCACATCCTCATGCCAGGCGGTTAAGAAAGATCCTGAGTTTGTCCGGAACAGTTCTGTGCAGTCGCTGTGACGAACAGCCCTGGCCAGCAGGCAGGCAGTCCCTCAGCTGGTGTCGCGCGTGTCCCCGGAGCCCGGCGCGGCCAGCACGGCGTCCAGCGGGGCGCGCCGCTTGCGGATGCTGCGCCCCGAGGCGATCAGGTCGGCGTAGCCGCGCTGGTGCGAGAAGGCGTAGGCGGAGCGGCGGGCGGACACCCCGCGGCGGAACGTGCTCTGCCGCCGCTTCCACTGCTGCTCCTCCAGCAGGTACTTCCGACGGTTCCTCTGGATCTGCGCGCACGCAAACACACCGCGGGCCGTGCATTAGGCAGCATCACCACAGCTGATCTGTTCTCATAGCTGTGTGCTGGCTCAAGGCAGAGCAGGTAGCCAAATCCATCCCCTACACTCTTGACATGTAACCCTGGCACTCCAGGCCAGCCTAAATTAAACCCAGACTGGGGCCCTCAGCTGCCTCATGGGGTCTCAGTGGCACCACTAGATCTCAGCCAGGCACACAAGGAAACAGCCCCCACTGAGCTGCTGCCTCTGGCCAGCCCTGCAGCCACTCTGCTTACGGGACCCAAGCCAGGCTTGTGTTGCTCTCTGAAGGGCACCATCACTTACTTGTCTCTAACATTATCAGAAAATCCCAGAATGGCTTGGGTTGGAAGGGACCTTAATGCCCATCTCGTCCCCACACTTCCAYGAGCCCAACCTTAGCACTGACACCAGCCCCTGTAAATAAACACCTGCCAAATTCACCCAAATAACAGATTTCACTCACTTTATCGCTCTCTGAAGGCCAGATTGTCATGGACAGAAAGCGCTGTGCCACTACAGGCAGTAAGCAAATGGCAATGGATAAAATCATGGTAAGCCAAAGGTATGGCTGCCGCAGAGCATTCGGAGCAGTTCCTGGGAATAAAAGGAGCAAAAGTTAATTTATGATACAGCTACATCAGACAAGACTGAGAGTCACAAAGCACCAGGACTGACCTGTGAACTGAAAGCCAGAAGGGAAGAGAACATGGATTCCAGCACTGTGCAAGTCAAATGTGATCCCAAAGTAAAGTGCAATACTCCCRAATACTGAAAAAGCATTAACAAAAGTCCAGTAAGACGTATCCAGGCCAATCTAAAAGCAAACAAAAGTGCCAAATKAGTTTCTTAATTCCAAATAATGTCAACTACTTTTTACATGTTGTTACCTTTCTTGTAGAGAAATTTAGAACAGTGAGCAGAAAGTGTTCTCAGAACACCAGAGCTCAGGGAATTAAGCTTACTTGCCTGAAAATTGACCACAAATATCAGAGAGGATGCTGCTGTGACAGCAAAGGACTGATAATCTGCAGGGGCTTCTCCATCTTGTCCCATAGATTTAAGGTAGGCTCCRTACGGGATGAARAAGATGATCAGTGAAGTTACAGCTCCRTGGAGCAAACTTATAAAGAACTTCTTGTAGTTGAAAAGTAAATCTCTCTGACCCAAAACATAAAGTCTGGGGAACCGAAGGCTCAGTTTGTCGCTCACATCCTTAATAAAGAGAAAAAAGAAAAAGAAAGTTGTGAATTGTTGTTCTCAGCCTGAGCTTTGAAGAGTGAGAAGCTGAGCTATACAGTGTCCCAAAGGGAATGGCAGATCCCTTTCTCTTTCCAATAGCAGGGATTTGCACAGAGTAATGCAAAAGGAAGGCATTCTTACAAGCCACAAAACCAAACCCCTCTTGTTTCATGGACAGYCAGTGTAACTTAGACCTGGTGACAGGTGCCTTTGGATTCATTGTTGTAACAACATGGGCATACCTGGTCGAGCAAGCCAACGAGCAGGACCGGGAGGCTGGAATACARCACGTTGTACAGTGTGATGAACCAGTCCTCGTAGGCTGTCTGCAACACAGGGGGAATTGCAAGATGTGTATAAGAGACAGACGTTGTACAGTGTGATGAACCAGTCCTCGTAGGCTGTCTGCAACACAGGGGGAATTGCAGGACTTGGTGATTTCATTTGATTACATCCTTCCCCTCTAGTTCCTGAGAAAACCCACATGTGCTCTACCACTGCTTTAAGTTCCCTGTCTCAGTGTTCACYCAAAGGCAGYAGCACCTTGGCTCAAGGTTTTGCTGAAGCTCCTTAGTCTGTGTTAAGCTGYCCCACTCCTTTCAAATGTTCCTCCCTGTACAACAATGATCCTGACTTCAGTGCTCTGGAATCGTACCTAACTGCTTGTAACTAACTCKCTCAGTACTCATCACATCCTCTTGCAGAAATCACTGGTGACAACTTCACATTCCTGACACTTCCCAGGCTAAGCCTTTGCTGTTCCACACTGACAGAAGCATCTGCTTGTTGTTATCCCACATGAGCACACCTTCCTACCTGGGCAGAGAAGCCATTGAAGAACGAGTACCAGATGTGGACCAGCGTGAAAGCGAAGTTTTTGTAGAAGAAGTATCTCAGAAATTTGCACATCCTGATGTAGGACCAGCGCCCRTGGACAAGCAGCAGCCGCTGGAGGTAGCGGAACTGTCCGAAGGAGTAGTCACTCGACATGACAGCCTGCATGCCCTCCTGGCCACTGATCCCAACTCCAATGTGGGCAGCTGGGTGAGAGAGACAAACACCACACACTGGGTTGGACAGAGGGACATGAACACGACCAGGGCCATTTCTACTGTCACCTGGACTGTCTCTCGGTGCTTGTTCTGTCAGAAYGCACCTGGGAAATTTGACCAAAGGAGAGCCAAGTGATGAGACAGAGTGAGTAAAGTCCTGAACAAACTGGCCAGGCAGTTTACAAACACCCTTGGGACATAAACCCTATCCTAGACATTTTTTCCTCACTTGCATCTCTTGGGAAGCAGAGCAGGTACAATCTGAGATGGCTAATGCCACCAGGCAGGGGGCAGCCAAGCTACTGCTTTGGTCTTTATATTACACTTCTGTAATACACAGCATGAGAACAGATTCCTGCTCAGGGAATGTCTACAGAAAAAAAAAAAAATAGATCAGGAAAAATCACTAACCATTTCCTAAAGTGCTTCCTCAGAAAGGGARACAGGCACAGAAGCTAAAAGGCCCACGGCAGCAAAGCAGATGGAAGAGTCTTCTGACAGAGAGGGACAGTGGAGAGACCGCAGGAGCAGGCCAGAGGAGATCTGTSCTAGCGGGAGAGCTTGACAGCTGCCTTACTTTTGATCATGTTCACATCATTGGCCCCGTCCCCGATGGCCAGGGTGATGGCCTTCTTGTACTTCTTCACCAGCTCCACCACCATGGCCTTCTGCTTGGGTGTCACACGGCAGCAGATCACAGCCCTGCACTCGCAGGCCAGATCAACAAAGTTCTTCTGCTGCTGCTCCTTGTAGGCCTCTGCCCTTCTCCTTTTCTCAGTTTGTTTTTTCTTCTCTTCCGCYGTTCTGGGGAATTTCAGTTTAAGTTTCTTTTTCTTCTTTTTCTTCTCCAGCAGGATTTCATTCTGTGAAAAAAAAGAAAACTTACTATATTCTCTTCTGCACCATTCCCAGTCCTACTCCAGGCACTGCCCAACAACACACCTGAGGTCACTATGCTCCCAGCATCCATTTCTGGCATTTTAATGATYTGCTCGTGCAGCCAAAGGAACAGAGTCCTCAGTGAGAGACACTGCAGGCTGGTGGTGCCCCAAAATCCCAAACACTCGGGAGAACAGCCTTTGTACATACCAGCCAGGAGCCAGTGATGATCAGAGCCCGGTCTCTGCTGCCCTGGAAGAATGGCTCGTTCATTCTGAGAGAGGAATGTGGACTGGATCCAGCCCGGTTCCTCTGGTTTTCCAGCCTCGTTTGAAGGAGAGCACTGGAAAGAGAGGGAGAAACTGTACTAAAAAGTCAAGGATAAACTTTAAACTAGGTCAGTCCCAGACTGAAAATCCTGAAAACTAACTAACTCCTCTGTGTTTTTACTTGCCTGGTATCTTCTCCATAGCAGATGGCCATTTCCTCTGTTAGGAGTTCACAAGAAAATCCAATATTTTCAGCAGTTTCTACAAAAAAAATTAAGAGAGGGAAGTATTTACTGAAAGTTCTGCCACAACTAATTGTTAGGAGCAGCCAGAAGCACCTCAAGTGCTCTTAAGTAATTTCTGATTTACRTTTCAGTATGAGAATTCCCTTTCAATGCCACAGTGTAGATGAACAGGAAAACATCCTCCTGTTTTCAGCTGTTTGGCTGTAAGCAACCCCACCTTTTTTGTCACCAGTAAGCACCCAGATTTTAATGTCTGCTTTGGAGAGTCTGGAGATAGTTTCTGGAACTCCATCCTGTAGTTTGTCTTCAATAGCTGTTGCACCAAGSAGCTGGAAGGCATTTGAAATACAGGTGGTTAGTAGCATGGAAACATGTTTCTTTTAATATAAGAATTGAAATGTACTAAAAATGTACAGCTCCTTACAATCAAGTTTTTTTCTATTTCCTCATACACTTTGTCCAGAGCTTCATCCCGGTGACTTGTAGCTAAACTGGCCTCCAGAAACTTTTTATTCCACACTTCAAATTCATCCTGGCTTATGTCTCTATAGCACAGGCAGAGTGTCCTGAGAGTTTCATTTGCAAAGACCTGAAAAATTACAACCACACATATCACAAAAGAAAACTCTTCATTTGTAATCYAAACATGAGCATTTGACAAGTTTGACARAACAAGTCCAACTTYCAGAACCAATTGCAGGTGTCCATTTGTCTTAATAGCTTAGGAAAAGGAAATGAATAACACTACTGTCAGAAGGAAACAATTTTTGTTTTAAAAAGAGCATACAAAACACAAACATACATCAAGGGCCTCTTCTGTGGC
Source organism: Sporophila hypoxantha (assembly GCA_002167245.1). NCBI lineage: Eukaryota > Metazoa > Chordata > Aves > Passeriformes > Thraupidae > Sporophila > Sporophila hypoxantha. Next base: position 298,874 of record NDFG01001173.1, on the reverse strand, counting down.
TTCTCTCTTGACATTCCTGGGGTGCAGCCGCTCGTAAATCACCGTATCAGCYCCTTTGCAATACAGCCTGATATTGCCACAGGACTCTCTTACTGCGGAGGGAAACAGCAGAGGTGGCACCCTTACATGAAGGAATCATTTCAGATTGGATTTCTCAGCCTACTGCCAAGTACCAAAGTGCAAGATGGCGTTTCTCCTTCAGTGAGCTCAAACACGCTCCAGGACTGGTAATTCTTGACCCCAGCTTTCTCTGCACATCCCTTTTCACCCCTAAACAAGTGACCTTCTCCACGCAGGCCAGTGGCAGTCAGCTTACCAATGACAGACATCCTCTTCCTGTCGCTGTTGAAATCCAGGATGGCCAGGACATCGTAGGTCCTCTGGACGCCCATCTCACTGATGGTGATGGTGTTCTGCGTTCGGGACAGGAACACGTACCCGAAGTTGCGCGCGGCCGTCACCAGGGCCCCCTCGTCCGGGGAGGCTGCCTGGTAGTGGAGCTGACCTGTAGGATTGCAGCCAGCACACAGCTGAGGGTGCAGCTGGACACTGCTGCAGCACCCACCAGCAGGGCACACCAAGAGCAGGGACCACGGCCCCCCAGTCTGTTACACCTACTGCCCAGGAACAAGAAAGGACAGGACACTGTTGGTTTCATGGGGATTTCAMAAAGATGGGAGTAAAGCAGTATTCATATTCCATGTTGTAATTGAATCTTCCAACCCATGAATTCACAAATTCAATAGCTGATGACCTCTACATTTAATTTTGTGTAATTTAAAAGGGCAGCCTAACACTCCTCCCTTACAGTATCAGCATTAGTTGCAGATGTCTCCCTTGTGGAACTGGATTTGAATTATTGTKTTCTGCTACACAAGGAAAACAAACTAAGCAAAAGCCACACTCACCATCAGAAGTGTCAGCCATGACTGTGTGACAAATAGCAAGCAGAAAAAAGAACTTCTGGATTTCTGGCTCCTTTCCAGCCTTTATTTGCTCTATCAGATAGTGATCATAGAATAAGAACTTTCCATCTGCGTACACATTCCAGCTGAAATCAACTTGCTGCTCAGACAACAGKGGAAGAGAGGCTGAGTCACCAAGGTGCCATTGCTTTGTGCCCACCCGCATCTCTCTGTGCCACGGACGGGACACACGGTGGCTGGGATGGACCTGGCATGGAGCTGGCATGGACCTACCTGTGGGTGGCTCTGGAGCTGCCCCGCTGCATCCCGGCAGTCCCCTGCAAGGCAAGCACCCACACTCAGGGCACCAGGCACAACAGAGCTTTTACAGCCCACCACAAAATAAAACATACCTACAACATGTACTGCCCTGCCACTGGAAGGGAAGGAAAAGGACAAACTGCTGCTCACACTAAAATTTCCTTGTCTGTTTCTTGACTTTGTCCCCAAAGCATTTCTAGTGAAAGTAAATTTGTACAAAAAATTGTGCAAATTACCGATTTTCAGTTTTTCTGAAAGCTGAGAAGTTCCCACTAAAGTTCCTTAATTTCCACTTTGTAAGTGGGAGAACCCCAACAACTCAACCCTATGCTTTACCCAGTGCCAGCTCTAAATTGTGGAAGTTCAGCTGGAACTAAGAGAACTTGTATGTACCTGACCTCCAGCAGGTATTAAAATTCCTCCTCCTCCTCCTTTGCACAGCTTACCGTATCTTTGCCCATTTATGCAACACTTTTTAAAGGTCATGATGTTCTGTGTGAGGGTTCCAGTCTTGTCAGAGAAGATGTACTGGATTTGGCCCAGTTGCTCGTTCAGCGTGGTGGTCCTGGCCTTGGCAGCCGTGTCCTTCTCGGAATAGTACATCTGCAGGTCCCAGTTGATGAAATAGCTTTGGCCAAAGCGAATCACTTCCACACTGAATGAAAGAGAAGGGAGGCTCTCACTCCCAGCTGCAGCTCCCATTTCCACCCAAAGACACCTCCTCAGGTACTGCCCTACCTCACGTAGAGGGAGATGGGCACCATGGTGTTGAGGACAATGATGTATCCCCAGAAGGTGAGGAAGCCCCGGTAGGCAGGGCTGGAGTCCTGTGCATCGTACAGGTACCAGGAGGAGTTGCCAATCTGCTGCTCCCAGTAGGTGTGACCGATGGCCAGCCCCGCCGAMAGCAGGATAAGGACCACGATGATCTGCAGGGCACAGAGAGGCCTCTCAGACTTCAGGAACATCTGCTCGACTTAAATCCCAAATCCCCATGCTCCTAACAGAATATGACAGGTATTTGTGAGGAGAAATGGAGCAAACATTTCCCACAAAGGCACATTTCAGATTTCCTCCTACTCCATCCCAGCTCCACAGGCCAGAAAAAAGTCAAAACATATTTATTACATACACACAGGAAGAAGCTGCCTAACTTTGCAYTCACTATTCACTTAAAATCTGAATTTAAAAAAAGAAGGCTTACAGTATAAACCATGTAGTTCATAAGGGAGTCAATTTTTGTCCTTTTAAATCTTGTCTTTCCACTATTTTTCATTATTTTTGTGTCAGCACCTAAAAATAAAGAGTGAAAAATTTAAAAAAAGGGAAAGATAGGATAAGCAAATACATGTCAGTATTACAGTYTTACCAAACTGGGACATGAAATACAGTTGCTGTCTATAGGATGAAGATTCTTTTTCACTCTACAGGTGTGCTTTTAGYGGGGAAATATTACACACCTGCAAATATGACCATTCCATGGCAGAAGTCCGTGTTCCTGATCTTACAGCCACGCAACAAAATCTTATCAGCATCCAGGGGATAAATTGAGTCTCTCCAGGATAATGTTCCTGTAAACTTATCCAGTCGGTTATTGGGYTCTTCACATTCAACCAGACCTAGAAAWKKKGRRGRRRA
>NDFG01001173.1:178393-296005 GCA_002167245.1 Sporophila hypoxantha | reverse complement strand
TTWAATGCACAAGTTAAATCCAAATGCATTGACTTGTACCCACCATCAAAGTAGCTTTGCTTTACTTTTATTGACTTGCAAACCATTTGAGCTAGGTTCTAACAGCATTAAGTGTAGAACTGTACCAACCATCAAAGTCTGCCAGGGCACTTTCTTCCTGAAGGTGTCTGTGTGTCACCTCTAGGGCCATTTTGAATTTTAAGTTAGTCTCACTAAGAAGAAAAAATAAAAAGGTGATTTTATTAAAATCATGGGTACAGGAGAGAAGATTAAACACAATTAAATTAAGGTACCACTACTTCTCTGGGCAACCTATACTAAASTAAAAAATAAATCCATGTCCTTCCCCCTTTCTTCCTATGTCACTTTCTCAACACTTTTGATGTGTATGCAGCACTCCAGTGGACAAGTTTTAATGATTCTTGAATTGTGGGAATCAGCAGCTGGATGCAGTTCCCCAGGTGTGGCTTAACAAGCAGACTCTAACATACACAATCCTTGCTCTCTTCCTACTTGGCCCAAATTAACTCCCAAGACATCCTTAAGTAGAGCCTTACCCATCCAGTTCAGCTGTCTCCACATAGCACAGACTGTTTGGTTCTGAGCTGGACAGCAGCAAAATATCAGCCTAGAAAACAAATGAATAGACATCAAATAAAGCCAGGTAAAAATTCCTACAGAGCTCTCTTGAAACATTAAACAAATGTATCTGAAGCAGGAACAAAAGGAACTTACAGGAACAAAAGTATTTTTCTTCAGACGAACGACATCACCAACTTTAATATCTTTCCATTTAGTGGCTTTGAACCTAATACCAAAAATAGTTTAAWAATTATTACTTTTAATCTAGAACACGATGCACTCTATAAAGTTTACAATACTGAACTTTCTTAGGAAAAAAATTACCTTTTGGTGTSCTGTGGGTTTGCCTCTCAGAAACTGCAATTTAGTTGAGGGACTACAGCTCAGAAGCCAACCTACCTCTTCTCTTCCCACTTCACCTAGTTAGGAATTCCTGCCCTGCTCTCCAAAGAAGTTGCTCTTAGCACAGATTTAGTCCCAGAGAATTAACTTTAAATCACTCCTTTGAGCAATTCTCTTCCAGCTTCAGTTAGGTTTTCAGACAGAGAACAGAGCTGAGCCTTTCCTATCATCTACAGCTACTGTGGCAAAGCTTAGCAACAGGGACATGATCAGAGCTCAGAGGGGAACACACGGACCTTCCATCCTTGATGACATCACATGTCCTGTTATTGACCTCGTTGTCCATCCTGTGACGAGCCTGAAACCAGAGCAAACGATGCCCTGTGTCACAACAGGAGACATGAGTTGCACTGGGAGGGTTTGCTTTTYTTGTATTTACAGAACATGGTTCTTACAATGTCATCCAGCAGGTCTTTGACTGCAGTTATTCCCAGCACCAAGAGCAAGGGCACCAGAGTTGTGTACCATGACAGGGTACTTATTTGAGGAATCGACTGCAAAAGACCAATAAAATCAGGTCAGTACGAGATCATCAATCAAATTGAAATCAGAGATATTTCACAGTGACCTGACTAGAGAAAAAAACAACACATCAGAGAGAATTTTAAGTCAGGTTGTGAAAATGAACAAAAGAAGAGTTTGGCTGTTACACTACTTAGGAATCAGCTTCCCTTTAACAATTGCACTGGCTCGCATAGTCTGGTGGTGCTTCTGATTTATGAGATGAACTYGAGAAATGTCTTTTCCTCATGAAATTCATGAGCTCTGCAACGAGTTCATTCAAATTCTGTGCAACTAGCTCATCCCAGAAGCCTGCCATAGCTCATCTGGATTTGCTGCAGGTTTCTGTTATGATGGGCTTGGTCTCTGCAGCAGTTCAGATGGTACCCCCTCAATTCCCTGGCAGGACAGCACTGAATTGTGTCATAAATATTATTGAGCTCAGATTCCCTTCACAGTGAGTACTCTCCATCTTGCTTACCTGCAATATGAGAAGAACAAGGAAATAGAAGTTGGCTGCTCTCTTGAACTGTTCAAACAGATTCAGAGGTAGAAAAGTGATGGGRTTGTACTTGTATGTCTTAATTGCATTTCCCTGTGGGAGAAATCCAAACATCAGTCACACAGCAGAGCTTCTCCTTCCAACACAAATGTACGGTGCATATGTTTAAGTTCCTAATTCTCTATCTCACCTTAAACACGTCTCTTSATAGACGTTTGATTTTCCATTCCAAAACCCCAACCCAGTTATTCTTMCCTCCCTCTGCTGGAAACACTGAGGAATTGTGAACGGTGGCTTTTACAGCACTCACCAGCCATCCCAAAGATCTTACCGGGATTAAGGAAGCATTCACCCGACAATTAGCACCTCACTGGGATAAGACAATTTACCGCATATTTGCTTTTCTTGAAGCACAGGAAGATTGTTCTCTTGAAGCCCGGCTGGTCATAGAAACGCTGGTCGTTTGCTTTAACTTGCCAGCTGCAGTCTGGAAGGGACAAAAGGAGTGGAAAAGTGTTACAAACACGAGGGAACAAAKCTGCCACTTTCAGGTTTTCTCTCAAATCCATATTTTAAAGGTACTTTCGACTGAAGCAAGGCTGGTACCTGCTTTATAATACATATCCTTAAAGAAACCTTTTCAAGACATTTCCAGGCTGTTTGTCTTTATTAGCAATTCAAGTACATTCAGAGGAAGGRAGAAGGGTTGYTTAACATTTGAAAGTTCTGTGGGACACCTGCAGAGTAACATTTATTCATGCTAAATTCCCTTCTCTCCCCTCTTCTGGTTTGCCTCTGTGAAGCCCGTGAAGCACTAAGCACTCCAACCCAGGTATGTGTCTTGCTGGAAATGAAGAGGTCAGTTCACCTTTTGAAGGCAATTAATTGATTTAACCACACTGTGCCATGCTCTTCATTCACACCCATTAGAAAATACAAATCTGAAGCGCTCATTTTATTTCTTCAGCCACCAGTTTTGTTCGATTGTGAGAAAACTCAGGAACAGGAACTGCGTCCATCACAATTTTCTGTGCCTGCTCTTTCACGGGCTTTCCCTCCCAGGCCCTTCAGCTCCCGTTTGTAGCACGGACACCCTGTGCCCACAGCCACACACCCGGGCCCTGCCCACATCCCAGGAACTCCTTCCCAGGTTTGGAAGCCGCACTCGGGCCCTGCCCACATCCCAGGAACTCCTTCCCAGGTTTGGAAGCCGGCTCCCACAGCTCTGCCTGCCTGGGAAGGGTGACGCAGGCAGGTTTTGGAAATGCAGCTCTCCTGACTCACCGGCCAAGCATCTCTTCTCTCCTGCAGCCCACAGGGATTGTTCCCAGTGGCTGCTCTTCCTGGTTTCATGAGATCCTCCTCACCACGGACGAGGTGAAACTGCYGGCGGCAGAGGTGTGGGCACGGCTGTGACTAACACTTCAAAACCCAAATCCAACTGCAAAGGTGGTTTTGTTTTTCCCACCCACCACAGAGCAAATTCCACACTGATGTATCTGGACTTTTCCTGGGACTACGCAACTTTCGTTTCCAGCACCTTATTGGTTACAAGCCCAGAAGATAATAGAGAAATATTTATCTCGAGGAAGCATGTTTTGAGTTAAATATTATATGCGTGAATTTAGAAAGTTACTAAGTTTGTCAAAATGACAGGGCATAAAGAAAAACATGCCCTGTCTACATAAACATTTCCTTAACACATTCCAAAAACATTGCAGTGTTGATAAAACTGATYGAAAACTGACAAATTAGGCCTGAGGTAAAACCTGCAGGAAGGAAGCTCCTCAAAATTACTTTGAAGTGTGATACTAACACCTAATATTTGGCAAGCTGCTTTRGTAATTCATCAACTTTAAAGGATGTCATCATAGAAAAACTCTTAAACTAAACATGTGACGGGTGCTTGTAAAATGACAGCACACAACAGGTGGTTATGAAATGAGAGCTGATCAACTGTTCCCACACAAACAGGAAAAAATCTGTATAAATTACAGAGGCTTTGGTTACATTGAAAATACTCGCATTGCAGCATGAGAAAAGGGAATTTAGGRGAGCTACAGATGTTTCCTGGGTAGAGGTTCAGAGCAGGGATGCCAGAAAGGCTCCTCCCACTGAGGTTCTTATGCTGGCAGCAGCCACAGGCTGTACCTGCCGGTTCCTTTGAACTCCTCCTACTCACCTTTTACCTTTTAGGAAACTCATGAGGCTATAAAATGAGCAGTGAGGTGGAAATCTGCGCTGCACAAGCAGGAAGCCAGGGAAAACACTGAGCACAGCMAAATGTTTATGCTGGAGCCCATTTCCAGAGGGCTGGGAAACCARGTACCTGAAGGTCTGTCTGAAAGGTTCCCAGAGCACAGGCCATGTACATCCAGGGCCTGCCATAATTAGCAGGAGGTCACCATGCAGCTCATTATCTTTGCGCAAGGAGCAGTGGCACAGAACTGGGCTGCAGCTTGGAATGAAGCTGAGTCTCATTCTGACATTTGTTAAACTGCACTGCCATCAATTTACTCCTCCAGAGTCAGATAAGCCATTCCAAACCTTACCTGACACATAAACACAAGTCCAATCGGTCCCTGAGGCTCAGCCTCTGCATCCAGCATCGTGCACTGCCCAAAGCAGGGCCAGGGTGCTGATACCTTTTTTGCCAGGATCTTGGCTCATGGTGCTGTTACCTTTTTTGCCAAGCTCTCGGGCCATGGTGCTGTTACCTTTTTTGCCAGGCTCTCTGCTCTCCTCGGTGTCCCTGCTGGTTTGGTTGGGTCCCAGTTCAGCCCCAGGCTGCCGACTGTCCAGCTCGTCCTCGGTTTCATCGTCGCTGTATGGCACCACCTCATCGTTGGGCTGGGAATCCTCCTCGAAGGTGGTCTCTGAATCCCTTTCTGAGATCATGCTGCTTGCACCCTGCCAGCATGTGGGACAAGTTAGGGACAAGAGCTCACATGGCAAGTGCTGGAAACCACATCTGCAGTTTTACTCTGCTGGTGCTGCTCACCAAACCCCACATGTGAAACCCCAGAACAGTGCAGGGCACGGGCTTGGTTTTCCAGCACTGAGCAGGATCAGGGGGCAGCTCTTGTCCCAGGCAGCCCTTCATTACTGTTCTGCTATGTGTAATTACACTCTGCAGCCCAGGAACACTGTGTGCTCCCAACACACAGGATGTAGGAACTGGGGAGCGCACAAACACGTCTCCCAGGGGCCATTACATCATGCCCTGAGGAGCCACAGGAGCTGGAGCCCTGCTTGGCCACAGTGGGACACAGAACTGRGCACGGAGTGCCAGGTCACACATCCGGGGTTCAGTCACACAGCTGATCCTCCATGCCTGCCTGCCCAGCCTCACCCAACCCAGCCTTACTTCCCCTCTCTTCCCATGGCTGAACATCAGTGTTTGCCACTGCAAGATCCCACATCTCGCTGTCCAGACACCTGAGGACACCAGGGGAGGCATTTTGGCACAGCCCTGAGCTGTATCAGGGGAGGATGAGCTGAGCTGTGGCCATGCCCATGTGTCCTTCAGCTGTGCCTCGACTGGACATCTCCAGCCCTCACTGGCTGTGATCCCAATCCTGAACCACACATCAATTCCCAGTTTGCCCCCTGACCTGCCTCACCACCAAGGCACTGCCTTTGCTAACAAACTCAGCAACCAGCAGGGCTGGCACCAAACCTGCTGACATCCCCCTCAGCTTCTGGTTTTGCAAAGCTGAATCGTCTCCCCTGCCCAATATCTGCTATRAGAGCGAGATAAATATTCCATGAGCACAGCCTGTGCTACTCGAGTGGCAGGCTGCTGGCAGGGAGCCCAAGGCAGGCCATGTTCCTGAGCCACAGCGCTGCAGGGCCTGCCCAGCACACACTGACAGCCCACAAATACAACAAATCCASCAGGCTGAGTGCACAKGAATCCACACAACTTCTCCCAAGACCCACTCAAGCTGCTGGAGGCYTCTCCCTGATGGAAYTACCCAGGAGTATGACAGCTGGTCACTAACACAGGTGTAGAACCTGAGACTTCTGTGACAGATCCCATTTTCCTAAATAGCCTTGCAGCTAGGAAATACACTTCAAGCTCCCATTCAGACCCCTGAATACCTCACTGTGATATTCTGGTTTATTTCTCCTCTTTTCTGTGCTTTAATTCTTTCTGTCCTGCTAACACCTCTCRTGGGGACTGCTGGGGGGAACAAGTTCCTCCCACACACAGTCCCTAGAACACAAAATGCCACCAGATCTTTGACTGGCTCTCACTCTACAACAACTGAAACGAGCTCATATTCCTGGCACACAGCTCTTAGTCTATTAAATTTTACTGATTAACTGCTTAATGATTAATGAACTAATTAGTCATGCGAAGGGGTAGATGAGATGTCAAAAACTGCTGCTTTTGTTCTCCATTGCAGATGTGTGCCTGCATGGCAATTCCTACAATGGCACCAGCAGCAGCCTGTGATGCTCCCGAACAGAGCCTGCCAAGTGACCTGGGGTAAGGTTAAATTAACTGTAGTCACTTTTCCTCCTCAGAGAACTAAACTGCCCTGGAAAACCTCGTTAAGAGAGGAGATCTCATTAAGTGTTACCCTGCAGGCAGCACAAGTGCTCTGTGCTGCGGGCACACCATTAGCATGCTGCAGGAGGCAATGCAATTGTGCCTGGGGCTGGCCGGGAGCCTGAGGAAAAGCTCCCGCAGTTGGGAGAGAGATGAGAGCTGCTGTGGGACCCGGGGCAAAGGAGTCCTCCCCTGACAGGCCGACAAATTGGTTTAGAGTTAAGTTTCTTGACACCTGGTCTGGAAGAAAAGGGCTGGCTGGGACGGCAGAGCCGTGTCAGAAGTTCAGAGGAAGGTGGGGAGGGATCACGATGTGGAAGGGGAGATGGGAGGAACCACAGCATGGAGCAGCAGAGATGCCAACTAACCCTGAGGCAGCAGGTAAGAGAGGGGAGCACACACCCAGCAGAASCTGGATGCAGGAAGCACCCAGCAGAAACTCAAGGGGAACAAACATGGCAAGAAGAGAGGGGCCACTACTGCTTTTGGTCACTATTCTGAGGACTGTGGAAACAGTTCATGGAGGGCCTGAGGTGGAACAACACGGTTGTTAAATACTGCTTGATCAAATACTCAGAGAACACTATAAAAAGCTGGTTCTTGGCTGCACAGCCCTCATTTTCTAGTTCCTGACTTGACAACAGGGGCTTTCACACTGTTTCAGACCAGTTTCAGATCAGAAAACCTTACATTAACCACTTCAGTCCAGAGGAAGTGTCAGCTCCCACTGCCTGGGTGGGTGGGGAACAGTGCCCAGCTCCCAGTTCTGCCTTCCAGCCTGGAAAATCCTGCTGATYCAACAGCAGGATGGATATATGGGGAGATAAAGGAGATCAAAACAGTATTAAGCACAGCTTTAAGTATACCCGATCCAGTTTATTTACTAAAAGGGCAAAAGGGCTTCAGTAACTCAGGTTTTGTGTCTACTTCTGCCTCAGGGCAAGCATCAGATAATTGGGAATAAATTAAACCTTGTAAAAACTCCACTTACTGCATTTGYTTCAAGGCAGTAAACAACAACCCAAAGTAATCTTATTCTGAATTCTTCTCTGGAGAGTCACTGCACATGACACTGCTGCAAGAACCTGGGGTGGCTTCTTGCAAATTGGGTCATCACTCAMAGTGCCCTGAAAGTTAAGGAATCCATCTAGAACAAGGGACATGGATAGTAAAAGGATTAAAATGCCACTAAAGCTGTTATTTTGTGTTTATTATGGACATAAAGACCTACAAGGCTCACCATTACACACCTGCTGGCCACCACAGCCTGTGCACAGCCCACACCCTGCATGTTCCTGTCCCTGGCACCATATTCTGCACTACCTCACACACTGGGGCAGTGCCAAGCTCAACAGCTGCTCAAACCTGGCCACGCACTGTTCTTCCGGAACACAGCAAGAGCAGTATTTTAAACAAAAATCATAAAGCAAACTCAAACAGTACAAGAAGTAACTCAGAGACCCTTCTGAACTGCTTCAGGTCTCCAGAGTTCAAATAGGACAAAACAGCTACAGCAAGATGTTTCACTGATTTAACCTGGCATTTAAAAAAAGCACTTAAATGCAAAGCCTGAGCCGCAGAGACGTAAGATTTATTTCTTTACTAGGTGTTACTGGAGCATCCAGCACTGCAAAACAAAACCTTACAGGAGGGCTGAATACAAACTCCCCAAAGTGCAGCAGAAAGCCATGTCTGACACCAGCCTCTGGGGTGGGGTTCCCACAAGGACCTGCTGGCAATGTATGATCACTCCAATTACATTTTCCCTAAGAGACAGCAGTAATTACTGTGCCATCCTCAGCTGTCCCACACTGCTCATCTCGCCAGTAACAGAGAGCTGGAGCCAAAATGGAAACATGGACAAAGAGAGCCTGGTAGGSAACAGCACCCGAGAGGGCACTCAGGGCTGCCCCCCTGGAGAGCACCAAAGGAGAAAGCAGAGCCCACAGAGCACCTGCATGGCTCCACCAGAGCAGATAGCTGTACTCAAGGGGCTCGAGTCCATACCAYACCCTGAGAGGTTTCAGACTCATCTTTCATCCATGGGCACAGGACCAAGGGATGGCTRTAACAGCACTTGAAACCTGAAATTTGGAATTGCTAAGACAGCCCAGCATCCGCTCTCAGGTCATGATGCACCCTCAGCCCAATAATGACCCAAATGGTACCAGTTAATGCTCCTGGAGTTATTTTTAACAMTCCCAAAGCATGGTCAGAAGCCAAGGCTTCAAACAGCAGGATATTGCATTTCWGCTCTCCCCTCAGGGATCCCAGCCTAAGGCTTTGGCAGAGTATGGGCCTTCATTAAAAATGTGTTCAGCAACTCATCTCCCTGGAACCAGAGCTGCTACAGGGAAACCAGCAAATCATAAACTGGATTTGCTTCCAATAGATGAGATGGATCACTGATTACTCACAGCAGATGTGAAATGTGACTGGTAACAAGTGCTTGGACAGGCTGATAGACAGGTCTTCTGAACAGCTAAAACCTTCCAGGTAATCTTTATGACATTTTGAGAGGAAAAGAAAACAGCAGCTAGAATAGCAGCAATCAGCACAAATGGGCCAAGGAAATAACCTTCACTCCAAACACTACTAAGCTTCAGGTAGATTGCCATGCAAATTACATGCTTAAAGCTGATCAATTTATAGATCTATTTTACACACAACAGCTCCAGTTACTTCCTTGAATGACTACTTTACAGTAATTGAACACACAAAAATTATATCTTGAAGGGAATGATTTCCCTTAGTCATTTGTTCTCAAACACACTGGCTGTCACAGGCACCCTAAGAAAGGAAAAGCCCAGCTGCTGGGATGCCCCAGAGAAAGGTGAGCTCAGGAGYTCAGGGATGTGCTTTGAGCCAGCTGAGGCTGGACAGTGAAGGGTAATGAAACCCAAGTGCTGACCCTACACACCTTCCCTGCACTGTGACCCTGGGAACAGCTCCCACTGGAACTGCCAACACGAGGGGACTCACAATCACCCCAAAAGGTTAAAACCTGAGGGATTGCAGTATGGCTGCAGATAAAATGCTCATGGGGAAGTGATGCACCCTCACAACTCAGGAGAGCACAACATGTCATATCTGAGACACAACGTGTCATATCCGAGATCTCCGCATGACACAAGCACCAAGGTCTCAGCTCTCCCTGCAAGGTGAGAGGTCCYTGGGGATCCTGTTCTGCAAGTGACAGGTCCCAGAGGAGTCAGCCTGGCTGCACCATCGAGTGCTGCTGTGCACTCAGCCCCTCATTTTACACACATTTTACACACACCATTTCAAAATACAAAGTGTACCTATTTGATTCACAACAGGACCTTAACACAGGCACCTACTACAGCTCTGGAGGCTGGACAAACTCTGAGGATTAAAGACTAATTCCAGTTCCAAGAGACTTTTAAACTGCTATTGTATGCAGCCAACCTTGCAACACTTTGCAAGGAACCAAGCCTGTCCCTCCTCCAATGCCCTAATAACCCTGATTACCTGCACCATCAGGAGGCAAACACCACAGTAAAACTCTAACACTGCCACCACCAAGCTCTGAAAATCTTACTTTAAAAAGCTGCTCGTGCCAAACCAGGCTGCAGGGAGGTGACAGTTCCTCCCCTGAACACACTGCAGACCTGCTCAAGCAAGCGGAGACACCAAGACCCTGAAACCCTCTAAAGGGAGGAGAGAGGGGACAGTTCCATGCTGYTGACAAATGTTCAAGTCCCATCTTGGGGAAAAAATTAAAATAGAAAGCAGAGGCTATTGTGTACTCCCCGGTGTAGCTACCTATTAAAACTTGTATGAAAATAAGAATGAAGGACTTTCCAATATAACTCCTTTATCTTGATGAGCCAACAGGATTTGACACAGGGAAGAGATTAACTAGACACTAAGAATTTAACAGAAAATCAGTCCAAGAAAGAGACCCACAGCTGYCTGAGGTTACACAAAAATGGCTGAAGATGGGCCATTGCAGAAACCAAATCATCATTTCCCCATTATCTGCCCTAGGATTTCTCATTAACAGAACTGCAGAGTTGTGTCATTTAAAGTCCAAGGCAAGGCAAGCTATCTTTGCAGAAGATAAGAGGGTTGGGTAACCTTTGCTCAAGCTGCCCTCTCTGAAGGGGTTTCAGCCTGCCTTTTAGAGGGTGTTACCTTGGTCTCGAGGTTCATGTTATACAACAGCACATATTGAAGTTAATAGAGGAAAAAATAATTACTGTKGTGCACACCTAAACTGCACTGTTTGGGGTAAAAGGTTTTTGGAACTTCATAGAGAGATTTTTCCTAGCAATCACYGTCACCATCAAAACCAGCAGGTATTTTTAACTGGACTAAATAAAGGTTACTTCCTGCTACCAAGATTGGAGATGCCATTAACACACCTCTTCTGGCAGCACCTACAATAGACACTGAAGCCGTTTTCCTAAACTGACCTTTATCCAATGGATTGTGTGACTGAAGCCCAGACTGCATCACAGATGCTGGCACCGGCCACTCACAGAGGATCCCCTGTGTTCATCTTCAAATCAGGCTCCATCTGCAATGAAACAATGTCGAAAATGGCTTATTGGCTGATTCCACCTTGTGTGCACACAACAACAAAACACTATTCTGTGGAAAAATCGTGACATTAATTTGCCTTGCAAAATTTCTTAGGCTTTGTGTGGAGCCATTTGTCCTGTTACCCTAAGGTGTCTGGGCCCTGTGATAAACCTGTGGCTTGAGGTTGGTAGAGACCTTTCAAAGATATTAACACCCACACCATGTTTGTAAAGTCATTAGTACATCTTTCCTATCACCAGCGATTGTCAAATTGTCAAACGAAAATCACATTTCAAGTTTCTATCAGAACACATGGGGAAAACCCAGCACACGCTGCAGAGGGATTGTGTAAGCTTGCCAAAAAGCAGCAGGGCTGTCACAGAGCTGGGCACCTGCCGAGGAGGGCTCAGAGAATGAGAATGTGCCCTTCACCRCGACAAGCACAGAAACAGAGAGGTTAAGTGATTTGCCCAAGGCCATTGGGGAAGTCACTGACAGAGCCAGGGTTGGGTTTCAGAAGCTCTTGGCCAACGTCCTGCATTCAATTACAGCTGCACAAAGCAGCTCGTTTAAAACAGGCCCGACAAAGCCCATGGCCAGGAAGAACATCAAAACCCCTCGGATCTGAAACAACAACAACCAGCCCCCTTTCCACATTTGAGAGCAGGCAGCACTTCAAGCTCTCCGCCCTCAAACAACAGCCACACCAACAAGAGAGCAGAGAAATAAATTCCAGCTCATTTTAAAATAACTTCAGTGCAAGTGCCTTTTGGAATTCACCATCCCAAACTCCAAAGCAAAGGTCTAGAACATTCACATGCTATCTTTATGGCAGAATTAAGTGAGAATAGTTTAGAAATTACTGAAAATAATCTCTATGATAGCTACAAGTTAACACAGAGACAAACAGAGGCCTGSGACAGGTACAAAAGCAACCAGACTCTAAGGTGACCACCAGTGCAGAAGCTGACAAGGAAAACTTCAAAAATGGCCAGATACTACTCATCTTCTAAACCAGGCTTTGAGGACAAAGACAAATCAAAACCCACGACMAAACAGAAACCTGAGCAGCCTGATCCAGCACAGACACCTCCAGGGAGTTAATCCAGGGACTCAGGCCAGCAGCAGCCACACAGGTGGGGATTGCTCAAGGGCCAGGCTGCCACCCCAAACCCCAGCGGCCCCGCTCTCCAGAGCCAAACCCCCCTCAGCCCGGAGAGCAAACACCCACCCCGGCTGTTACTCATCACCAGCACGCTCCCTGCTAGAGCTCCCGTGCTGTTCGGCCTCTTGGGTTTCAGAGCGCTCCTGCTGACACCCGAGCCAGCGGGGAAATGCTCCATTCCCTGCTCCATCCAGCACAGCTCCATCCCGGCTCCGAGCAAGGGATGCTCTTTAAGCTACTGGCACRAAGCACCAGCCAACAGGACCAAGACACCGAATTTGTTTTGTTTTGTTTTCCAAGCAAGTCACTGACCGCACAAGTAACTTGCCCAGTATTTTCTATTGCAGAATTACTGCTCCTTAATGCAGAAACCTATTGCTGCTCTGATGACTGTATAAACACTGACTAATGAGTAATCACCCCGCAGCCCTGAAGGCTGTTCTCATTGTATATAGGTATGGGGGGAAAAGCCRGSAGTAGGGCARCCAGCCCAGAGCCATGAGCTGGAGTCAGTGCCCGAGGGGCTCGGGGAGACCGGAGACAGCCGAGCTGCCTTAGCTTACCTTCCAGCAAACTCCTGCGCTTTCTTAAACTTCAGACCGGAGAGACTGCGCTAAGTTCCACCATCACCGGCCGCACATCCCGCGGGTGGGAGCGAGARGGACGCTGATTCCCGCGGGGTTAAACCCGCCAAAACAACGCGTCGGAGTCCTCGCTCCGAGCAGGGGATGTTCTGGGAAGGAAAGAGAAAAGAAGGGAAGGCGTTCCGGGTGCGCCCGGGGTCAGCTCCGGCCCCACCTGTGCGRCGGGGCGGGCCGGGACAGAGCCCGCCCCGACCCCCGGCCCGCACCGAGCGCGGCACCTGCGGAGGTGGCGCTGGACGGCCCTGCCGGTGATGGATGCAACCGCAGCACCGGGCCACCGCCCCGCGGCTGCGGCCGGCACCGGCCCCGAGCCCCGCGGCCCCGCTCCGGCAACTGGGCAGGAGCCCCCGGCCCGGCCTCACCTGCCCCGCGGGTTCCCGCTCGCTCCTCGCTCGCTCGTTCAGCGCCTCCCGAGCCCCGCCGGCCCCGCGCCCGCCCCGCTCCCCGGGAGCCGCCGCCTGACCGGCCCGACGGGTTGCCCCGGTTCTGCGGGCGGGGTGTAGGGGAGCAGGGAGGGGCCGCAGGGGAGCAGGGAGGGGCCGCGGGCCCGGCCCCCTGCCCGGCCCGGCACAGCGGGGCCACTCCCACCGCCGCCTCCCCGCTGCGGCTCGGGGCCGGCGGGACCCCTCCGGCCGCTGCTGGCACCCCCGGGAGGTGCCGAGGTGCGGGTCCAGTCCTGCTCTGGTGATAGCCGGGACCTCCCTCCTGGCGTCGTTCTAAATGACGGGATTGCTTTATCGTTCCTTATTCACTGGACAGTACCGCATTAGAGATCTTCGGAAGGGCTACAGGATTTGAACCTTTTGGCCTTTTAAATGCTCCGAATGGACTCCTGGTTGCCAAATCCTTCTGAGAAAGGACTGGAGAGTTGGGGGATGCGYAGGAGTGATATTGTTAACTGATGAGTTTGYTCATTAATAAGTAGATAAATTAATTAACAGATAAAGCGGTCATGTTTRGGGATGACAGTAGTGCTGTTCTGCCATATGCACATTTGTTCACAAATAATGCAATTAGGGCAAGAGGAATGCAGATATGGTTACTGGTCTGATTAAGTATAAAAATCTGGAAAATTCTGTCATTTAAAGTGATGATGGGCTGCTGCTCTGTACTAAAAGTGATCTTTGTTTTGGACTGGCAGGTATTGCAGAGATCACTTGGCTTCTTTTTCAGCAGCAACAATACTCAATTTTCCTGTGCCAGAAAAGTCTTGTTCAAACAGATTTGGTTTTCCTAGACCAAAAATGTAATGCTGAGTTCCAGAGCTGTGTCTTTCAGCACTTTTCTGTTTTTCTGCCTGCCTCAAATTCCTCACACCAGAATAAAACCAAAGTTAATTAAAATCAGGRACATTTTGGCTGAACAAAGCAGCAGAGGTTACTTGTGCTTTTGACAATTCCCGCTCTGGGCAGGACATTAATTCCTGTCCAGGGCTGAACATTTGGCTTCGACTTCAGTAGCCTGGTCTGTGGGACACACTGTCAGGGAGGAGATTACTGCAGATAAAAGGGCCCCTTAACAGTGACTAATGGCCCGGCCCAAATATTAGTTTTGCACTTAGTACAGATCCGTGTCTGAGGGAAACAGCAGCTGTTCCCCACGCTGGGGCCATGAGGAGGAGCATCCGCCACCCAGACCCTGCTCAGACCCTGCTCTTGGTCACTTCCAGCAGGTATTTCCAGTTCTGCCTCAGGACTATTCTCCTCCATCCTCTCCTTTATTCATCACTCTCATCTTTCACTCGTGCCCCTTCACCCCAAAATAGCAACATGCCCTAGTAAAAAATGCATTCCTTTCTGTCCCACTGCTGCTTCTCTCCTTCCCAACCTCTATTCCTGTTTGTCTTGTTTTTCAGGGTTTGGRACACAACTGTGTAGAAAGRGTTATACATATCAGTAATTCTGTATTTAAGCAGTTCTGAACACAACTATTTATTCACATTCTTATTTGAGTCATTTCCTAATATGCCGAAACCAGAGGATAATGTAGATTGTCTTTCTAAGCAATCCTCTCCCTGTTCATCTTTCCGTTTTTTTCTCTATCAATTAATCCAAATGGGGGAAAGAGTTTAATTCTCTATACCTTTCAGCTAATCTGGAATCAAAAGTAATTTAGATGGTAATTTTGAAAAGTATTAATTTGAGGAAAGGGCAGATGCTGCAGCTTGTATAGTTTGTAGGCAGAAAATAGATGGTGGCAATTCTGCATACCAAAAGAATTGTGCCTTTCTGTATTAAAATGTGGAGGGTTTCTTCTTYTTCCTTTTTTCTTCCCCTTTTAAATTAAAAACTTTCAGACAGAATTGATAGATTAGAGGTCTTCCTAGGCTACAGCCCTGCTTCAGTGTCAAGAAGGCTGAGCCCAGATCTTTTGGAAGTTTCAGTTTCCTAATCAATATCTAAGAGAGAAGGAACCAACAGATCAATAGCAGCCACAGCTCCAGAGATAACCCTTGGCAGAGGGATACCTGTGCCCTAGTGCCTCCTCACACAGCAGTGTGAGAATATTTCAGATGGAATATGGTCTTAAAGGGGGGGTGCATGTTGTGCCAGACCTTAGAAATTCTTCTAAGAACAGGAACATTGGCAGGACACTTGTGTGTTTGTGTACAGGTTTCTCCAGGGAGCTTTTCTCTGCCCAGGTACTTTCCTGCCTCACGTTTGGCACTTGCTGGAGAGAGCTCAGCTTTAAATCAGGCTCCATCCCAACRGAATTGTTAATTACCACAGTTGGGGTTAGAGCAGCCCAGCAGAGAATTCCACAAAGCCAGAGCAGTGGCTGCCCTTGGAGCGTGTGCCTTGTTATGCCCTGGATAAGGGCTCCTCTCATGGTCACAGACACACAGAAATCCTAACACAAACTTCATGGCAAGGACATGCAGGTGTGGGGATTTTTCCTACTCCAGCTATTCAAAAAATGTTTCCTGTGCATTCCCCCTTCTGGCTGTGACCCATCAAGTCCATGGGTTTTATACAAGCCCATGGATTTTATACAAGCCCATGTTTCTGTAAAACCTCTCCTCCAAGCATGGCARGGATGTTTCCCATGTGGAGAATATCTCTTTTCCCAAGCTGTGAAATCAGGGGCTGACACAGAATGGGGCCCTTGACTCCATCTGGATCCGAATCTGTTTTCCTGAGGAGCTCCAGTGTTACTCCTTGCTTCTGCCAACAGATGGGGAACCACACCGCTGAATTCCGGCCGTGAGCTCTGCGGGACAGCACGGACCGAGCTGCTGCTCCCAGCCTCGCTGCGTTCCTGACAGAGCAAGTTTGGCCCCAAAACAACGCTCTAAAAGCGTTAGATCTACATGCTGTCACTCAGGATTAGGCTAGGAGGGAATGCAGTTCCTGGGAWCTGGGAAATGACAAATGCTGCCGTCACAGTGATACATTCAGCGCAGTAGAATACACACGTGGTCTTGCAGGGTATTTGAAATGAGGGATAAGACTGAGGAACTGAAAGTCGCTGACCCGAGTTCCGTGCCTGTTTCGATTGTATTTCCTTTCTGAATTTCCTTTCCCCAAAAGAGCTGAACTGACTTAGTCCTGAAGCCTTGCAGTGCTCAAACACTTCATTCCTTYTCAGGTTCTCACTACGAATTTCAGTGGGAAGGTGAGTTTTGCTCACAGATTGGTCTCTGGACCCTTTTGAACATAGTAATGTTCCCACCAGAGTTCACTTAGGAAGTCCTCTATTTCTTGTTTGGGTTTTTTGTTTGTTTGGGATTTTTTTTTTGTTTGGGTTTTTTGTTGTGGTGGTGGGTTTTGTTTTTGTTTTGGTTTGGTTGGGTTTTGTTTTTAGGGCTTTTGTTTGTTTTTACAGTAGAAGGTTTATTTTCTTTTTCTTTTTCTTTTTTTTTCTTCCTATGAGTCTGAGTTGCCACAAATCAAAATTCTGGCTTTTCTGGCTGTCACTCTTCCTTGCTGCATCCTGTCTTCTGTGATTTGTGAGGAGTCTTTCCTAAAGGGAGCATTATTTCTGCTTAGCTTTCACCCAGTGTATCCCATTGTTCAGCTCTGGGCAATTGTTTTGGGATATTATTGATTTTATGACTTGCATTGTTGTCTGCACAAAACCAGACCCATTTGGGGCAATTTGCTGCTTTCATACTTTCTGAGRGAAGGGAATGTGTGTTGGCTTGACTAGAGCAGCAACAAAACCCTGCTATTATTTTATGTGGTTTGAAGAGGGAATCCATCTCATGTTTCCCTGGAGGCACTTCTGTGATCAGGAATTACTACAACATTACTCAGAGCCCTTTGTGAGGGCGTTTACTTTGGGATGTTATCCCAGATAGTGCACACTGCTGTTCTCCTGACTGGCTGGCATGCAAAAAAAGATGGGAGAAACCAGTCTGCCAGGCAATTCTAGCTGTAATTCCATGAACATCCTCAGTAGTAGGGGAATCCTCCAGGAGAGAGCAAGGCACATAGCAATAATATTACTTATGAATTCAAAGCATTGTGCAAAGCTTAAATCATCTCTGAAGCAACTCCAAGCGATATGTCCTAGTGAAGTGATTCCACTGAAATGCTGCTCACACAGCAGCAGACAAGGAATACAATTAAGGAGAAGAAAATAAGAACACYGAAGACAAATTGTGGCTGCAGGGTATGCATCCAGATGCTCCTAATGGATTATTCTGCCCTACAATTGCTCTCTCAGCACATGGGCAGCRTGTCTGGGCAGGGAAGCAGCGGCTTGAGACACAAAAGGAACACCAGGTTATGTGGATTGTTATTTTGACTCTATGGCAGGAGCAGTGTGCAAGGAGGACACCCAGCTCTGTGCACACATTTCCAGCAACGGTTCCCTGCACACAGGAACAGGTGAGGAGCCTCTTGAGAGCAGCCAGGTCCTGCCAGGGACCCCACAGCTCTGCTGGCACTGGCRAGGCAGCTGTCCCCAGGACCCACAGGGTTTATCCATCATGTGCAGCATCCCTCTGTTTCACCAGGGACATGTGGAAGTGAGTCACTTTGTTTGTTTTTGAGGGAAGTTGCTGCTTTTAGCCACCTCACAATGTCATTTTATGTAATGTGTTCATGASTGGGCCTGTACCAATAGCTATGGATGTGTATACATATATATATATATATCTATTTATATATACATGTACGTGTGTATATGTGTATATATAAAATAGAGGCATTACAATAAAGTGGCTACAGTGTATGTATATATATACACACACACACACACACATTTGTTTATTTATTTATTTATTTATTTATTTATAACTTGTCACAGCATCCTTTTATCCTTTTCTTCTTTTCCTGGCTTAGAGTTCCCATGGTTCTTTTGCAGGCTCCATATACACAGGAAAAAGAAATCCCTTTGGTCTTTGCACCAAGGAAGGTGCCTTATGGAAGTTGAAATGCTGTTCCCTAGAGGCGTGGCTTGAAGCCTGAAATTAAGGGGAAAGTATTCCAGAAAAGGAATCACTGGGCAGAGCTCATGTGGARCTGTGGCAAAGATTGATTTGAAACAGAACGAGGGCAAGGAGAGGTCATCCTTTCCTTGGACTTTGGGAGTTGGACTTTGCTGATCCCTGTGGATCCYTTCCARCTCAGGATATTTTATGATTCTATTCAAGACTTAAAATTAATATGCAGAGTAGCATGTGCTAACTAGAAATTCACTCACTCATCCTACTTTAAGCCCCCATTACWGCTTAAAACGGCTGATTAATGATGTTAGATGGTGATAGCATTCCTTTGATTAAACTCCCAAAGTAAGCAGAGTGGAAATGCCTAGCACTGGGTTGCCGGTAAATGTGATTTCTGCTTTGTGTGTGTTGGTCTATGAAAATGCCAGCAATCTTGATGTAGGCACATCTGCATTAAATGGATGCAGCTTGTTCAGAAGTGCTGCTATTTGGACCCAACCAAGTGCACAGTGTGTTTGTGCTGTAGGTGTGTGCCCTCAGGAGGTGCCTCCAGCTCTGGCTGGTGAGCGCGGGCAGAGCCGCCGCAGTCCGCGGGGACTCCGTGAGGATGTGCAGCCGCCCACGCAGCTGCACGTGCTGCAGCTTCTGACAACACACAACACCTTCCCTGRTGCCTTTCTTCTCTCTCCACTGATCCTCCTCCCACTCAGCAAGAAAAGGAGCTGCACAGGCTCACACAGATGCCAGCTATCAGCCTTCCTCTAGAATAATTTAACACGTCCCTGGAGAACTGTTCCTGACTCTTGTTTAGGGAGGCTGGCCATCGGGTTCCCTGCAGTTCACCCTGTACCCGTGGATAAACAACACATTTAGGTTCTGCTTGATTACTGTTTCCTAATCTTGCTCTCAGAATGCCTGCAAATTGTCTTGCCAGAGAAGCTCCAAGGAGCCTCCCTTGGGTGTATGGAGCTGTGCTGTCCCCAGCTTCCCTCTGCCATGTGTTGCCATCCCTGTGAGTGTCAGCAGAAACGACTGTGCTCAGAATTTATGAAGAKAAATGCAAAACATGTTTGTCTGGCACAGAAATGCCAATCTTCTGAACCTCAGGTAGCCTCAGATGGTGTTTTTGACAGATCTGTATGTCTTCCTTGCTGATGAAGATTCATCTCTGGATCTTTCTGTGCCAGAGAAGGAGTTTGCTCTTTTGAGGGTGGTTTGAGTACATGAGGTGTGTGATCCCATCCCTGGAGAGCATGTTCTGCCACTGGCACAAACTACTACCTGCAGGGTCTTCTGGCAAGAGGAGGTGTCACTCACTGCATCCTTCTGGCTCCTCTTGCCTGTGTACCAGATGGAGATGAACATGGCAGCACCAGGAGAACAGTCTCCACATGATGTTCAGCCAGTTCAGCCTGAGTTTCATCCACGGCTGCCAGAAGTTTAGAAGGTGCTATGAAGTGTAACCTTACAGAAATAAAGAGTAAGGCAGAWAAGGTTTTACAGCAAGAGGAAACATCACAGTTTTGTGTAATCTGGCACTGGCCATTTTTGGTTTGCCAGGGTAAGTGTCTCTACTGTGTGTGTGGTTGATTGAGGAAAAATGTCCATGAGTGTAAGTCAGAGGCTGGGTGGATTGAACTGATTCCTCTTCAGAGCCTAAACTGGCTCTGTAAGTATAAACCATACCAATTCCTCCTTTTTCAGGGTGAGTAATTACTTTCAAAGAATCTCAGTTTTTACATGTTTGCACAATTCTTAATCCCATTCTATTCCTTCYTTGTATTTTGGGCCCATTTGGAATTTGTGCCACCACTTGACCCCAGAGGTGTGCATCAGCTCCATGACTCACCTTTGAGCATTACTTACTGCACATGATGAATAATGGGTTTGTGTAACAGGCCTCTGGCAGAGGGGTTATTTCCCCGAGTTTTTGTGTGAATTAGAAGAGCCTGGGACACCCTTTGTAGACTTGTTTCATGCTTTAGTGCTTGACTCACGACTCTAATCTGGTGCCATCTTCATGGCTTTATGTACCTCTTACCCGCCTACAGCTCAGATTGATTTTCCTCCTACTCACCCTTTTGCTCACTACTCTCCTCCCAGTTCTCCTCTAACTAATCCCTCTTGTTTCCCTCTGCTCAGTTTTRTTTGTTCCCTCCTCTCCTTCCCTACTCTGTTTAAAAACCAACACAAACCCGAATGGAACCAAGCAGCTCACTGAACAGGAATATCCAAATGCCTCAGTGTGAGCTGATGGGATGGTGCCACAGCCTGGCAAGCACTTCATGGGCTTGGAGCCGAATCTTCCACCCCATTAAYAGGGATGCTGTTGCCTTCTGTGCCCTAGGATCTTCCAGGGTCTCCAGGTTATTGTTATCCTTCTTCTAATGAGCAGGTTTAATTAAAGAGCAGGTATTTCCTAAAAGATTTGATTTGATTTGGGGACATCACGTGAAGGAAACCACAAACAAACACTTTTCTCCCAAATCTTTATAGCCCTGTATGGAAATGGTTGAAAGCTTCTTACACCAGTTTTCMGGTGTCAGTTTTGTCTGGATTCACACAACTGAGATGAAGGCATGGAAATGGTAAAGCTCATGGCTGCTTTTGAGAGAGGGATATCAAACCTCTCTCTTTTGGACAGGAACAAAGATGGAGGGCTGAGATCTCTTGCCAAACCCCACTGAAGCAGTTTGGCTGTTAACTAATTGTATGCTTGTCACACTTGAAAGGGTCTAAAGGTCATGTCTTGGGGATAACTCCTATTTCTCCTTCAGACAGGGTCAGGTGGGACTGTGAGTTTGATCTGCCTTCARTTCTACAAGAAGCAAAAATCCTGAGGCTGTCTGGATTTGAGGTAAGGGAACAAATTCTCCTTTAAAAAGATGACATTAAAAGTAGGGATAGCCCATTGTGAGAAAATCTATCCTCRTGCTTCCAAAACCTCCCTGAGGAGGAGGACTTGTCCTAACTTGGGTAAACCTCCACCAAGGTACTGTGAGGCACCTGGCATCTGGAATGGGAGAAGCCATTCCGTGCCCTGCAGACACAGGAGAAATGATTGTCAGCTGCAACCCAAACACTGGGGTTACGAAACCCAAAGTGCAGGAGAAATCTCCACCCTGAAAGGAGATATGCATGCTGATTTGGAATTCCAGTGGGATGGGTGGGGTGGCTGTGCTGATTACAGTTTGGGGCAGGAATGATAGAGGATTTACAAAAGCTGGGCTCCTTCCCAGAGCTCTCCAGTTTGTCTGCAGAGAGGGGTTTTAGTGCAAATTCCCTATTGATAATCCTGCATAGAGTGAGCAATACAAGCAACCTGGGCTGTGTGTTGGGGTGGTGACAGCTCTTGAGGTGGCACACCAGCTTCAGCAGGATGTGAGCTAAGAAAAGCCATKTTTGGGGGGTAGCCCAGTGCTGCAAGTACCAAATCCACAGCCAAAAAGTGCTTTACAGGAAGGTCTGTTGTCTCTGGGTGGTGTTTGTCATGGCTCTTACTCCCAMAGAGCCACCCTGTAACGGGCTGGGAGGGGAGGAAAAGAGGATGAGGATTGCCAAGGCACTGCTTGGAACTGAAATGGATTGTTTGAAAGCTCTCACAGGTTAAGGAAAGGTGGGGATCATGGAGGGACGGGATATGCTACGGATTTGCAGCAGGAAAGGGACCGAGGGAGAGGGTTATGGGCCTGTGAAAGCACAAATCCCCGGAGAGCATGGACAGCTGATACTTACTCCCCATGTACCATGATATAAGAACCAGGAGAAATCAAATGACAGAATTCTAGAGAGGCCARCAGAAGGAGGTAGTTTTCCACTCTGGCCAGTTCCAGAGACAAGAGACCAGGCACGGTGAGCCTGAATGTTAATTGCAGCAGTCTTTTAGGTCTGGGGTTTTCCCTCCCTCAGGGGTGAGCAGCCCCGGGAGCACTAGGGAGAGCTCCTGTGCCTGCAGTGCTTTGTGGTGTGGTGGAACAGGAGGGACAGCATTGCTTGGGAGATGCCCCAAAGATTAGAGGCTSTGGCCTGACTCAGGCCCCCGTGACTCACCTGAACACCCATATTGCCATGGAAGCTGTGGAAAGCTCCTGAGGCTGACTCTAGCCCCAGCAATCAACCCTGGGTCTGCTGGATGCTCTCCCTCCTGCCACCCACCCAGACAGTGAGTGTCACACGCAGCTGGGACTCACACACTGCTCAGGGAGCCTGACACAGGGTGAATCTCAGCAACTGTACTTCCATACATGCTTCAGGCTTCATTTCATGTTTCCTCTTTCTCTRTTTTGCTGTCCTCCCCAGGGATGCCTGCCTGTGATTCTCAGCACCACACACATSCCCACGAACYCAAGGTGTATTAAAAGACAGAAKGTGAAATCCAAGTGAAAGGAAGAGTCCACAGAAACAAATCTCATGGCATTTGGATTGCTCATGGGCTAAGCAAGGTAAAACATGCCCAGGTTAAGTACTGAGCTGGCAGAAAAGCCCYTGCCCTGTGACAGCACTGCCCAGAGGCCTCTGCCAGTGGCACTGCTCCCTGGGGACCTGGCCCCTCCACTGTCCAGAACTTCCATGCTGTGGGACACTGAGCTGGAAGGAATTGTCTGGAAAACAGGCCCCTGCCTATATCAAAGGCCTTCCAGAACAATTAGCAGCCCCTGTCCAAAGCCTTGTGGCACCACACCTCGTGCAATTCTATTATTACTCTTTAAATAGCCCCAAAATGTTGGGTTTTTCCTTTCCTGTAAAGTGCCAATTACTGGCAGAAACACAGGGCTTCTCTTGACTTCTCCAGGGTTAATATTTCTTTCCTTGCTCATGCCTGCAGTGCTATATTGTCACTGGGAACTGAGCAAGAATTAACAATTTATGTTTTGCGGGAGCTTGATTCAACTTGGCTTATAGCTTTTTTTCTATGACATTCTCAATAATACATTATAAAATACTGACATATTTTTAAATAGTTAATCTTTTGCTAGTTTTCTGTGTTCTGAACCATGCTCAGCCCCCAGCCATTTCAATAATGCTTCAAGGAAGGTATATACTGARAACACAGAGGCAATTATGTTAGTCCAACAGCRACCTGATAAAATATTAACATTTCTTATGAAATTTTTCCAGAAGGAAGGAGAAAAGTCATCACTAGCAAGAAGCTTTGCAGTRGGAAAAGCCTTTTTTCAGCAAAAAATTGTTAAGTAACAGCATTAAATATTGAACGATGCTGAGGTGTGTCTGTACACAGCCTCATTTCAGCCCAGTGTGATGCAGATTTTATTTCCTCCTCTGCAGAAATCACGAAATCCTGTTTTAAACCACGATGGAAGRACCAATCAGATAAAATCTGTACCTTTCCACTATACTTTTATGATTTGTTAAGTTCACTGGAATGAGTAATACAGTGTGAATAGAACATTTTAAATACCCCTTGGCAGTCACTGAAGTACAGTAATAATTTAAAAGATACAGGAATCACCAAACTCCATGTGCAGCTGGTGCCACATTGAACCAAAGGGAGCCTTGTCTGGGTGATTTTCACCTCTGCACTCCCATTTTGTATTTCACCAGAGCTGTTGAGAATAAATAAATAATAAATTGAACAGCAAAAAGCAAGTCATTCTGGGCAGCCTCTGGCAGCAGTTTGCTCTCATAATGCTGTTTGGTGAGCTGGAAGCATCCAGCTCATTTCCTAAAGAGCATTTTCTGCTTAGGTCGGGGCTCTATTAATCTGTTCAAGCCAATTCTCTAAAATCCAAACCATCTGTATTTGGGAAGATCACGGTTTATTTGGATTCTCTTTGTGTCTGCTGTCAGTAGATGATTAAAAGCACGAGGGATTTACAGTGTAAAGTCTCTCTACTGGCATGTTACAGTGACCTTCTAAGTAGCATCTCCAATATTTGGGTAACAGCTGGTACAGTTAAGTCCAGCAGGGAAGCAAAGAGCAGCCACAAAAGCTGGGAATGGCTGAGCTTTGGCAGAGCAGAGTGGCTGTGAGGAGCGGGGATGGCTGACCATCAGTGTTTCTCCAGGCGTTTCACTGGCAGCTCCCGAAGGCTCCTTGTGAAACGCACGGCAATGCTCAGGTAGCATGTTTGTCTCAGGGGTGCCTGGAGTTTCTAGGGAAGCAGTGAAGCAGCCACTGGAGACCAGGCCCAGGGAGCCACTGCTTCACACTGTCCCCATGTCCCCATGCCCGGGGCCATGCGGCCCCGGCTGTGTGGGGACAGCTGCTGCTCCTCCAGGCAGGGGTGCTGCATCCCCYGCTGCCACTGCTCCCCTCCTGCACAGGTGGGTGGAGAACTGCCAGCCCCAAGACACACTAAATCTATTTTTCTCAGAAAATTGTAAATAATTCATGGGGCTTGGTTCTATAAAGAGGCCAGTTATAAATCATCCGAGCTGCACCTGGAGATTTCTGATGTCGGCATTATCACATGAATTACATCTCTCCAGGGCCATCTATTACTGTAAACACAATTCCAAAGAGGAATTATGCATGTGACATGCACAGGCAAACAAACAAGCAATCTTCAGCCTGGATTTGATACTAAAGCTTTGCAACCCAACTGAGCYGTTAGTGGTGCTAATTTTCTGCTCTGGCCTCAGAGATCCTTCCATCCTGCTCCTGTACAGGTGTACTTKTCCCTGGGGAGCACCTGTTGGTGGGAATGCTGGCTGACTGTACAGCACCAGCAGCCCAGTGCTGTGAGGTGCACGGGAAAAGCCATGGATGTGATTTCAGAGGGGTGTACATGAACATGTGCTGCAGAAAAGATCTGGATTCTGAGATTTCCATGTATCACCATCTTGACTGTGCTGGGATTACAGTCCAGTTACAGATGTTGAATTACAACAACTGTTTCTTTTTCATTCTGCCCTTCAGAAACCAACATTCTTRGATAGGAACATGCAGGTTCCTGATGGTTCCCAACCCCTGGTGTCAGCACAGAAAGATATGGGAGGCAAAGAACTGAGGTGTGTTTGTGTACTGAATGAAAGGACTCCTGAAATCCTGGTTCTCCGTGGCATCCAGGGGATGAGAGGTGGCAGAGATGCTTCTGTTAAGGCAACCAAGTAAGTGAGTGTAAAGCAGGGGGGCAAAGCTACATCCAGAGCTGGGAATGGTCTGCTGAGCTTGGAACACAGAGGAACCAAAGGGAATGTATCTTGGAGAGAGAATGTGGAGTGAGCCCGTGCCAGGTGCTCCTGTGGGCTCCACCATCCCAGGACTGGCCTGGCCAAATGAACAGGAGCAGTCTGGCCGTGCTGCTTGGGATGCCCCTGCCGTGCCCAGCCCAGCCCAGCCTGCAGCACGTGTGCTTTATGGCCAGGAGGGACCGGGGCAGTGCAAAGGCTGATGTCTCCCCAGGCTGGACTTTAACAGCCCCGAGGCACTGCTGCCTGGGCAGAGGTCACATCCTTCCTGCCCCACAAAGGGCTTTGGAAAGGCTGGRAAAACACTTTCTGGCCTACAGACTGCTGTGGGATCTCTCCAGAAAAAGGGATCTCCTTTTTCCCGCTCTGCTCGGCTCTGTGGAACAGAAAGAGGCACACAGAGGCAGGCTGCTGAAGCCAGTGCACTTGTCTGAGGCGCCCAGAACAGCCCTGTGTTGGGCTGTGGTGACAGATCTGTCCCGTGCCAGTAGCCCCACGTGCCTTTGGTGACACATTGTGTACGAAAGGTAAATGTGGCAGAGCATCTGTCTCTTATACACATCTAGATGTGTATAAGAGACAGGATCTGTCCCGTGCCAGTAGCCCCACGTGCCTTTGGTGACACATTGTGTACGAAAGGTAAATGTGGCAGAGCATAAACGTGTCTGGGCACCGCTGCCATGGAACTCCCTCAACAGCCTCCACTTAAGCACCACCGTACTGCCAGGAGACACCGAGAGATCATAAATGGGAGATTAGCACAGGGAGGGGCACGGCTGGGGGCAGAGCCAGCGCAGGGGCACGAGGMAAATCAAAACCTCATTCAGAGCTAAAGCGGGACTAGATTTTGCCCAGAAGTGCCCTCACTCCGAGTGCCCACGGTGTTTTGTTATCCTAAAACTCGTGATGGGGAGAGAAGAAATGCCACAGTGAGCGACCACCTCCGACTGCTTCGGAGAGCCGCGAGCAGCGGGGGCTTCGCTCCTGCGCATTCCGGTCCCGCATCGGGACAAGGCCCGGGCCCGCACGGGGACACGGCCCGGGACACGGCCCGGTCCCACCCGGGGAGCGCCCTCGAGGTCCGGGCCCAAGCGCCCTCGAGGTCCGGGCCCAGCGGCGCCGCTCCCGCCCACTGGGGGGCGCCACCCACACGCGCCCGCTGCCCCCGCGCGCCAGCTCCGCGCGCATCCCTCGCGCGCGCGTCTCGCGCTCCCCTTTCTTCCCCCCCCCCCCCGCGCGCGCCCCCTCAGCGCCCTCCGCCTCCCTCACGGCCCTCACGCGCCCCTCACGGCCCCTCGCGCGCCCCCTCACGCGCCCCCTCACAGCCCCTCACGCGCCAGCTCACGGCCCCTCACGCGCCCCCTCACGGCCCCTCACGCGCCCCCTCACGGCCCCTCGCGCCCTCTCACGGCCCTCGCGCCCTTCACGCGCCCCCCTCACAGCCCCTCACGCGCCCCCTCACGGCCCTCGCGCCCCCTCACGGCCCTCGCGCTCCCTCACGGCCCCTCACGCGCCCCCTCACGCCCCGTCCCTCAGGGCGGTGCGGGAGCGGAGCGGGGCCCCTCCCGCGCTTTGTGCCGCGCCCCGCCGCCGCCGTTGGGCCGGCCCGGCGCTCTCCCCGCCCCCGCGGCGCTCCCCGTCCCTGCGGCCGCGCTCAGCCCCGGCCCGCGGCGGGGGCGGCAGCGCGGGCGGCCCCGGCGGCCCCCGCCCCCGGCCCCTTTCCGCCGGGCTCGGCTCCCGGCGTCTTCCGCCGCCCGCGGGCCAGCGGCGGCAGCAGGAGAAGGCGGCGGCGGGGGCGATAGGCGGCGGCGGCGGACGGCTCGGCGGGCCCGGGAGCGGCTCCATGGCGACCGCGGCGACGGAACCGGTGTACGGGCTCTCGGAGGACGAGGTGGGTCGGCGCGGACGGGCTGGAGTGGGGTGTGCCGGGGCCCCGTCGGCGGGAGTCGCGGCTGAGGTTCGGGAGCTGGGCGAAGGTCGGCGGTCGGTCCGTGAGGGCAAGCGTTGCCCGCCCCTCATGGGTTCGCGCCCCTCCCGCAGCGGCCACTTGCCCGGGGGCGGCCCGGGTCGGGGAGCGCTGCCCGCACCCCAGGCAGGTGCGGCCGCCCAGAGCCCGCGGGTGCCTCGGTGGGGCCGGCGGCGAACAAAGAGCCACGGCCGGCGGTGCTGCGGGCGGGGGCGGCCGCCCCTCTCCGCCTCCTCCCCGCAGCGCTGCCGGTGTCCCCAGGGAGCGGCMGCGGGGCCGAAGCGGAGCAGCCGCCGGGCCGGTGCGCCGAGTACTGTGTCAGACACAGCCTGGCCCCAATGCAGATGGAGCTGATAAGCGGGGTAGGACCCACGATAACTAATCACCGTGTGCCGGCTTTATCAGCCGATGTCTTCTGCAGAATCAAGCAAATCATACAGGCATTAGGAGACTAGACCAGTTTACTTTAGGTGAATGTTAAAAATCTTACTTAATGCCCTTTTTGTTTCATTGCCTTGGTCAGGTGCTCCTTTTCTTAGGAGCCAGTGTCATAGAGCATCAGCAATGGGCAAGGCTGCATTATGGGCTGTGGTTTCGGGGTATCGGCTGTTAGGAGCGCATGTATATCTTTTATTTTTACAGGAGTGAATAGTAATTATAACAGCATTGCTTCCGGTTTTGTGGGGCTGAACACAACGGGTGATGTGTCAGTCTGTCTGTACTGTAGAAGAAACATTAAAAGCATCCTCTGCCTTGTGAGACTGACAGTGTTTCTTACCTGGTGTATTACAGCGGCACCGGGTCTGGATGACTGTAATGTTTAATTCTCATTGGGAAGGAGGATCCTGGGCAGGAGTGGGTGTTTTGGTAAAGGGGGGGTGTCATTCTGTTGTTGTTAAATTATAAAGCTGAGAGCTGAGTGATTGCAAATGCTYTGCGTGTGTGTGAAGGTAGGGGAGAGGAGAGGGCGTTGAAGGAGCATTGGGTGATGTAGATAGCAAGCACAACAGCAGAGGAGAACCTTCTCCTYCCTGGGCTGTTTCCATAAGCCCTCGCGTGAGCACAGCGGTGGCTGGCACCAGTCCCCAAGCAGCTTTGAGCAGCTCCGGTGCATTGCCTCACCCTGCAGGTAGCTGGGCCCACTGCTGGGCCATCTGCAGGGCCCTGCTTGCTCCAGGGCTGCCGGGGGGCCTGCGGTAATCCTGTCTGGTCCTGGGCTCCAGAGGGCCTGTGGTGATCTTGCCTGCTGCTGGGGGGGTTTGCACAYGCTTAGGGAGCAGCTAAAGGCAGAGGGGTTTGCTGTCCCAGCATGGGCATTCCAAGACATTTGGTTGGAGGTGCTTTTGTCCTTATATTAGCAAGTGTGATCTGTGAGGAAAAGGGAAACCTGGAGCCACCCTGCCAGGTCCCAGGGAGGTGGCTGAGAACATCACGCTGGAGCTTGGCTGCTGCCTTTTCTGTTGTGCGTGCGCTTGGCTGTGTCTTTTGTCCCTGCCTCCTGCCTCGACATATGCTGSTACTTGCACAGAATGCTAAAGAGAAATGGATACAGGGAGAAATCTGCTGGCTGCTCTCACCTTGGCTTGGAGGTGGAGGGATCTTGGGACAGCAGGGGCTGTTCCTGCCATGATGCTCAGCCCCAGCAGATGCTGGGGACTTGGCCTGTGGAGCAGTGGGCAAGGAGATGTGTTTGTCAGTCACCTCCCGAGGTAAAASCAGCTGTTAGAAAAGGAGCTGCTGGGAAAAGAAAGGCTCTGGTCTCTCAGCGGTGACCGATGTCACAGCTGCARTGATGACCACAGCCACACTGCCTGAGGGACAGCAGACTGTGCTTTGTCTCGGCTTTGCTGTGCATCTGCTGATGCTGGACCATGCTGAGCAGTGACCATCTAAAACTACAGTGGGAGTCCACAAATGGAAATAGGATGGAAGAAAGAGGGAAAAGGGTCTGAGGGAGGGGTGGCATGGAGAAGGGTGCAGGTGATACAGCCTGTTGGGCTGTAGTTTCATGACCCTGAGAGCCTGACCCGCTGTTGAGTCTCTAGGAATGGGCAGAGGAGAGCACGGAGGGAGGGGAGGATGGTCTCTCTCAGGAAGGTGGCTGTGTGAAAGCTCTAGTGAAGGTGAAGCTCAGGTGGGCTGAGGAAGGTGCGCTGACAGTTCTCTGCATGCTGGCCTGTGGGTAATGACTTCCCTCTAGCATTGGCCTGGACTTGGCTCATCATTTTTTGGAAAGCAGAGCTCTATTAGCTGTGAGAGAGCCATGAGAGGATGAGTTACGTAYGTGGACATATTCAGCCTATTCATTTCCTTTGTTCCTGCCTGGGTTTGAAATGCAGTTTGCAGATCTGTTGTAGATGGGTTTTGGAGGGCTTTGAGTTGGCCTTGCGCAATGCTTCCACTGCTGGCACATTTGCTGATTGGAAAATGCAGTGATTTACATGTGAGCTGGACTTGCTGAGTGGCTCTCCAGAGAGAGAAGCAGCAATCTCTCCTGCAGACCAGAGGCACAGGCTTCCTTCCCGCTCCACAGCTGATGTGTGTGCTAGGCGTGGAGCAGGCCCGGGCTGCGTGTGCCGGCGTGTCTGCAGGCTGTGGGCCTGCACTCATCCCTGTGCACGGGGCTGCCTTCCATGTGAATGTGGCTCCCTTCTGCCCAAGGACTCTGACAGGTGTTGGAACACTAGGCCTTTTGGGGATTTGGGGATCACTGAGTCACAGGGGATGAGCCAACCATTGCAGTTTTTCATGGCAGATGATGTTGTGTTCATAGATCAGCCTCCTTGTAAACCTGAACTGTAAAGTGGTTTATATTAATTAGTTAAAATGAGTTGCAAATCACATTCATCCCCTGCCAATTTTTCACTGTTGGGATGACCTCAGCACTGGGCCAGGCTGCWCAGAGGCTGTTGGAGCTCCATCCTTGGGGCTGTTTGGGACCATTGGGACACAGGCCTGGGCAGCCAGCTCTGGCTTAAGCAGGGGTGGGCCAGGTGACCTTCAGAGGCTCGTGCCAACCTCAACCTCTTTGTGATTCTGTGAAATAGTATTTATACAGGCTCCTGGAAGCTTAGGTGCTTTCATGCAATCTCTAAATATCAGTGTATATAAAAAACTTACAGCCCTTTGTAGTGGAAAATATTTGTGAATGAAGTGCACCTCTTGTTTGTTTCAGTTTGGGTTTCTTGAGGGTCAGATGGTGCCCACACAAATCCACAAACATTTTGCTTTCTTAGTGTCCTTGGATGGAAGCAAAACTTGCAGCTCCTTGGAACTTGTTTGCTTTAATAAAAAATGGAAGTTCAGARAAAAGATCCTTGAAGAGTGTCTTTTTATACTTTAAAATATTAGGAGGAAAAGAGGTTCATATGTGAAACTGCTCTCTGCAGTTCCAGCATTCTTCTCTTTTTAAGTTCTGTTCAACTTCTGTGAATTGTGATTGAGTCAATTGGAATTAGAAGCTTCCTACTGAGATGACATTTTGTCATGCCTTAGAATTTGTCAAAAGGATCTTGTGTTCCTGAAAATATCTCGATGTGTGAGATACAATCCCATATGCCTCAAGATAAATAATTCTKTGTGTAGTCACTGTAGTCTAACCTTTCATCTTAGCTCTGGTGTGCTGTGCTGGGCAGAGCCTTGTGCCTGAACAGTGAATCCTGAAGGATTTCAGGATCTCAGGAGCCTGAGTGGTGCTTCACTTTACTGAGACACACTTTGGGGAAAGGGAAACAAACCCAGCTCTGAGTATGATGGAAATGGTTCCTATGGACAGGATGGATTCCTGTAAAGCACAGGCTCACCTGTACTGGATCTGGCATCAAGGTAAGGAATAAGCCAGGATTTGCCACAGTGGTGCTGTGGTGAAATGCAGCACTTGCTGTGATGGATAAACTGTCTGTGCAAACTGTTTCAGACTGAGGCATATGGGAGGTTGGCTTTTGTGCCTCGTGTTTACATGTTCCTGATGGATTTGTTGCTCTGGAATGATCTCCCTTGAGGGTGTCTCTTTCCCAGGACTCGAGTATCATGTTAACAGATCCATGAGATGGGGCTGCAAAGGCCTCAAGAAGGTGTTATTGCTCATTATCAGCAGGATTTACTGGGGAGGAAAAGGGCTGCGATTTTCCCTCCCTCCCTGGACTTGGTGGCAGCAGTGACATGTGGGAGTTCAGGGMCGGATCTCTCTACTTTGCATTTGAAGCAAACCATAAACTGTGGAAGTAAGGCAGTGCTGAGTTGTTTGGGCAGTGTCAGTGTTGTAGATGGTTGCAGTTAGATTTCGGGTGACGTTTCCTGTTGCGTGGTCTCGTGGTGGTGAGGCTGTACCTTGCAGCCCACCCAGCTTCCGTGCTGTGCTGGCATGGCCAAAGATGTTTCCTGAGCCCAGGCTGTCCCCACGGAGCCCCTGCCAGGASTGGTGCTGGGGAGGGGTTCCAGAGCCATGTCCCTCCATTCCCAGCTCAGCTCCTGGAGCAGCACTGGAGCTCCAGCTGCTGTGGCACTGGAACAGTGCTGGATGAAGGACCAGGGCACTGATGTGCTAGAGAAGCAGTTGTGGGTGGCTGTGGCTCCTCAGCTGTGAGGTGGAAAGGGGCAGTGTGGGGGGCCAGTCTGCCCAGGGATGCACCCCTGGCCCCATGAGCTCCAGCCCACTGTGTTCTTGAAACCTGGAGGCTTTATGTGAAAAAAACCTTGAGTTCCTTGAGAAGATGCACCCTTTGTCACCACCACTGAACACAGACCCTTTAAATGAAAGCTCTGTTGTTTCTGCTCTGAATATTCCAGTTACATAAAAGCTTCACTGTGCCATCTGAGTGTGAGAGGGGCTCCCTTGGTCACAGCACCGACAGTGTCTTAGCAATAAGCAATTCAGAATAGTGACTTTTTTATTGACTTCAAATTGTTTTTATAGACTAAGTGCACTGGCTTCAGGGCTAGCATGTAAACCTTAAATCATGATTAAAAAGTCCAGGTAAGGAAGCATTTAATAAATGACAGGCCTTGCATATCTACTTGTGTGGCAGAATATCAAAATAGGCTGTGGTTCTCAGGAGGTCAATAGATTTTTATAACAGCCTGCATTTTAAACTAGCTTTTGATGAGTTATCGGCATGTTTTGGTCACTAGTGCTGACACTAAGTAAATTCTAGTTTTATTATAAAATTAATGTAAAGACATTGAAGGAGGCTTGTAGTAATATGAGGGTCTGAGGGAGACGAGGAATGTTAGTTTTAGCTATACCCCATTCAGAGATGCTCTGGCTCCCCTGGCTGTTGTCCTGTCCTCTGAGTGTGGTGTGCAGGTAGCACAGCCCATGGTTCCGCTGCTGCCKTAGGGAAGGCGGATAAGCGTTCCTTGCGTTTCATGTGAAGGGCTGGCCGCTGGAGGGCGCTGTTTAATAAGAAATGGGAGCTCGAGGTTTTCCTCTGCCCTGCACAGAGGCCATTTTCCTGGGAAGCAAACATGGACTGTGAGCCCCGCACCTGTTGATGAGCAGGCACCTCACCCCCGGGGCACAGCTTGCACTGGGAGTTACGGTTAACAGATTTCTGACGGGATTTTTTGTGTTTCGTTTTGAAAATATCACCAGGCATGCTATGAGTGCTGAATGAGCTTATCTGTCAGAAGGGAATTGGTGTTACATCTTAGGATGTTGTGGGAAGAATTCACCYCTGCAGCTTCTAGGCTGGACTTGTATGTGCTAAGGACCTTCAGGTGGTGCTGGTATTTAATATTATATATTTAATATTATATGGTATCTAATRTTATGTATTTAATATTATATGCTAAGGACCTTGAGCTGGTGCTGTGCTTGATAGGTGCTGAGGACCTTCAGGTGGTCCTTATTATGTGCTGACGACCTTCAGCTGGTGCTGGTATTTAATATGTGCTGAGACCTTGAGCTGGTGCTGTGCTTGATACGTGCTAAGGACCTTCAGCTGGTGCTTATTATGTGCTAAGGACCTTCAGCTGGTGCTGTGTTCGATATGTGCTAAGGACCTTCAGCTGGTGCTGGTGTCAGTGGTTGATCCCAGGACAGTTTACTTGCACCTCCACCCTGTACTTGGGTAGAGGAAGTTGAGGCTGATGGCTTCTGGAGCAGTCTACCCAAATCAGTGGATTTGCAYTGCTGAAAGAGAGATGCTGCTTTCTGTTGTACACCCTGGGACCACCTTTGGACAGCGTCCCATGTCTTTGCAGGGCTGTTGAATTGCAGTAACTTCTGGAATTGCTGTAACTTCTGGAAAGGTGGTGGAAGTCAGAGGTATGTGGCACGAGCAGCTGGGAGGGTGTGTGTGAAGGGAGGGTAGGGCACCTGTTCTTTGGTGGCTGTGAACTGTGACATTGGCTGTGTAGGTCCCTGAATCCAGAGCTTTGGCTAGAATCCTGGCCATGATGAAGTCTCTGACAAGTTTGCCTAAAAGCAGAATGTTAAATAGATGAATTCCCTAACAAACAAGTGGAGTTTTTAACCTTTATTTAAAGCTTTCTTGAGTTGACCATTCCTGCTGTTTGTGGTGAAGGGAGTGGTAAGAGGGAGAAGTGGTGAGTGGACAAAACTGTGAGTTTGGGCTTTGTGCTTGTGCTGATTCAGCCTCATTAACAAAGCAACAGCTTTGCTGTGCAGCGATGAGCAATGGATGTGCTTCTTTAACCTCTGCTCTTGGTRCAGTGATGTTCGAGGTATTATAAATATTGGCTATTGTTTGTAACAATTGAGCTGAAAGAACTTGAAAATGCTCTGTCTTGGACAGGCCTTGCTTTAGTGAGCTGAGAGCGTACAGCAGTGGTGTAGATGCAGCTCCATTTTATACCTGAGGGAATGGTGTCACTGTTTGGAGTTCAGGGTTGCAGATTCACCTCCCTGCCTCACTTGGTATCTTCATATGTGCCTTCCCSCCACTCCTTTGTTAAAAGGCAGTCTTAGTGCTGAAGTTTACACCCATCCCACTGGGTGTGTGGACACTTGGGATGGAGAACTGCCCGATCCAAGGAGTGGTGAGTTGGGCAGCTTGGGTGCTGTGTGCCACAGAGGCACGTTCCTTGCACAGCCTGCGCTTGTTTCAGTAGGATAAGTGCTGGAGGCACACATTTGGGTGGGTGCCAGAAAGACCTCTGCATTTATCCTTGCTGGCTGTTTGGCTTGTTCCAGTCCCATCTGGTCAAGTTTGGTCATTTACTATTTTATTCCTTATTTCCAGTGTCTATAGAAAAACATTGAGTCCTCAGGGTCAGGTATATTCCTGTGCATGCCTGGCCTGGACTGTGTGTGAATAACACCACTCCCACTACGGTGGCCCGAGGAGGCACTTCTCCTTTCTGTTCCCTGTGGGAGGGAGCCTTGCAGTGTGGTTTTCCCTGGCAGGGTAGGCTGTCCCCAACAATGCGGTGACACGCCGGGATCCTGCCAGTGTCCGTGCTGATGACTCGCCGTCCCTGCTGTTGGAGCAGGGCGCGTTGGGAGCGCAGTGAGTGGGATGAATCTTGCTTCCTGCCTTCTCCGTCGGCAGCGCCTCCTGGCCGCTCCGGCCCAGCAGGAGGGCTGGTTTCTCCTGTGCCGTCCTTGCCTCGGCTGGCTCCGGTGCTGTTTCTCGCCCACAGGTCTGGGGCTGATCCTCTCCTACCAGTCATGCTGCTAAGAGGCTTGTAGGAGACGAGAGCATTGTCGTTGAAAACTAGCTATTCCCCTGGYACGGGTAGCCTGAGCGTGCCAGAGGTGTGTTTTCCTTCCTCAGAAGCCG
This sequence comes from Sporophila hypoxantha, assembly GCA_002167245.1. Taxonomy (NCBI): domain Eukaryota; kingdom Metazoa; phylum Chordata; class Aves; order Passeriformes; family Thraupidae; genus Sporophila; species Sporophila hypoxantha. The sequence continues at coordinate 260,848 of NDFG01001173.1, read as the reverse complement.
CTCTCTGGTTGTGGCCATGCCATCAGGATTCCAGCAGTGCCGCTGGGTGCTCCCTGGAGGTGCAGCGACCTGAGAGCTGGGCAGGAACAGGGACAGGCTTCCCCTGGCCATCAGGGAGGCTGCCTGAAGGTCTGGAAACCAGAGCTSGATGTGGGCCTTTAGGAGACATAAGGGGCAGTGAACCTGAATGGGTTGTTCTCTTTTTAAGGTAGCACTATAGATATTWTTTCCAAATTTTCTTTTTCGTACAAAGTGGATTATCCTGATGCTTCTGTTACCTCTCTTATCCAGAAGCTGCTTTCTCATTCTGTGTTCTGATTAGCATGATAAAGAACGTGTTGCATTTTCCTCCCCTGTGTTGAGGCTGAGATTTTACTTATCCCTGTTTTAGGGCCWGCTGCATCCCAAGGGTGGTGGCTGTGGCACTCTGGAACCCCAGAATGGGACAGGTGGTTGCAGCAAAGGCCAGCAGAACCCCCTGTCCTGCAGGTGCTGTGCTGGGCAGGTCTGACCAGGCTGGGAGCAAGGGCAGAGTTGTTTTTTCCAGGGATATCCTGCAGCTGTACTAGAGGTTGTGCCAAGTCAAGTTGCAGGTTTTGGTTTTGTCCTAACTAGTTTCTGTTGTAGTTTGAAAGTCAAACATTGTAAACTAGACCGTGCTAAATGGTTACAGGCGGGGTGTGGATTACCTGCCAGGTCATTTGTCACCATGTTCCTGCATGCTCCTCATGCAAGATCCTGACAAGAGCCCCTTTGGAAGCTGTAGAAACCATGGGCCCTTCACAACTGTTAGTGACTGGCCTCAAAGTCTGCAGAGTTAAGATGCTGGAGTTTGTAGCTAATGTGCTTTCAAGTCCTGTGGTCACCTTCTGATATGATGTGCCTACTTGTGTCACCTTTTTTTTTTTTAGAAAAAAGCCTCCCTCGTTCATATTTTGGGTCTTGTGCTTTAACACAGACTAAGTCTTCACAAACCAAACTGCTGACCCCGGTGTGGTGGTGTGGTTTGATTTAGTTGCCCTCAGGGCATTGCTGTGCCTGGCAACTTTGGTTTTTTCACTGACCACTTTAGCACTTTTCTTAGTGTCACAAGCTCCTTACCAGCATTTGTGTTTTCTGATCTTTGGAGCAGATTTTGCTGTGTTCAGCATAAGCAGCTGCAGTATGGGCTTGCATACAGGACAAATACCATCTCATGGAATGTGTTAGGTTGTCTGTTGTTGTGGAGCCTCAGCCTATCTCCTGTGGGAGCCTGTTAAAGGAAGCAGTTCTGTGCCATTGCAGTTTGGGCTCTGCAGCTCCAAGCTGGTTTTCTCCCTTTGCTTTGTACAGCATGGTCACCATTTAGCAGCAGAATTGGACTTTGTGTAGATCATCTTGTTATTTCTGGAAGGGGGTGTGACTTCACTTAAACCTGCCTGGAGGAAACTGAGTTTGTTCTTCAGCCTTGTGTTAATTTGTGTGACCCCAAGAGCTTTTCACTGCTGTAGTTCAGTCACTGTAATATGCATTTGTGTTCTTGGAAGAAAAATCCTATTCTTTATTCCCAAGTTGTTGACTGAGCTCTCTCAAAGTCCTTGTGGTGTCAGGAGCAACCAGCCCTGTGTGTACCTCATCATCTCTGCAGGTAGCAATGTGATACAGGGTCAGGAATAAGCAGGTAGAAGCAACAGTTTCTTTACACAGCTGGTTGCTGTGGAAGCTGAGCCACTGCCTGTAAGTTGCCTGAGGAATTCAGCATTGCTGTGCCCTCTGCTCCCTTCCTGTTCTGCCTCTTGGAGGAACATGCATCTGTGCTTCCCYGGGACAAGGTCCTGCTCTGGGAGGCTGAATGACTGACCCTATTGCAGCGCTTCTGCAAAACATGGATTCTGAATGTGCCTTTTGTTTGGGGCATCGAGCCCCAGTTTGCATCCAGAATGCCTGGCAGGACACAAAGTGCAGCCTTTGTTTTAGATAATGAGTGGTGAATATTTTAATGAGTGTTTCTTAGTCTAGTCAGTGTCAAGTACCATTTTGGGAACAAGTGACTGAGCTAACCTCTGAGCTTGGTCCGGCAACARTCCATTTATTGATAGAATTTCCCATAAACAACTAATACAACCTAAAAACAAAACAAATGGCCACTCCAAATCCAACAACCAATGCAAGCAACACTCCAACMCTCCCTGAAACACTTCCAAGCCTTCCACATCAATATATAAGCAGAACTGATACAAACTGAAAAAGCACTCAGTATTGCTATCACTGTATTTGTTTTTCTTTAGAGTCTGTTCTTTTACAGTGTCTGAAAGACAAGCATGTTCCATTAAAAAAAGAAAATGCCTTTRAATTAAGATAGTACCTACTTTTCCTCTTCAAAAGCACCTTCAATGCATGTATGCATAGGRAAGAGTTCCTGCAGCTGAATTACTCAGTCTCCTGCATTGGGCATATTCTTGTTAATATATTTTTTTTCACTCCAGTTATTTTTCACATGAACTTCAATTCTGTTCTCATCTTTGGCTGTTCGTAACATATCCCTGTATGTCAGTGGATGCACTGGAGAGGAAGTGAAGAAGRTTTGTCTTTCCAGCCAGGAGGGGCTGTGCTTGCTCCTGCTCAGTTGCCAAAATCTAGTCAGCCTTAAGCCTGGATTAGTAGCTGAACAGTTTTCTTGTTCTTTGTGAGACACAGTTCTCAGATGGAAGAGCCTGCTAGCCCCAGGCTATCCATTTATATGACAAATAAATRCTCATAATGAACAAAAAGAGTCAAAGCTTTGTCAAGGAATGCTGTAATARAAGGGGAGCAGGAAAGGAAGAGGTAGAAGGAGGTGGTAGAACATAGTGTGCAAGTAGGTTGGAAACACCAGGACTWCAACCAGGATCCAAAAGCCTGACAYGAGATGTTTCTGGTGGGAGCAGGTCTCTTCCCTATTGACTTGGCCTTTTCACTGGTTTAAGTGGCTGGTTTTTGTCCTCTAATCTGTAGGGGGGGCAGAGGCTGTAATGGAGAGATTCTTCCCCCARATGTGAAATTCCTGGGGAGCAAAGCCTTAATGGACAAGAAGTACTGCTAGAGGCTTTGACTTGTTATTCTTTTGGAAAAAGAAACTTAATCAAGATGAAGAAGAGAAGGCAAAGGAGTGAGCTGCTGGAGTGACTGACTGCCCTCTCACTGAAATGTTAATGTGTTTGGAAGAATTTTTTCACCAGGGGAGGTTGGAAACTCRTACGGAACATTAATTATTAACTGCAGCCAAGAGCTGGAAGATCTAATTTAATTTCTGGTTGGATAATAGGATGATTCATGCAACAAAACAAACTGTGTCAGAAAATGAAGTGTCTCTGAAAACTGACATTCCCAACTTCTGCTATGAGCTCAGCTAGTGCAGGTAAGCTATTACAACAGCTAAAAAGTGAAAAGTACAGGCTGAATTCCCTGCAGATGTCAGGCTGTGATCCATAGGAATTAGGAGTTACTGCCTTCTGCAGTCTGAGCAAACCCCCCTCCTTCAGCCTCTCTGCTTCTGCCCCCAGCACCCTTTGCCCATTGAGGCTCAAGTAAATGCATTTTTCCAGCCTCTGTGGAGCAGTAACCAGAGCACTGCCTCACATCAGACACTCCATGGGCTGTTAGGAGAGGTGACTTGTGGGTTCTGGTGTCTCAAAGTAATTGTGATGTAACTGGCTCTTCCCTGTGGCAAACGTTTCTCCCCGCCTGGCTGAGTGTCCRTCACCCAGGGTACCTGAGCCTTGTGTCTTTCTGAGACTGAAGAAGTTCAGAGCTATTTCAGGCTTTAAGAGTGACACTGGCATTTTCATKTCAGTTGGCATAGTTTTCCTTCTCTCAAGGTTTTTCCAGCAAAGCCTGTTTAAGAAGCTCCCTGTCCCATTTTTCTCCAGGTGAAGCAGCCAGTGATGCAGCTCTGGGCTGTGGGTGTGTGCCATGGAATCGATCCCTGGAGTTATCTGGGTTAGAAATGAGCCTCCAATCACAGTTTATTGTTGGATTACGGTTTTATTGAATGTGTGTTTTGTCATTAAACAGTGCAGCCACTGATGGTTTATGGTCTGGAATCATTAAATATCTAACAAGAGTATAGATTGTGGTTACATAAACATGTTTGTGTGATCCKTTGGCAACTAGCTGGGCTAGGGGAGTGAATGCAGCTCCACTTCCCCTGTTTGACACAGGAGCTTTGCGTGCTCTGCCACRCCTTCCACTRGCCCAGGCTGCTCCAAGCCCCGCCCGGCCTGGCCCCGCGTTGGGAATGGCATTAACCAGAGTGACTTCGCTGCTGAATTCGGGCGGGGAGTGGGTGTGTCTGCTGAGCGCTGAGGGAGGCTGTTGGATACATTGGTGGGTTTTTGTGGGAACTGATTGTCTGAAATACAGCGTTACACGGGATTTGTGTGCCATTTCACACAGGAAAAAATGGAGATTATTGTATTAAGTGTAAGGCATAATTTTTCACTTTTAAAAAGTTTGAATGTTAAGGGCCTAATGCATTTTTTGAGATCAAAAAATACCAGTTCAAGATGTTTAATGTTTCTTTAAAAAAACAAAGTATAAATGTATCAGAGGTTCATTTACTGAAAGAAAAAACCTTTGTGTTCTAGAGCAGCTGCTTTGAAAGCAAGTCCTCCTGTCAGGTCCTTCTGTGAGTCCTTGCTGCAGGCTGCTAATTGGGAATTCAGACCCTTTCTTGTTACTGGACGGGCTTGTCAGGCATCCACTGGGGACATGGCTTTTTAGTGATTCTCTTTTGCCTAGTAAGTTTTGAAGTACTGCTGGAAATTCATGGATCCTGACCTGAGGATAATGAGGATTTGAAATTAACCAACCTGCCTTGTTCTTTTGCCAGTGGCAGGGCCAGTGCCCTGGCACTGGCAAAATCCTACACAGAGAATCATRGTTCCTTTGTTTGATGGTAGTTTGTGCATGTCAGAAAGTGGGTACTTGTTTAAACAAAACCATGATGTTTTAATTAATCAGTTTGGTTTTTGTATTCCCAGAGGGAAGGAGAAGAAGTTCTGTCAGATTTTCTTTAGGAATTTTCTGTTGAAATTCACAGTAAATGTTCAGTTTGGATGCAGATGGGCAGCACTGTGGTTTGAGCCTGTTTGTTAATGGTGTGCTTTTGGCATTGGGCTGGGTGTCTGGACTCCTGGTCCCATGCACTGTCACTGATGTGTGGGTACCTTTGATCCCTACTCACCACTCCTGGTGTCTGTGTTCCAACTTGCTCATTCCAGTTTTGTGTGCTCTTTTCTTCTGGTTTGTCCCCTTGGAAGAGCAGCATCGTTATAGTGTCCCTCTAAGACAAACTGGTGCCTTGATGAAATTCTGCCTGGTGGTTTTTTCTGCCGAGTATGCCATTCCAGCTAAGGAAAACATGAATGTAGTTCCTTTTCTTTAGAGGTCTGAAATAGGACCTAAATCACTRTTGTAAAACATTTACTRTTTTTCTGTTGTATGAGCTTTTGAATACCATAGCTCTCCAAACTCTGCAGTTCTTTTAATACTTACTGGTGTTTGCTTCATCTTATGATTCCTTCTGTGTGAGAATCCTTGCTTGGCCASGAGTGCTCTGGAGGACCAGGYATGCTCCATGAACTGACCAGTGCATTTCAGCCAGGAGGGTCTTTATGATCCAAACTGCAATAGCCTTCTTTTGTCCAAAAGCTTTTAGGTTTAGTTGCTCTAATTTTACGATCTGTGGAGAAAATAATGGGGTTTTTACAAATATGTTGCATCCTGCAGTGAGGGTTGAGAACTCTGTGGGTAAGGAAGGCACAGTTTGATTTACTCTTGGATTTGGTGAGGAGTGTGATGAACATATGCAAGAACAAAGTTCTGAGCTGKGTTCCTAGGCTGCTTGTGGTGAAGCTGAAAGGAGATTTTAATGCTTGAGCCAGATGAGCTGTAACCAAGTGACCTTTTAAGTTTGTTTTCTGTGCTGAACTTGCAGAGGAGAGTGGAGATTTGGGTCATAGCCCTGGTGCATGGTTTTGTTTGCATTGCACAACTGAGATTTTATCAAACACTGTTGGCAAAATTGCCACTGACAATTTCAAGATTAGTAAGATATTGCAGGAATTACAGGGAGGCTTTCCACATTCCGTTGCTATGGCCTTTAGAAAGTCACTGTGATCAGAGATGGAGCTGTTTCCTTGGGGTGCTCTCAGCTGCCTTCCCTGGGGGTGATGGTGACAGCCTGCCAGACAGGGCACCCCACTTGGATTCTCCCTCTTGGGCTGCCCAGCACTGTTTGATGTTAGGGAGGTGCCAGTCAGAACAGGGTAAGCCAATTTGGGAATACTCTCTGCAGGAGGGTGATGTGGAATAGCTTCCTAAAGCACTTTTTTTTTTTTTTTTTCACACAGCTATAAGTGGATTGGTTCAATCCACCAAATCAAAGCAAGAATCAGTTCAACTCTTCTGCCACTGAACTTGGTTTCAGTTGCTGGGAGATTTAGGAGAAGCCTAACATGGTTACTAGGCTTGCTGTGGCCAACACTGGCCCTTAAGTAGGTGTCACACAGTGGATTTGGCTTTGGAACTGCAGATCCTGGTTGATTTATGCCCCGCAAATGGGGAGAATTCTGAGCGCTGTGTGTTTGGGTGATTGTGGGTGTGTGGCACACAGGGCTCTGTGTGTGAGTTTTCATTCGGAAACCAGAAGTGCCACAGTTAAACCATTGAATTAAAGGCTTGTTGTCTTTTCCATTTGGATTTGTTTTGCCATCAAAACACTGACTTAAAGATGTGTTATCTTTCAGTATGTTATGTTTTGCAAACTTTGAGATATAATGAAACTAGAGATGAGGTGCTCAGTGGATGAAACTGGATTCACAGATTCTCTATGTGCAGGTAACATTCCAGTGGGATCTGGTTTCTCTCCTCGCAGTTAGTGGAAATTTACCTCTCTGGCGCCTATCATGGGTTGGAATCAAAAATGTCTCTACAGAGAGAGAAGGGAAAAAAGTAGCCAAACTGAGCCCGACCGACACTCCCCCACCGTGACTCAGGTGAAGCTCTCTCCGGGTGAAACCCAAGCTCGCTGGCCTTTCCCCTCGTTGCCTTGGCGATGGTCATTTATTGCCGCCGTTGCTGAGCTTCCGCGTGTGCGGGCGGAGGCGGCGGGCGAGCGGCGGCGGTGCCTGGCGGGGCTCTTGGCGCGGGGGTCGGCGGTAAGTGCAGCTCTCGGTGCCTCTCGGGCGGAGGCTGTGCTGTGGCTGCGGGGGSACAGCCTGGCGTCCCTCACGGGCCGGGCGGCTCAGAACAGAGGGGCGCAAACCTGCCCGCCTCGGGGTGTTTGACTCGGAGACGCTTTTGTATACCTTTGGAAAAACACGTTAAATGTTTAATCTTCCTGGTCTGCGTGACAGCTGTTCAAATATTGGTTTGCATTGATCCAGCCGTTGTGCCTTTCACACTTGTCTGTTCATTTAAACGAGTCAACCTTCTAATTTTATACCCCCATCGATTGTTATTTTCAKGCTGTTCTCTTAATGCGTACGCTACATGTGTCATGGGATTGTTTGTCCTGTTGGAAGTTGACATCTGCAGCTTTCTTTCTTAAACCAGGCTGGATTGCTGTGGCTTTCTTTTCTGTGCATTCAGAACATACAGATGTGTATTGCAAAGCTTGTTCAGGTTGGTTTTACAGCACTTCTATGTCGGTGAAGCTGGTGCTRGCTGAGCTGCATCTCCTGGATCACCCTTTGAACGGGCAGCAATTCACCCTGCCTGGGGGGAGAAAGCAGCTCGGGACACTGTGTTTGGCCCTCATTCTTTCTCTCTGCTGTCACAGCTCTTCTCTAAACTCCCCAGCTCCAGGGTATTTTACTAATCCAAAGGGACAACTTAATAAGTTTTCTTTATGTGAGTACTTTAATGGGTCTAAGAAATTACTTGGCTTTCCAGAGCAACTGGAGAAAGTGAATGTGGTGTGYGTTTAACAAAGAACTAACAAAATGTGAATAATACAGATAAATATACATACAACAGTCTGCTAAATCTGGAAATACATCTGTTTTCCTTCATCTTTTCTGAGGTGAGTTGAGGTTTGTTCACTGTTGATGAAGTCTGGGTTTTGATCTATAATAGGCTTCCAGTTCCACAGCTTGGTTCCACCTAAATAAGCTGAGTCCTCTGATATGGCACTGTGAGCTGCAGCTAAGAGAACACAAACTGTGTAGAGGYTCTCCTTCAGCAGAGAGGAGAACTCTGTAACCTTTGACATGTTTTGGGAAGGCAGGAATATGTAAACTTCGTGTTAATGATTGGACAAAGCAGAAGTCGGTGTGGACGTGCGGCGCAGTGGAGCTCAGCACTAAGAGGTAACCGGGCCCTTCAGGGCAGGCTGCTGCAGCAGCTGGGGAGGCCGTGTCTGGGGCAGGACAGGAGCGTGGGCAGGGACAGCTGCTGGAATRTCCGCAGGGAGCTGCCAACATGCTGCCAGCCCCACCACCATCCCCACCTGCACACACAGCCTCGTGTTCCCAGCAGCCAGTGGATTGAGTCACAGTGCTCAGGACAGCACTTCTTGGAATCCCTGCCTGTGTTCTGCACTGTAGGTGCCAAACCCGAGCCAGGCAGGAATGGAACTGCAGCATCAGCTCTGGGGCTGCACTGRGCACAGCCTGGCCTGGGGAAGCAGGAGCCAGCCAGGGCAGGGAGAGGCAGCACCTGGAGCACCCCCCCTTCAGTATGCTCCAGGCAAGGTTCAAATAGGATGGATAGAAAAATGTCTCTGTGGGGTGAGCTGAACCCCACAGAGACATTTTCAAACTGTGCTTCAAAAAGCAGCTTAGGATATGTGCTTTACGAAACACAGGGAGTTCASTGGAACACAAAAATTGCAGTCAGGTGTTCGCTTCCTGCACAGGTGAATATAGTTTAGTCTCATCACCAGACAACATCTTTCTGTTGTGTAGTTTCARCTCTGGGCAGAACCAAAGATTCTCTCTTGGCAAATGGCAACTCAAGTGACAAGTGGCTTCTGAAGGCTTGTCTCACCTTAAGTGTTCCCAGGTTGCCATTTCCTGCATCCTGATCTCTGTGATGTTGCAAGGAGGAGAATTTGGCTGCTCATGGAAGGATGGGGTGGGATGATAAGCAGATGAGGGTGGGTGCTGGCCTCCTGGGTGCAGGAGAAGGCAAGGAGTATCCCAAGATTGTGCCCTGTAGTGTGCAGCTGCCTCCACTGCTTTGCTGACTCAAAGGATATTGGATGGTCTTGCCAGAAGATGGAGTTTGTGTTGGGAAATTGCTCTTTAAGAATTTGTTAGGTGATTGATCACTGATGGAAGTCTTTCAGTCAGGGTACTTAACTGCCAGTAAATTGTGCTCTGCAGTTTTTGTGTGGATCGGGTTGTGGTCTGGACTGTTTGAGTCTGAGTGTGTGTGCAGCAGTGTCAGTTCATGTGGGCCCTGAAGCTGTTCAGCTGAGGGAACTCACGGTTGCACCATTGCTTCTGGCATCTCTTTCCTTTTGAAGATAACTGCCGGGCTAATTAAGCAAGTGCTTTTTTAGAGTGCAGCAGGGTGTCTGTGGTCAGCCAGCCACGGGTGCTGGAGGAAGCCCTCATTTCCCTCCGTGTGGCTCCTCCTCAGGGAGCCTTGTTCCTGCCGTGTGTGTACCTGCTTCCCTGAGTCGAGTCCCTCCRAGCTGTGCTGTGTCTCTGATCAGCCTGGTTACCCTGCTTTGCTGGCTCTTGTTTGTTTACTTGAAAATTAGGACTCCAGCTGTACACTTGTTATCCTTCAGCCTCACTGTCTGCCATGTCAGATCCCCACTTCTTCTTAATCCTCCCAATCTGTCTCCTTATCCCATTCTCTGCTTGTACTGGGGATCCCTTTATTATTTGGGGTTTGGATCCTGGGTCTTCTCACACAGAATTTTTCTATGGTTAGTGATCCTGTCATTGTGCCCTGGGCTTATAACAAAAAMCAACCAAAATCCCAATTTTCTTGTAGAGTCTTTTCAGAGAGGGCTGGGTGGAAACCTGCATCAGGTAATTGGTACTCTGTGAGTTTCAGGCTGTGCCCAGCCAAGCAATCCTTTATCTGATTTTTTGGTGGACAATGAGGTGAGATCACCTCGCTGTTGCTGTAATCATTTAACTCCTTTTTTACCTAGACACAGCACACTTGGAAGTAAAGGATGAAATTGAGATACAAGGAGTCAGCAAAAGTTAATGCGTATGGTGCATATGGTAGACCTCATCACTAACTGAGGAAGTGGTTTAATTTTTTTTAAACATTACATATATATGTATTCATATTTCATGCATGTGAAGATTAGAGCAAACATTTGCAAAAGCGCTTGTTCTGCTTGTTAAATTGGAATGAATATTGAGTAGAGGCTGAGAGCCTTCTGGCAGGAGGGAACAGGGTCGTAGCTTCTGGGATCCTTAAAGTGGATGTGACCCTTCAGGTATGTTTTTGAGCATCTGTTTAGATCATCTGCAGCATCATCTTTTGTATCTTGCAGAACTCAATTAGGGATCCTCCAGCACTGGGACCTCCTCTTGCATTTTTTTCTCTTTCAAAGATGGTGGGGGGATTGTTTGTTTGTTTGTGTTTTTCTTTKATTTCTTTTGAATCAGTTAATAAGCAGAGGTGCCCTCAGGAGGAGGAAGATGCCACTCTAGCAAAGTTGATGTTGGACTTTGCTAGAGGGAATCTGAGTAGCACTCAGATAGAAACAACTATTGCAACTTCCCCTGTAGTTCTATTTCAGTGAAGTCTGAACAGTCTGAGTTTTTCCTTGTTTTTTTTCTATTTCTCTTCTCTTATTGAAGGAATTATCTTGATCACAATTTGCAAGTTCATTGCCTTTTGTATATTAAAACTGCTCTAGAAAACCAGGCACATGGTATGTAGGAAATATCCACTAATGTGAGTCCATTGGATTGTTCTTTTTCACATGGCTGTTTTGTCACCTCTCAGGTAAGCTTTGGGCTCTTTTGGGGGAAAAATCCTGTTCCCTAATTAGAAAGTACCTTGTGGTGTTAAGTGCTGCTGGGGAGAATACCAAACGCCAGCAGGTTTACAGGAAGGATTTGTGTCTCAAGTGTTGTTTTGCTGCAGCCCAGCTCCTCAGGCAGGACACGTGCCAGGGTGGAACTTGCCCTGCAGACAGGTTCAATGGGACTGTTGTTTTCTGATCCTCTGTCTGTGCCTCCTTCCAGAGGGGTGAGTAGGGCTGCCCAGGTATGGCTTTACTCTGGGGCTGGTCCTGACCTTCCTCACAGCTGGAAAAATCTGTGCCAAGACAGCTGACACAAAGCTGTGTCTGGCTATCAGCTGCCTAAAGCAAACAGACCAGGAGAAACCTGTGGGAAAGTGTAATTGTTTTCTGAACAGGCTTCAAGGAACAGAGTCTCAAGTTACTGTAATTGAATCCAGTATCTTGCAGCTCTGGGAGGCTTATCATGGGAGAGAAGGTATCACTGATATGGGGGACTGCAGAACCTGTTTCTGTAGAAGACTTTCCAGGTTTTGTTTTGGTGGCCTCTTCTTGTTGCTCAAACATGGTGAAAAAAACCAAAGTGAAAAAGGCCATTTTTACTGATGTTCCTCAGGCGCTTCATGCAGTGAAGTGATTAAACTGAGCATCAGGCTGATGCTCCAGTGATGTGCATCTGCAGGGCTTGCCATCTGTCAGTGAATGCTGATTTTGAGCTCTCCATGTGCACCACGGTGGTGAGACAGGCCTAAAAAATTCATTTTAAGTCTTTATTTTTAACTGTGCATCCTTGATTTTTATACTACAGACATCTCTCATTACTAAAATGTTATGAATAATTTCCCTTGTGTTTGAAGAGTTTCAGTGTCAATGCAGAATGAATTTGTGGTATATGGATCACTCACAATGTGAAATGGCCCTGTTCAGCAAATACTCTTCTACTTTTATTGCTATTATTGTTACAGTATTATTGCTGTGATGTTATTACTGTTATCTGCTTCTGCTCTGCCTTTATTGAACTCTTAACAGCTCTGACTGGAGTMGAATACTCCTCATGGTTGGGTTCAGATAAGCCTTCCAAGAGGTGGTTCTTTTCCAAATCCTCCCTAGGAGAGACTCCTGCTATCTGCTAACCTCTTGCCAGCTGCTGATCTGCAAAATGGCATAGAGAATAAACATTAAACCCATTTATTTCTTTTCTGCCGCAGGAGGAGTCTCGAATCCTCAGGGTGAAGGTGGTTTCTGGCATCGATCTGGCCAAGAAGGACATCTTTGGAGCCAGGTGGGTGTTGTGCAGYGCCTGTGATCCTTGGAACACGATCAGCTGGGCAGGGCGAGGGCCCTGCAGGTGCTGGGCGTGCGCTGGCACAGCTGTCATGCAGCTCTGGCTGCTCCTGCCYGCTCCTTCCCTCTGCTCTGCCAGCCCAGGAAGCAGCTCAAGGCCCAGGCTTGCAGAACCCAGCCAGGGAATAGCTGGGGGACAAGCTGGTTCTGAAGCGAAAATGAACCCAAACCCAGTAATTTTCTTTTTCTGAYGGTTAATTTGGGCTTGACATTCCTGCTCTCGTAAGCCTAAGCATGACAAAATGCTCTGCTGCTAGTGTTCCAATCTACTTAGAAGGGTTTTATCTGTTGGAAATTAGTGGTATCCAATTTTAGCTTTTATTGAAATGACTAATTTCTTAATGTATGAATGAGCCTCCCTGTGGGTTTTCCTGTATTTATTTAATGATGCTTACAAATTGTTCATTAGCTTGTGTATCTAGCTTAAAACTACATGAAAGCAGCAATTAAAAGTTTAATCAACTTTAGTATTTTGGGTGAAATTTGCAACAAGCGTTCCTTTGGTAGCTGTGTGCAGAACATGGTATGCCAAAGTTTTTTTATTTTCTTTCTCCAAATGTGTTGTTTTGAAGGACAGTTTTTGATGCTGACCATAAGCAACATAACTTTSATCTTTCAAAATGCATGAAGTTAAATCCAAGTGTAATTAGTACTGAGTCCTATTGATGTGGTCGTTAACATATTTTAAGGAAATTGGTCTCAAGATCAGTAGGATTTCCATAAAAACAGAGTTAAAAACATATTCCCTACATGTGTTTTTAAATTTGTTTGAATCTTTCAACTGAGTTAATGTGCAGTGATTTGAAAACACGGTGTTGCAGAGCGGCAGCCCCAGCAGCTGCTGTGCCTCTGCGTGGTGGAGCTGTGCAGGGCTTCAGACTGGAGCAGAACAGTTACTGTGTTCCTGCCTGACTGTGCAGGATTGGCTACAAGGTGTACATTGTGGTTTGCATCTCTGTGGGTTGTCCTGCCTGTTTTTAATCAACTGTACCATTATAAAACACTGCCTGTGGGCTTGCAGAGTCCAAAAGCCATTTCYTTCTTGATTAAATCTAAGGAAAGTCTCTTCCAGTGTAGAGCACTGGAGAAACTTGTACTTTTCTTCTGAAGATTGTAACGGTAAAGAAATCTCAGTGCTCTTGAGTTTGCTTTTTTGGGCTTCTTCTTGACTTAGGAAATCATTTTAATAGCAAGTAAGGATATCATAGGACACTCAGGGGAAACCACCTTGCTCACCACAGCACCCTGACAGGAAAGTGCTGCCGGGTGGGGGTCAGGCCCTGCTTCCAGAGGACAAGAGGAGAGGGCTCAGGTTGTGCCAGGGGAGGTTTAGGTTGGGAATTTGGGAAAATGTCTTTCCCAAAAGGSCTGCCCAGCCCTGGCACGGCTGCCCAGGGCAGCGGTGGAGTCCCCATMCCTGGAGGGATTTAAAAGCCATTTAGATGTAGCACTTGGGGACATGGACTTGTGCTGGACTCAGTGATCTTGGAGGGTTTTTCCAACCTCATAGTTTCCTATGATTCTCCTAATAGTTCAGAAATTTATGGAATTACAGTTGCAGTGACCCAAAGCAACTAGAATGTAGAGTGGATTAGTAAGTGTGAGCACCCTGAGGTGATGGTTAAATGTGGGGCATTTCATCTGCATAGGTGCAGTGGAGGTGGGCACAAGGGGCTGGTTAAGTGTAGATGTGAGTGGGGGTCTGTAACCTGCTTTATATTTTGCCCTGTAAAATTACAAGTCTGTGATGTGTACTGATGGCAAACTGTAGATACTGCAGATTGGGATTTTGTGAATTTAGTGTCAGCTTACATGTGTGAATGTTTGACATTTATTTCCTTCCAACTTCTTAATGGAAGTGTCTTAATAAATTTCATACAAGAATCCAAGTAGTGGCTGAACTTAGTGTGTATCCTGTAAAGGTACAGCTGATGGGGTGCCTTGGCTACTGYATTTTGCCTTCTAAATCATGAARTAAGTGAAAATTGTGGCTGTCTGGMAGTTGAAAATGTAAGGTGCTTTTCAGTTAAAATTGCAGATRTTTTTYRTTGTCAGGGAKCTGTGCTTCTAATGGCATAGGAGTTAGGTATGGGTTGCCTCTGGGTTTATTGCTTTTACCTGCTCTTTTCTGAAAAGCCCTTTTTCTGGTTTGATTYCATGTGTCCAGGATCCATGATGGAGCTGGGGAAGGCAGGCTCCAGGCTGCTGGTAGGATTGTAAGTCATGCTGTATACTCCTTTTGTGAGCAAGGCTGCTTGAAATGTGGCTGAATTCTTTACTTCATGTGTGTTCTGTCACTGTGGTTCGTGATGGGAGGAGAGCACATGTGGCTGTGGCTTTGCAGGTGACAARGATAGCAGATGTTTACCCTGTACCWATTATTTTAAGTCTGCTATCACTTTTCTAGTCCACTTTGAGTTATGGTATGTCTGGTTTTATTGGGAAAACTGGATCTGGAGCTRTCTCCTCCAGCACGTGTGCTGCCTTGGAACTGGATTGGATAACAGCCTGTTCCCCTTCTCGTACCCATGGCTCCCCTGATGAGCAGACAAATCCATTGAAGGGAGGTGCTATCACAAATGAATCAAACTATTAAAAAAATAATCTGGCTCCTGAATGCCTCTTCAGCACTTGTGCCAGAGGGAGAGTGCTGTGTGTGTCCTGGCYGAGGGAGGTCCTGGAGGTAGAAGAGATCTGGGGCTGAATTCCCAGAGCCACTTGACTAGAGGGCAGCTGCTCAACTAGGGGAGAGTTCATACTCTGTTGTTGCTTTTTCKTTTTTCTAGCTGATTTGCAGTGGAAGTTTTCCCAGTGTAGTGGAAATGAAATGTTATTACCAGTGTGGGAAGGGAAAGAAAGCAGYAAGCACACGTGGCTCGTGCTTTCCCTGGGGAATGAAGTGTGCTCCCATAAAAGCTGTGGGGTGCAGGGAGCAGCTGGGGGCAGATGCTGAGATGAGTGCAGTCACTGCTGGCTGCAGRGCAGAAATATGCTGGATAATCGATAGTTTTGTTTGTGAAACCGTCATGTTGATGCTCCTACAGGTGTGTGAAATGACTATTGGGCTGCCAGGTGTGGACGCAGGGTATCCGCGCATCCTTTCCATCGGTGCGGGCGGGCCCGGGGCTGTGCCTGGCAGCAGAGGGCGCCAGAGAGTTTCCGCGGCTTCCGCCGCCAACCGGTACCTGATGGCTTCCGACCAAATTAGGCTGTCAGGTTTTCCACKGAAATCAGCGGCTTTTTACCCATTTCTACATGTTATGGTCTGTAGGATGCACTGGGTATATATTTCAGGAGCTTTAAATGGAGAAATGCTGCTTGGTCGAGGATGTGGTCTTGCTACTTTATAAGAGGATTTGGTAATAACTCCTGACAGTTATAATGTCATAGTGAAAAATAATTCTCATCAGATAGTTGCTTAGTGGAAAAATTGTACAAATACAGAAACATAAAATGTTTCTTGTTACTTGAAGAAAGGAAGCTTCTGCATTCAGCTCCTCAGCTTTCCTACCTGCCTGCTGTCTACTGTGAGCTGTGAGTTTACCTGAACCTGGTATCTTTAAAAGAAAAAAGGGGCATGTCAATAAAATCGTCTAAGGAAAATATTTTGGTCTTAAATATTTAAAGCAGAACTACTGTGCTGAGCTTTTCTCTTCCAAAAGCCAGGTGTCATGGAGTTCTCTCTCTCCTTCCCCACCCCCGCTRGATTTTGGAACTTGTTAAGATATTTTGGGAGTGTGAACTGGCATAGGAAGATCTATGCATACATCAGCCCCTCAGCTCCAGGGGCTGATGTATGCATATTCTGTTAGAGCATTCATTTAACCTTTGCAAAAAAAAATGGCCTCAGGGAGGAAAAAACCCCATATTTACACTTCCATCTGTTTTGGAAGATTAAAATATCCTTTATGCTCTGGGAGACTTCCAAGAGAGCAGGATTACAAAAGGAATCCATCTCGTTACTCCTTATTAGAACATAACATGGTAAAGGAAGGTGGAGACACTGGAGGTGGGGTTTGTGGTATAATTTTTAACTCCTTTTTTCACCCACAGGCACTTCTTCGCAGCTGTCTGTGATGTGAGTCATTATCTCTAGCAGCTCTTTGCTAAAGCCTTGCTACATTTCTTGTAGAGTCGGAAGTGTGAGCCTGTCTTTGCAAAATAAAGCACTAGAAGGGAAATGGGAGGTCTGTCAAATGACWCTGGGATTTGGTATGGAGGAATGAGATTTTGGGATGCTTAGGCACAGTGGATTGCAAGTTTGACTTTGTGGTGAAGGATAAGGTAAGGTTTTGTTTTCTTTTCTGAAACTGATGTTCCTTTATCCTTGTGTATTGGACACTTTGTGTCACAGGACGTGAGACTTGTAAGACAGTGAGGTCAAGATCTTCCTTCTCTTTGAGAAAAAATTAATGGATGTTAGTACAGGCAGAAAGATGAAACCCAGAAGAGGCTCTGCCTTAGAACATTGTTTTTACTGCTCTCCATAAAGCCTGGTTAGAAGTGTCTCATTATAATTCTAATCTTCTTTGAAGATGCATGTTTTGGGAATTTGTTTCCTTCATCTCTTTGGATCTAAAAGTGACTAAGCAAAACATTGGAGTTGAAAAAAATTTGGAATTTTTAAAGCTCCACTAAGTGCATGCACAGCCAGAGTTTCTCTAAGTATGATTAAATGATTCTGAAAAACATTTCCAGGTTCACAGAATTTCCTTTTGCCAAGCATAACCTGCTTTTCAGCCCTGATGTTAACTGCTATCCAAGGGCTCCCATAATTTTGTGGAGACTCGTTGAGATGAATGTTTTTGAAGACAGTGTACATTACTGATCTGAGTTTGTAAGAGTTTGGTGTTCTTGAAGGCATGATGTGTGTAAAAGCACATTTTCCCTGTACAGGTTTACCAGCGTGTCCCTGTGGAGCAGGTCGGTCCCTGCAGTGCTGAGTACTGGGCACATCTGACTCCGAACCCGCCCACAGGTGGAGGGATCCCCAGAGCAGGCAAACCCAGAGCCCTCAGCCATCCAGTCCCGTGGGGAGGAGGTGGCCTGAGGTCTTCCCTGTTCTTGGCAGAAATCTGAAGGTGCTCATTTTGGGGATTTTTGGAACATTCGATTTCTTTGATTTAGAAGTACAAAGAGGCACATACCTTAAGGGCTCAGTAAGGGTGTTGTTCTATGTCTGCCTGCACTGAGGAGAGTGCAGCTAGGCTGGATGGAGTGAGGGGTGGGAAAAGGGGATGGATGAAGATTAACTGATAGCCAAAGAGTGGTCTCCTCAAGACCAGGGAAAGAATCACAGAAAGAGGCTTCTCTGCCTTCATGCTGGAGTGTGCTGGTATTTCTGCAGCCAGAATTACAGGAGCTGCTGATCAGTTCTTTCAGATATGTGAGGCAGAAAAGGGGCAGCACAAAGGGAATGGTTCTGTATTTCTTACAGAAGCAAAATTATCTTGTGCAAGACTGTTCCAAAGGAAACTAGTCGGGCTATTTTGAAATGCAAAGTTTGCCTGCATGTGACAAGCCTGGCATTCACACACTTGCATAACAAGTGTTACTAAATTTTATATGTGGGGAGGCGGTTTCAGCTTTTAAAATAAAAATAGAGCCATGTAGGCCTTGGTAGTTCCATTGTTCTTCCACATGTGCCTGTGCTCTCCACCCCCTTCTTTTAGAGCTTAAAATAAGTAAATAATACATCATGTCACTGGCAGAAGCTAGTTTAAAGCTTGCTTTCAAAACTGTTTCAAAAGTATAGAGCAAATACGATTCCAGACTCAAGTGAACAAATGGGACACTGTTAATTGGCCCCAGTTTCACACTGCTCTAAAGTAATGTGATTTTTAAAGGAGGCTGATCTTCCTTGAGATTTTTTGCTGGAGTTTTTAAGTCATCAGTGCTTTTATTGTCCTCCAGAAGAAGAGCTGGAAGCTTGCCTTTTCATACTGAGATTCAAATGAAAGATGATAATTATATATCTACAGTTGCATGAGCTTTAAGAAAATGCCAAATACTGCAAGTTGACAAAACCATGGCAAATAGCTAATTCTGGATGTCTGAGGGATTCCTGAGGTCAGGAAAAGGATTTCTTAAAGCCGCAAATTGTTTTGATGGCTGTTCTGCCAAACTCTCTTTGTACTAAGTTGTGATTATGATTAATATAACTTTGATTATTAGTATCATTTTCTTAGGGTTCCTTTTATTATCTAGAGAACTGTTATCAGTTTCAAGGTTCTCCTGATCTTGGCAGGCGCTGATGTTCTGTCTAGGTTTTGGCCAATCGTGTTTGGATAGATGAGATTTGGTGCTTTTAATAATTTTCGATTTTGTAGCGAGGAGCATTTTAGGTAGGTGTCCACAAATCAACTCCTCTTCATCTCCAGTCACTGGTATGATGGGGACTGGGCTCATTTCTCTTTTAAACATGACTTGGTGCATTGAAATTTCTCTTTGTTGCCCTACATGTAGGTTTATTATCACTGTGGCTTCCCTTGGGTCACCTCTTGGGCTGCATTGGGTGACTCTCTGTCAGTCTGTCGTGCCCCTGTGTTGGTGTCCCTGTTTGAGTGCTGCCAGTGGAACTCTGGGGATGGGCTGGCCATCTGTAGTGTCCCCAGGCTCCAGGCTTGCAGTTCATTGCCTGTGTCCATTTTCTGGTGTGACAGTGATTCTACCAGAACACTGTGTAGATGCTACTTGGACATTTCCTACATTAACAGATTCCTAGCAGTCCATGACTGCCAATTTGTTGTGCTGCAGGTTTCATTAAGATGGCATTTTAGCACTGGTACTAGTGTAAAAATTGATGTAGAGAAAGTTTTCCACTTGTCGTTTTCTGTTTTGCGACGTTTCCACATTGAATCCTTGATCCTCTTCCCCAGGCAAACCCAGTACTTTTCCTCCAAGTGAGCTCTGCAGCAAGCTTTCCTAGCAAGGTGCAGACCTGTTAGTTCCATATGTCAGATACATGATGTTATCTGTGTGAGTGGAAGGGCTTCGTTCTGCTCATCCAGTGTCACACTCCTGAGCTTTTCCAGCATGCCCTTTTAAATCCCCTTCTGTGCTGTGTTCCTGTGCGAGCTCCGTGCAGAGCTGGTCTGCCTCTGGGGCTGGGCAGCCTGGGGGCCAGAGCAGGTGGCTGCAGTGCCGGGCTGTGTGAGACACTTCCACTTGGGGCAGTGTCAGCTTTCCTTGCTCTCCAGTTCATTTTGAGTAAACAAATGCATGTAAGTAAACAGTCTCAAATATCCAGTCGTTTGGGTAAACTCCAACTTCACCTTCAGGACCAAGAGCTTTGCTGCTCAGCTCAGTCTGACTCACTCTGTCCCACTTTTAGAGCAGGCAGAGATGTCAGTAGTCTGTTCAGTAAAAGCAAAATTTYCTTACTGAAATTTGTAATAAACTTGATTATTCTCTAGTTTTTTAAAATAGAAATAGATTTTAAAAATAATCTCTGCCACTGTGCCACAGTTTTCATTTTCTGTAGGCAGAAGATTCATCCAGGGAATTTTAGCACTAAAAAATTGCGGTATTTCTAAGGGTTTCTGAAAAGARCATTGCCCAAGTAAGGATTGATAACCCAAATCTGGGAGGATACCTGTAAATATTAGTACGGTACATTAGGCAATTCAAAGCAGCACCAGCATTTCTTTATAATCACAATGATGCTTTGCTTTCTTCTAAACCTTGCTGCTTAATGCTCAACTTAATTGCAGATTAAGTAGATGCATTTATGTGCATCTACTGATAGGAATAATCAATCCCACAAGATGTCTTGTTTATTCTTGTTTCCACCTTTGTGGCATTTTGTATTCGATACGTGGAACATCCATATAATGAACATGCAAGTGCTGATTGTTCTGTAGTGATACTGTCACAAAATWGCTCCTTAAATTCAAAAAGTATCAGCATTTCATTGACTTGGTTGGTAAATCTGAGTGTCTGGTGGTATTGTGAGTGTCTCTCTTTGATGCTTTCAAGAAACCTTGGGTCACCATCCAGCAGAGTGTGCTGCAGCCTTGAGAGGGAAGCACCAGAGCAGGTCAGGGTCCTGGTTTTACTCAGGCACCCATTTCCCCCTTCAAGCAGAGGCTCTGCTCTGGTTCCACCTCCTGACGTTGTACCTGTGTGAGGTTCATGTGTTCCTGCAGGATGCTCTTTCTCCCAGCTTGGAGCACAGAACCATGGAATGGTTTGTGTTGAAAGGGGTCTTATGAACCATCCAGTTCCACCCTCTGCTGTGGGCAGGAACAGCTTCTACTACAGCAGGTTGCTCTCTACCCTGTCTGAATCACTGCTGATACTGTGCAGCTTGGTTTTATGGTTCAAAACAATTATAACCACTGCTTCCAAATACTTCCTCTTGCACTTGTGTCAGCCTCCAGGGGTTAGCTGCAGCTCTTCCAAAGCCCATGGCTCCCATTTTCCCTGCCTGGTTTTAATGGAGTGCCACGGGCATGCTTGTGGGCAGGAGCTGTGTGGGAGCAGGGACAGAGCTGCAGGGAATGATCTCTGCTGCTATGGGCAGGGTTTAACATTCAAACACTCATTTTCAATTTGTCAGTAGCTTACCAGAGTTCTGAGCTTTCACTTCCACTAGAAGTGTTTGGAGGTGCTGTTGTTACCCAGTTAAATGAAAAATTCCTTCTGCAGTGCTCTTTGGCTGTACAATGGTAGGCCATTAAATCTGATGTCTTCTTTTGCAGTGACCCGTATGTGAAACTTTCCTTGTATGTAGCAGATGAGAACAGAGAACTTGCTCTTGTGCAGACAAAAACCATCAAAAAGGTATGTATATACTCTTTGTAATTCCATGGCTTTGGAAGGATTAAGAACACTGGAACACAACTGTATAGCATAATGCAGCACTAATTAGAAC
Organism: Sporophila hypoxantha; assembly: GCA_002167245.1. Classification (NCBI taxonomy): domain Eukaryota; kingdom Metazoa; phylum Chordata; class Aves; order Passeriformes; family Thraupidae; genus Sporophila; species Sporophila hypoxantha. Next base: position 239,666 of record NDFG01001173.1, on the reverse strand, counting down.
CATTACATACATGTCTAGCAACTGGATAATATGCTTGTCTCCTAAACAAAATCTGAGAACAAGTGCCTGCACCTCAGTGTGTCTGGCCTGGAGACAGCACCTAATGTTGCATATTGTTCCCTAAAGCTCGGCTGCACCATTCACAGATTCTTTTTGCAGATTCATATTTCATCGGAAGACRTGGCTGAAATAAAGGACTGAGAAATGCTGTTTTAATTATCATTTATCTGACTTTCAGCAAAAATGATCATTGTGTTCAAAATTTCCATTTTCAAAGTATTTTCCTARTGTGGAAATTTAAAACAACCAAGTACAGTCGATCTGAGGAATGACTGACTGGCAGTTACCTCCTTCAGCTCTGTAACTGTGTCTAACCCTTTGCAAGTTTCTCATTTTTCTCCTCGTTTTTGTGTTCCTCAGTTGAATGGGTAACTTTGTGCAGCCCTGCCTTGCAGGAGTGCTTTTGGGACAACAGAAGGAACTGCAGTGTCCCCTTTTTGTTCTCCTTTTCCATGTCCTGTATCCTACTGCACAGCTGGACTGTGCTTCTGGAAGTGCTTCATTACAGCCAAAGGGGTTAAATGCACATTGTTTCCTTACTCTGAAAAAATAAAGTTACCAGAAGAATATCAGCTTCATGTGGCATGATCWACCTGGGTTAAATTTCTGAGGCTTTTTGTTTCAATTTATCTCCCTCCATAGTTAATGCAGCTGTAAGGTCAGATTAATGCTTTGTGCTTCGTTTTGGAGCTGTGTTTGGAATGCCCTGCTGAAAAGGTTCTCTCTGAAGCAGGCAAAGCTGGATTTGCTGTTTGCTGGCTTCARTCCTGTAATGTGGTCAGTGTGTTCTTTAAATACCTGCTGGAATTTAAAAGTTCAGATSAAGATTATCCAGTTTCTTCAATTTCTTCACCTTGACTGTGCTGAGCTCCAAAGACTTCTACCTTTCCCATGTGGAATATTAAAAATATCTCCATCTCTGAGAACGCCCAGTCTCCCCATTGAGCTCTGGTRTTCAGGAGCATCATTTCTCTCCATGTCCTCCTTTTCTGTGTAGGATTGAATGAAAACCCTTTTTTGACTACCCGAGGAAGGTCCAGCTCAACTTGACTCCTGGCAGTCCTTTATGTGTGCAGCACATGCCCTTTTTAGGATGTGGCTCTTCTTGAGGTTGAGTTTTTGTTATTGTTTCCCTGCTCAAGTCCTGTATGGAGCCATTCCTGAAGTTCCTTCTGTGCTGGTGCTAGGATAAGTTTGCACTTTCTGGCTCGACCCACTGAGAGTGGGGCCTGCAAAGGTGGGACAGATTTCTGTGAGTTACCAGGCATTTACCAAAGACTCTGCTGCCTTGTCCATCAGATTTCCCTGAACTCTGTGGTTAAGCAGCATTCAGAATTAATGGATTATCAATGGGCAGCAGCGCCCTCAAAACCCGTGTTACACCAGTGCTTTGTTTGTTAAATTGTATGTATCCTCTCTTGCAACAGCAGTAGCATTTGATGAATACAAGTGGTTAAAATGTAACATTGTTTTCTTACTKCTTCATTTTAATTTATGTTTTACTGAATACATTGTGCTCCTTCAGGGAAAACAGCTGAAAGTTTCTCTGCGTCCACAAGCCCGTCCCTGCTCTTCCTGTCATTGATTCGCCTGCCCTTTACAGTGGTCTTTTCTTCCAAGAAGTATTTCCTGCTCTGCCATGAGCTCCTGTATTCCCAGTTTGCAGAGAGAGATGCAGTATAGTCAGCCCCCATGTCCTGCATATGAGGAATCTCTTGGATCTCTAGCAAGGAGTAAAATAAACAGCCAAGATTCCCCTTCTCTGCTAGAACAGAATTGTCGTGGGTGTAAAGCCAATTTTTCCTGTCAGCTCTGCCTGTAAATCTCTGCTGTGTGAGAGCATGAGGGAATGATTTGGCATGAGCACAAAAACATTGGACATATTGTCCAATTGTTTTTATACTTACCAAGCTTGAATTGCCCAAATTACTGTTTGTAGTTCTCATCTCTTTTTTGTCAATTTATTATGTCATGCTTGAGCTCACTTCAGCTGGCAATCTATATGCACGTTCATTCTGTGCATTTTAGTCAGGTTGTTAAAATCCTTGGGCTGGGAGGACACTGGAAGAATATCTTACCTATTCCAAGAAATAACCTTGTTTTGGTTTGGTTTGGTTTTGGTTTTTTGGTTTTTTTTTTGTTTTTTAAAATTTTTCTGTTTATTTCACAGTATAAATCTGAGCATATTCTTGTAGCCCTAAAGTTACCTTTGTGTTTAAAAAATTTGTCTGGGTTTAAATGAATCTTGAGAATGAAATGTCTTCAGATTTTATTTCTATGGGTTCTCAATGATTTATCTTTTAATCATCAAATTCTATTTATATTTAATGTCTATTTTAGGATCATCTGACTCAAATATCTTCCCACATTTGGTTAACTCAATAGAGAATTTCTAGTTGGCAATATATTTTTCAATTTCTTTTATTACATGCTTTTCGTTCTCTTTTATTTCCCTAGAAAACTGTCACTTGCATGTATGTTTTTATAATTCACACCAGAAAATATAAACATTAGATGTAAATATTGATATTTCTTTTACAGACACTGAACCCTAAATGGAATGAAGAGTTTTACTTCAGAGTAAGTGTCTCTTTCTTTGCAGTCATTATTACACCATGCACAGCTAATCTTGTTTTCTGTTTGTTTATCAAATAGATTGTACAGCTGATCTTATTTTCTATTTGTTTATATGTTTACTCCAAAGGCCTGCTTGCCCTGATGCACTTGCTGTTGTGTTTCTGAGGGGATGGAATGCTCAGCAGGAATKGCTCCGGGTTCCTTAGAAACTGTTTCCCAACCTGCAATTATATAATTGTGAAGGGCAGTAACTTTGCTACTCGGTTGCAGACAATATTTTTCCAAAGAACAATTGGCTTTTTAGTGCAGCTGTAGCTGCCACAGAAGCAGGTCACACAGAATTTCAGGTCCACAGAAGCAGGTCAGGCAGAATTTCAGGAGGTTTCAAGCATTAATCTCAAGTAGTGCCTGAGGGCTGATGTGGTGGATTGTTCACTTGGGAGTTCTGTGGATGTCTGTGGGGAGCTGCTGCCAGGATGGGGAGCTCTGGGACAGCAGTGCCACCAGTAGAATGTTCCATGGGGAATGCTTCTGGGACACGTGCACCAAACAGCTTTTCTGAGTAATACAGATCTAAAATCTCAGGAAAAGGGAATGCACAACATGCTGCAAAACCTCTGGTGTAGTTCACAGATGCTCTGTGAAAACATCTTGAATGTCCTCAGCAATAATGGGAGCTGTAAAGTAATTTAGAYCCTATTCTGTGTGTCACAGTTCTCTGATTTTCTCAAAACTGGGAAGTCCATCTCCAGCCCACAGAATTGTGGTATATTATTTCTAAATTTTCTTAATTAAAAATGCTGGTCATAGTAACCAAGCTTGCAAAGATTTTCTGAAAAAATAAAGCAACTGGATCAAACATTATAAGACTTGTTGTTGTTCAATAGCAGCTGTTTTGTSTTTCTGACAGAGTTCTTTTTATGTTTGATTTTGTCCTTTTAAATGTTGGCAGTCTTTCTGCTTCAGTTTAAGTAAATAATTTTCTGGAGGTATATTTGCTGTTTTATGTGTTGGGGAGATTTCTGCTGGGTGTTCCAAGGGTGCTTGCTAAATGGGCTAGAGATGGTGAGCAATGGACAGTCAGAAACAGAGCTGAATATGCAATTCTGAAGGAAATGCAGCAAGACTCTTGCTCCTCKTGAATCAGTCAGTCAGTCAGGGAGCCCTGATAGTCTCTCCAGCCTGGGACTGGGCTCCTCTGCCAGGGAAATGCAGTAACTGAGCACAGCAAATAAAAGCTTTCATGTCAACTGCCAGGCTCTTCCCAGYTGCAGTAAGGTTCTGGTGCTCCAATTCAAGTAAAGATTTACATCAGACCTGTTAGTCCTGTCCTAATTACTTTGGTTTAATTGCTGCCTGAGCTRGTACCCAGATTGTTATTGTCCAGCTCCTGAACTTGCAGTGACATTTGSATTTTCTCACAGGTAAACCCAACCAACCATCGGCTCCTGTTCGAGGTGTTTGATGAAAACAGACTGGTGAGTGCTTGTCTTAGTTGTGTTACACTAATCACAGGCTCCGTGTGCCACAGCTGATAGAAACACAACACAGCCTAGAGGTGTCTTCAGACAGTTGTTTCAGTGAGACAAGAAACACAAATAGAGGCGTAAAAACCATTTGAGTCTGGGACTAAAAGGGCAATAAAGTAGTGCCCTTCTGGGTCAGACCAAAATGGTCCTCCTCACCCAGCCCCCTGACAGCAAAACCCTCAGTCTGTCCTTCTGCAGGCCTCTCCACTTCAAACCAATGAAGTCCTGACCCTTKTAGTTGCTGATAAAGCAGCTGCTTTATCATGTTAGTGTCCCTTTCCAGTCCTTTAATGTTTCTGCATCCTGCTTRGGGAGGTGCATCAGCTTACAGAGCTGCACCTTGTGCTCACAATGCATGTGTGAAGGTTTGAGGTCATGGCAGGATGATGCTCCCTTGGGTTTCATCTMTGCCTCACAACACTCACATGTTGTTAGTGGGTTTTGTCTTACACTGTTTGGCTGATGCAGTAGCTGTTCTGGAGGAGGCTTTCACCATCTGACTGCTGCTGTTACAGCTTCTGTTACAGTTCTGATCATGAGAAAAGTGGCAGTGTCCCTCTGTACATCCAGGGTTAAACGTGCCAGTGCAGTGGCACACTGGTGGATGGCTCTTGCGGGTTAACCTTTTGAACATTGTAACACCATCTCTGTTCCTGAGAYCAGGAATTAACATTTTCTGGGCTGGGGGAAATACGACCTTTACCRAACTTGTTTACTTTCTGAAGATTAGGATCAGAGTTGCAAAGATACTTTCATTAAAAAAAGACAGTGTAAAAGCATCTGTCTTCAACAAATAGGTTCTTTCCTTCTATCTTCCTAATAAATAAAARAGCAAAGGAAACCACACAAGCTGTAATCTGGGGAGAAAGAGGATTTGGCAGCTGAATGACTGGATCTTTCCTCAGGAGGAAGTAAATTGGTGAACTGGTGGCACTGYGCCTCTACAGTGGCTGACCAGGAGCATATTTATTTGTATATAATGCTCATAATGACCACTTGCCCTACTGAAACTGCCATTGGAACGCAAAGGTGCCACAGGAGCAGGGAGGTGGGTTAGAGAAAAACCTTGTATGCAGTGACAGCTGGGAAATGAAGATTTGGGATACTCATTTCAGACATACTGCTTTGGATTTTCGAGTYTGGGTGTGCAGTACCAGCCTTACCCTGGCAGTTTCAGCACTTTTTATTGTTGAACCAATTTGTGTGCATTCTCCTTCTGGTCCTGCCTCCAAAGTCAGTCTGTCCTTGGGCTTAGAACCTCCTGGCCAAGGCGGCACCTGGGGTTAGGAGCCATGGCTTTCYTTGCAGGAGGTCTATGGCAAGGTGACTGCTTTGAGGGCTTTGGAATAGCAGGTTTCCATCAGGTTCTGTTTACAGAATGAGGAGACACTGAACTGATTATTTTGGCTTTACTCTCATATACTTATTGTCAATACTTAAATGGCTTYTATTGGAAGGACTTAGTTCCTTCTTCTTCCCAAATTACCAAAGCACACTCTGTCTCTGCAGGTGTCTTTGCCTTTCTATTCCCCAATCTCAACAGAGTAAATGGGATGGAGCCTCATTTTGGATGCAGARACTGTGTTATTGAGTAACATGTTTTAGCTGAAAATTAAGGTAATACCAACGCCTGTGCTTCTACAAGGCAATCTCCAGGACCATTGCTGTGTGGAAGCTGTTCACATTTTTGTTGTGTCTCATAATCCATATAAAAAATTGTGGGATTGTGCTGGCTGCTGGCAGTTTCATCAGTTTGAGCTGCCATTGCTCTTGGAATTGGTAATKTTCTGGCTTTTGAAAGCAAGCTGCTTGCAAGCAGAGTTCAGATGGCAGAGGACTGACCSGCCACATACAGGTTTTCAGAGCTGTTGACAAGATTTAGGCTTTCCAGTTCTCGCAGGGAGCAGCTGTCCAGGCCCTGAGATGGAGCTGCACTTCTGGTTAACCAGAGTTTCTTTTCTGGTATGTGCCAAGTGTCCCTTCACGTGTGAGTGCCCTCAGGGCACTGAGTATCTTTGTTGTAGCAGAGCTGATTTAGGGTGGTTGCTTCACATTCTGGTGTATCCTGTCTGCCTGTCCTCCTGAGCTCTTCTGGCTCTCAGAGTGTAACTGTACCCCGTGCTGGCAGTGCCACGCGTGGTGGCTTTGCTGACTCCCTCGCTGGAGGCCAGCCAGGAGCAGGCAGTTCTGTGCAGGGTCTGGGACAAATYGGTACAAACGGACATGCAACACCCAGCTCCGCTTTTCCCTCACCTGTACTGCCTGGTAAATCTGGAAAAGAAGATTTCTGTCTTGCTCTCCTGCATGTTTCTGCTGGTTTTACTGGGTGAGAGATCTTTGCCATATGTATGATTGCTTTGTTTGTGATTTGTAGTTGCTCAAAGAGAACTGCAGGTTRTATTGCTGTTGGGGATTTTTAAAGACAAAAGTTTGTTGCTTTACTGTGTTATGAGCATGGTTAAAATGGAAAGCATAACCATGTTGTATTTATTCCTGTCCTGCCATGACAGCCCAGAGCTGTAACACACCAGTGTTATGCTTGAAAGAATTTTCCTCATTTGCATGTGGTGTTGACTTAAACTTTTAACACAAAATGGAGGTGTTTTGTTGTAGTTACATTTTYCTGCAAGTGCTTTCTCCAAGTGTGCCCTGTGAATCTGATGTGGTTTAGATTTATAGCAGTGCTGAGTGTATTCGCTGCCTCCGTCAGCTGCGAGAGCTTTCCCGCTGGGGCCGCTCCTCCCTGATGGAAAAGGAGCAGCTGGGAAGGTGCTGTTTCAGGCTCTTGCTGGCATTACAAAAAAAAAAAAAAAAAAAAGGAAAAAACAAACTCCTCACACACACTTACATTGGAGAGGGGGAACCAGGCCACGTGACTGCCACCATCCTACCCTATGTCACCGTGTGTGTAGGAGCGCTGACTGCTCCTGCCCAATCATGCCTGGAATGCCGCTTGCCACTTGGGCTATTTCTGCTATCTGTCGCTCCCAGGGCTGCAGTGCTAACCGTTTGGCAGATGGGACACTTTTTCTCGGAGTTTATGTCTTTGGTTTTTAACTTCTGGCAGTGCCTGAATTGTTGCTGTTCTCCCTCTCCTTTTCTCCTCTCTGTAAAACCATGGCCCATCGGCTGCGGTTTCATTTTGGCTCTGGGAGAAGCAACACAGCCCCTGAATCGGAGATCCTCGCCCGGGAGAGAGAAGATGACTTTTTCATGGCATTCCACACCTTGCCAAGAAGAAGCAGCCCTCACGCGTTCTCGCGGCACGGAGTGGAGGATGGCGGCGATGGAGGTTTGCACGAAGCGGGCTCGTTGAAGAGGAGCACATCCATGTTTATCCCGCAGCTGCTGAAYGGCGTGGACGCGCGCCCCACCAGGAGCTCGTCCATGCAGATCTCGCTGCAGCGCAAGGCTGCCGACGGCTGCGCAGCTCCGGACTCTCCGGAGGAGACACTTCCCTGGAAATTCTCAGACTTCAGGGAGCATTACGCATCCCCCGCTGAAAAGCGCTCTTCTCCAAGCGCTCCACAGGTGACTGCTGAAAGTTCTTCACCCAGGCTGCTGGAAGAGTTAGGGCAGCAGACAGATGGAACCGTTTGCTGTAACCGTAGAATGTTTTGTAGTGCTAATCCCCAGAGTGAGGAGGCTCTGCTGACTGCCCAACGAGAAGAAGCAAGTGAAGCGGCTTCAGGTTTAAACATAAGTGGTGTGAGGATTCAGCATCGRGCCTCAAGTGCTGAGGTGCCTCAAGTTACTCTACTTCCCTTTGGTTCTGAGGCTCCAAATAGTGCTCCCACCTCTGAACCCCGACGCTGGTCCTTGCAGCATGTGCCAGATCTGTCAGCAAATTCAGGGAAAAAGTTCTTTGTTCTCCAGTTACAGCAGCCACAGACAAACAGTACGGGTGCAGGAGGTGGAGGTAACTTTGGCTTTACCGGAACAAAAGGGGACAGATTGGTCAGGTACCCTCGGATACGGCTGGAAAGGAGTACTTCCTACCCTGTCCAGCCACCAGCAGAAGGAATTAGCCCCACAGGTGATGGGCTGAATTTGGAGCTGCCTGGAAACAGCAGGAACAGGGCAGAAATACCTAGAARCAATTCAGTAGAGCGGATGCCTCAAGGGCAGGGATGCTTGTTTAAAATCAGACCGGATCAAAACATGAGGCAGCAGCACTTCAGGATTCTTGTCACGCGTGGGCCAGAAGAACAAAGTCAGGGTGTTGGTAAGGAGGGTCGTGGCACCCCRTGTCCTGCGGCAGCCGGCACCGCAGTAAGTATGATGCTGGGTGTGCTGTGCTGCTAAAACACAGATTGCCTTACAAAGGCTGCCAGGCTGCAGCCAACTGCAGCACTTCCATTGGTAGTGCTGGAATGTTCTGCCTTTCTGTGGAGCAAGCCACTAATCAGCTTTATTTCTAATCTAATGTAACTTTGCTCTCAGTTATGATTACATCCAGTGTAATATTTTCAGATCTTACTGTCACATGTTTCTTAATTCACTGTTACGTCAGCTGGAAAGATTTTTTAAAACCAGAGCATTCAAATAGCAAATTAAATGTTCCTGTTAGTTTAGTTGGCTGAGATCTTGCTGCATGAAGACCTCTTTGTGCACTCTGGTTTCAAAAACAAATACTTTGGCACTTTCTAAGTGTAATNATTAAAAAAAAAAAAAAAAAAAAAAAAGGAAAAAACAAACTCCTCACACACACTTACATTGGAGAGGGGGAACCAGGCCACGTGACTGCCACCATCCTACCCTATGTCACCGTGTGTGTAGGAGCGCTGACTGCTCCTGCCCAATCATGCCTGGAATGCCGCTTGCCACTTGGGCTATTTCTGCTATCTGTCGCTCCCAGGGCTGCAGTGCTAACCGTTTGGCAGATGGGACACTTTTTCTCGGAGTTTATGTCTTTGGTTTTTAACTTCTGGCAGTGCCTGAATTGTTGCTGTTCTCCCTCTCCTTTTCTCCTCTCTGTAAAACCATGGCCCATCGGCTGCGGTTTCATTTTGGCTCTGGGAGAAGCAACACAGCCCCTGAATCGGAGATCCTCGCCCGGGAGAGAGAAGATGACTTTTTCATGGCATTCCACACCTTGCCAAGAAGAAGCAGCCCTCACGCGTTCTCGCGGCACGGAGTGGAGGATGGCGGCGATGGAGGTTTGCACGAAGCGGGCTCGTTGAAGAGGAGCACATCCATGTTTATCCCGCAGCTGCTGAACGGCGTGGACGCGCGCCCCACCAGGAGCTCGTCCATGCAGATCTCGCTGCAGCGCAAGGCTGCCGACGGCTGCGCCGACGAGTGCGCAGCTCCGGACTCTCCGGAGGAGACGCTTCCCTGGAAATTCTCAGACTTCAGGGAGCGTTATGCATCCCCCGCTGAAAAGCGCTCTTCTCCGAGCGCTCCACAGGTGACTGCTGAAAGTTCTTCACCCAGGCTGCTGGAAGAGTTAGGGCAGCAGACAGATGGAACCGTTTGCTGTAACCGTAGAATGTTTTGTAGTGCTAATCCCCAGAGTGAGGAGGCTCTGCTGACTGCCCAACGAGAAGAAGCAAGTGAAGCGGCTTCAGGTTTAAACATAAGTGGTGTGAGGATTCAGCATCGGGCCTCAAGTGCTGAGGTGCCTCAAGTTACTCTACTTCCCTTTGGTTCTGAGGCTCCAAATAGTGCTCCCACCTCTGAACCCCGACGCTGGTCCTTGCAGCATGTGCCAGATCTGTCAGCAAATTCAGGGAAAAAGTTCTTTGTTCTCCAGTTACAGCAGCCACAGACAAACAGTACGGGTGCAGGAGGTGGAGGTAACTTTGGCTTTACCGGAACAAAAGGGGACAGATTGGTCAGGTACCCTCGGATACGGCTGGAAAGGAGTACTTCCTACCCTGTCCAGCCACCAGCAGAAGGAATTAGCCCCACAGGTGATGGGCTGAATTTGGAGCTGCCTGGAAACAGCAGGAACAGGGCAGAAATACCTAGAAACAATTCAGTAGAGCGGATGCCTCAAGGGCAGGGATGCTTGTTTAAAATCAGACCGGATCAAAACATGAGGCAGCAGCACTTCAGGATTCTTGTCACGCGTGGGCCAGAAGAACAAAGTCAGGGTGTTGGTAAGGAGGGTCGTGGCACCCCGTGTCCTGCGGCAGCCGGCACCGCAGTAAGTATGATGCTGGGTGTGCTGTGCTGCTAAAACACAGATTGCCTTACAAAGGCTGCCAGGCTGCAGCCAACTGCAGCACTTCCATTGGTAGTGCTGGAATGTTCTGCCTTTCTGTGGAGCAAGCCACTAATCAGCTTTATTTCTAATCTAATGTAACTTTGCTCTCAGTTATGATTACATCCAGTGTAATATTTTCAGATCTTACTGTCACATGTTTCTTAATTCACTGTTACGTCAGCTGGAAAGATTTTTTAAAACCAGAGCATTCAAATAGCAAATTAAATGTTCCTGTTAGTTTAGTTGGCTGAGATCTTGCTGCATGAAGACCTCTTTGTGCACTCTGGTTTCAAAAACAAATACTTTGGCACTTTCTAAGTGTAATTGACACACGTGTACCTCTACACACTTCTAAAATGTGTATTGTAATGAAATAGTTGTTAAGACTCTGGGAATTTTAGGGTATTTTCAGTCAAAGTACTGACTTAGTTAAGGTACCAGTAAGTCTGGGGAAAAAATAGTCTTTTTTAGTTATTTCTTATAGTAATCTTATAGTAATTTTTCTTTCTTCCTTCTGGAAGTGATAAACACGTCATGCCTTTTGTATGCCACAAGTCCTGATCCAAGTCCAAGTGCAAGTGGCTTGGCACAACTCAGTAAACAGTCTTGTTGTTTGGATTTGCCTTGATTTGGTGTTAGGATGGCAGAATTAATCTTCTGGGTTTGCTTTGTTACAGYAGGTGAGGGTTGATGGTTGATGTTTTTCAGCCACTTTTTCAAAGCCCAAAGTAGGAACGAAACTGAAGGGTTTGGATTAGTCATTTGCTTAAATTGCTTTGCTGTGCAATCCAACACGGCCCACTCGAGTTCCCAGCTCGGGGATGCTGTATTTAGCAGAGCGAGCTCTGGCTCCAGCTGTGGCACGGGCGCTGAGGAGATTTCAGGCTCCATGGCTCCTGTGCTCTCAGGCACTGAAATGCAGCACGGGGACAGCTGCTCCCTGCAGCAAGGCCAGGGCTGACTCTGCAGCTTTCCCATGGAAAAGCTTTTGGATGCCGTGTTTTGCCAGCCTTCTTTCTGGGAGCTCTTGAAAGCGTAAAATAGAAAGAAATCCCTTCCTGGTACAGGTTTGTTTCCAGGACATGTAAGGGAGCAGAAAAAAATATGTCTGATTTTCCCTTTCCTCTTTATTATGCCTTGCTCCTTTCCAAGATCAGCTGTTCATGGAGACCCACTACAGCCAGTTCTGTAAGTGGCTGTGGGGTGTCAGACCCAGCACAGAGGCAGCAGAGGTTTGCAGAGATGTACCCTGGGGTCTGTGCAGCAGTTCTCATTTTCCTAAAGCATCTCCYCTCAAAGTCCCTGTTTTCATCCCCCCTGGAGTAACAATTCCCATCCCAAGGACATGCTTCAGTGTTCCCAGAGGAGAATGAGGAAATTTGTTCCTCTGTGCTCCGGGTTTGAGTGACCGTGAGGAATGGATTGAGGCAGCTGTGCAGCATGGCAGGCACAGAGGTGCCCAGCCCACATGGCACTGCATCCTGCAGGGCAGAAACTCTCAAAGGAAAAGAACTAACTGAAACTTAGACCTTTTTTGTGGTGTTTCTCATCCTTGTAGTAAATCCAGAAATACTGTGGGTAGAGGTGATGGACTGGGCAGGATGCCATGGGAAGTGTGGGGGATGGAMGCATTTGGCGTGAGTTTTGTTGCATTTTTTGACCACAGAACATTACTTGTTAAGGTGCCATATTTAATCTGTCCCACAGAAGTTTGTTTGAAAGATCTGTGATGTAAGGGAGTGCCTGAAATTCCTGATCTCTTGAGCTGAGAGGAGAGGTTGCCATGGTTTATAGTTGATAGTGTGAAAGAAAAAGAATTGTGGTGTGTCCCAGTGCAAGAAGTTTATGTGGATGTGATTGATATAGGGCCTGGGCTGGGGCTGGGAGCAGCAGCTGCTGCAGCCTGATTTATCTCAGAGCAAACATCCGAGCGGGCGTCTGCAGTCCTGCTGCTCYGAGTGGTTGTGACCTTTCAAATATCTGCTCTTTTAGACAAGTGCTTTGGGGCAGGCAGGATGTCTTTCATTACCAGACAGGGTAAAATATTAAGTAAAGGCTGAGCTCATGTCGAGCTGTGAAAAATTTTATTTGGAAGCCTTGTTGCAAGTTCTTTTGCCTGCTCTGATATTTTATATGCCATGCGATAGAATGTCTGTGCACTATGCATATCCCACATACTGCTGTTGTTTATCATTGGGGACTGTGAGGGCAGAGCTGGATTTGTGGGAAACACTTCAAAAATGTATTGGACAACTGCTGGAGAGAGCTGACAAAGGCATCTTTGTGAGCAAAAACCAGCGTGCCCTTACAAAGTGTTGCAGGAGTAGGACTGAATTATATTTAGTAAACAAACAGAAGCAGCACCTCTGGGTTTGGCGAGCCTGCATTTCTCACAGCTCAGCTCTTCCTCTCCTTTCTTAGAAATAATTTTAGAATAAATACTGCTCCTGCTTCAGGGATTGCTACCTGGACTCCTAACAGGCATTTCTAGGAAATAATTCATGTGGCCTTAGCTGGAGGTTTAAATGGTTCAAATGAATAGTGCAGTGAATTTCCTGGCTCTCCACTCGCTCTGCAAGGAGTGCAGATGGCCATCTGGAAAGCCTCTGCTCTCTGCAGATAAGGACTTTGTTGACAGCTGCAGGTAGAGGATGATGAATTCCATTCCTTGGGTCTCTAGCTTTTCTGTTAAGGACAAAATCAGTTCTYCTCAACAGGAAATCACCCTTCTTGATTCTGGTGTCCATCAGCTTGCAGGCCTGTTCTGGAACCCTCTGGCTGTTAGGGGACACTCAGACCTGGGCAGAGCAGGAGCTGGTTTTCAAGGCAGCAAGTACCAAGGACCTGAATAAATTTTACTTTATTTCTTCTCCCCCTCTGGGTAGGGCACAAATAATTCATGGCAAGTAGTGTAAATTAGCTTGCAGAATTAAGAAACCCATCTGTAACTTTTAGTCAGATTTTCAGGGAGTCAAGAATTGGCAGTGCTGTCTTTTTACCTCATCCCTCCGCATTCCCAGAGATCCCTGAGATTCTGAATTTTGTGTCAGGCATTTTTCATTTTCTCCTTGAAAACTGTATCTGTTGGGACTTCTTTGTGAAGAAACCAGAATAAAACTTGGAGCAGCAGAGATGGAAATAGTATCACTTTTTTAAATAGCAGGAATAAACTCCTTGCTCCTGCATGGAAAATCTGTATGTGAGTTTGGGTACACAGCAATCTCTGAAGTGGAGAATTTATAATGGAAATGCTGACATGGGTTTAACGCTGCAGGTGCCAGCCAGAGCTGCCTTGGTGCAGATCTAGCCACAGAAAATTACASATAAGCAGAGAGTGTTGATTGCTTTTTGTGCTCTTCAGCTGGTTTTCTATTTGAGAAAAGCTGTCAAGTAACGATGAGTTTCAGAATGTGCTGTATGTAATGTCTTCATCTGAAGTCCAGGATGAATACCAGGATGACATTGGGAGYTTCCAAAAGCCAGCAGTTATGTACAGAAAAATAAATTAAATTGACATTATGACCAGCCAGGTTTTTGTCTCTGAAAGTAATGAAAAATTTTAAAGGGTGCGTGGGAGAAGCTTCCAGAGCTGAAGGCAAAGGAATGAGATGAGTTGTTCAACTAAAAGGAAAATTGCACTTTGTGCTGTGGTGTGAGTCCAGAGCTGTCAGTGCTTCGGTGGAAAGCTGCAGCTTCCCTTTCAGCCTGGGATTTATTTTAGAAAATAAATCTGATGCTGACTCTGTAATTGCTTCTGTCTCTTACCATGTGTCCATCGAATACTCAGTCTCTTCTTGTTTCTGCCCTTTTTGCTCAGCAGTGAGTCATGTGCAGTCATACCTACAGCATTAAAAAAGAACAGGTAAAATGAGAAATATTARGAATTACACTGCAAGTAATTTAAAACATAATTAATTATTAGCTTGGATGTTATCTGGGGCCTAAGTGTACTTTTGTGAGTCAGCTCTGTGCATAAAAATTGCATAATGAAATAAATTCTATTTCCATTTTTGAGCAGTTGCCTTGTCTCTGATGTGAGGCTGGATGCCAGCAAGTTCTGAAAGGGTTTAGTAACACATGAAGTATGAAAAAGAGGTTTTCAGTAATCAGTTAATTTGTGGTGACATTATTTGAGATCTATTACGTGTTTTTAATTTACCGTGTAAAAATACCTGATCTTAACTGAGCAAGTGAAATACAATTTTGTTTTGTTGTTTGCAGATGTGGGGAATGGCACACTGGCTGAGTAGGGAAAACCTTCCAGGAAACATTGCACTGTGGGAACTGGTCTTAACAGATTTGTTTTGGTCTGATGTCATCATTTTTTAATATCTTCTTGGCCTTGCAGCAGYGCCCCAGTGCAAATGTCTTACAGGAAAGCAAACCTCACCTGCTTTATATTTAGTGAGGGAACTGAAATCAATCTACTCCTGCTCTTGCMATCCCCCCAGTAAGCCTCACAGTGTTTTTTCCTTAGGGAATTAACATTGCATTGTGCTGGGGTTTGGGTATTCTGTTGTCCATTCACGAAGGTTCAGTTAAAAAGAGGAGGGAGAAAAGAGTTTCTGTAGGGGCTGTGGTTACTGTCCCTGTCTAAGCTTGTAAATCCTGTGAATTCAGTGTAATTAACCAACTGCCCAACTTTGGCCAGCCTGGACATAAGAATACTTTCCTTTCCCATTGAGTAGGTGGACCTTTATCCCACTGTAGGACCTGAAATGGATGCACCTTTATCCCTCTGTAGGACCCGAATGGATGCACCTTTATCCCTCTGTAGGACCTGAATGGATGCACCTTTATCCCACTGTAAGGACCTGAATGATGCACCTTTATCCCTCTGTAGACCCTGAAATGGATGCACCTTTATCCCTCTGTAGGACCTGAATGGATGCACTTTACCCACTTGTAAGGACCCGATCCCTGTGAAATGTCTCAGTCACGTTGCCTGGCACTGCTTGGGAAGGCCTGGGAGGGGATGGCAGCCGGAGCTGTGGGTTCCTCGTGCCCCCAGGTGCCAAGCTGGCTGTGCTGGGCACTGTTTGTGTCCCAGCAGTGGGTTCAGAGGGCCTGGTTGGGCAGGTGACATCACTTGGGCTCCTTGTGCCAGGTGCAGCCAAAACAGATGCGGGAAGAGGAGGGAGGGAGGGAAGAATGCGGAGCTGCCGCCTGGCAGGGCCAGCTCCATTCTCCACGGAGCTGATGTGGGAGTTGGCACCGTGTGTTCCCTTCCCAGTACAGGCAGGCTCCTGCAGAGGCTTCCTGGGAGCTTAGAGCTGGCCAGAACTCTTCCTTGCCTTTTGTTCTGCTCCTAAATTTAATGGGGATTGGCCATTCTGACCAGACATTTGCAGCCAATAGTGCTGGAGTTCTGGCTTTTCTGGTTTTTGCTCTAATCAAATCATTGTGCAGAATTCCAGAATACAAACAAAATAAAATAAAAAATAAAGCGTGGAACAAACTTTTCAAGCTTTTCTTCGTGTTCTTGAAATTTCACCCAGAGAGTTCATATTACCAGCTACCCACTGGGTTTTCAACTGACTGCAATTTAAATTATCCACCATAAAAAATCTGGCAGTAAATATTAGTGACTGATYCCCATGAACTTGTCAATATCATCTTGGCTCTCCTTTCTGTTACAAACAAATGTGTTCCTTCAAAATCGAGCAGGTGTGAAGGTTCTTGGTCTCGGCAAGGAAAAAGTGCTTGGACATGTGTAGGTATAAATGATTATTAATTTGCAGAAGTTAGGAGTAGTTAATGTCCACTAATTAGCATGTCAGTGGCCTAAGCATGAAGTACCTTACTGTTCCCTCTGGTCAGTGCACAGCCATGTTTCCCCTCAGGATTCWGATTATTACCCAGTAGAACAAAGTCTCATGTCACAGAAAAGCGGCCTTAGAACTCTTACAGTGGATCTTGCTTTTTTCCATAACGTTAGGAAAATCATTAAAGCAAAAATATGATGTCGCATATTGCCAGGCCTAATGCCTTCTTGAGTGTAAGTGCTGCTGGGATCAGCCAGTTGAAAGAACGTACTTAGTACCTTTGGAAAATTCGGGCTGAATAAATGTCAGCGTGCTTTCCCTGAGTCCATTCCAGCAATCTCATTTCCCTGCCTGCAGAGCCTTTCAYGACTTTGATTTCCCTGCCACGGCTTCTCTGTTGTTTAACCCCAGCCCACATAGCTAAAGCAGTGCATCACGATCCAGAAAAGCCTGGTGATGCTCCTGATGTAACAGGGCTGCACCAAGGTGCTGGCTGGGGCTGCTCTGCTCATCCCTGGCAGTCTGTAGGGTACTCACACACTTCTGGCGAGAGCAGAGCTTTCACAGCACTGCTGCAGTCCTAGGATGTCGTTTTTAAACAAAGGCCTGATCCTACATGATTACTGAGGTGAACTTAAACTGCAGCTTTCTGGACTGTTGCTTGTAAAGATGTGCACCCTCAGCTTCCCCCGAGAGCAGGAGTTCAGCTGGGCACACAGGGAGCTGTAACTGTGTGAGCTGGACACAGCCACCACACTGGCAGGGGAACCACAGCTTGTGTAAGTGTGAGCTGGTGTGCCCATGAGGGTTTACTGAGAGGGGAATCACAGCCTGTGTAAGTGTGAGCTGGTGTGCCCACAGGGGAACCACAGCTTGTGTAAGTGTGAGCTGGTGTGCCCACAGGGGTTTACTGGGGGTTCTGGAGGGGTCAGACAAACATTTGGTTCCAAACTGTCCCTGGTCCCGTGAGCTTGGGCTGTCATGCTTGGGTTACAGSGAGGATTGTTGCAGGCATTTGAGGCTGCTCTGAACTGTTGGGAGTGGCTGATGGCCCAGTGTATGGTGTGGATAAAGGGAGGGTGGAATGGCAGAAATGAGTGTCTCTGCTGGGGACTTTTGCTTCGCCATGAGTCATTTTATATTATTTTAGTGCTGCTTTGYAATGAGCAGTGTGCATATTCAGGAATAGTGCTCAGTAATGAAGGATGTTACGTCAGTGGGATGGATGACTAAAATTTCATTGTTCTTCAAGACCAGTTCTTTGCTGCAGAGTTCTTGAGTTGAGAATTATTCTAATTTGTATGAAAAATGCCAGTAARTTTGACCAGAATCATAGAAGAGCTGCACAGAGAAGAATCATTAGTTAGAAAATTTCCGAAGTGCACAGTTTTGCTTACTMAGCATGTCTGTGCAGAATATGTACACATTATGCCTCTGTAAGTGATGCTCCCCTAATCCCTCTATTTTTCAAGCTATTTATTTAAACAGCAGTTCCATTTTTGACAGGTTTGGGGAGAGAATCTATGGATTTCTTCAGTTTTGTCTCTGTTCAATTCCCACAGAAGTCACAGTCTGAACATTTTTTTTCTTTCTCAGTTGCCKTCTTCAAGTTGCAGGAGGAGGTGAAGGTGTTTTAAAAGGTGACCATTTTAACCTTCCTGTTAAAGGCAGCTATCCTGCTGCTCATCTTCCAGCATGCTTGCAGGAGCTGGATACATTCTGCATCTCAGGCCCTTCAGATCTCAGTTGCTGCARTTCTCCAGGATATATTAGAAGCACTGGAATAGCTTTAGGGGGAATATAAATCCCCCTAGCACAGGAGAGCATTTCTACTCTAACAGTACTTGGCTTTTCTGAGGGTTGTATTTCTTAACTGCTTTCTGCCAAAAAAGCACTTACACAGAAAAATTKGTCATGACAGATATATAGTGGAATCCAAAAGTCTGAATATATCCAAAAACCTGAACTGCTGTTGATGAGAAAAAGAAACAGAAAGTAGGACATTTCTCTGAGCAGAAGGAAAAGGTAGGATAAGTGGATAAGTAGATTAGTGCAGAGGAGAAGTGGTAGCGGAGACAGTAAGAGGTCTGTTGTTTGCATGGTTCCTGGTATCTGCAGGAAGACAGCATTAATGAACTATTTGCCAGCTAATTATACTGGTTTTGCTCTGCTCAGTGCTGGACAGCATAGCAGAGCTTTCCCAGCCTCCCTTGCCTGCTTGCCAGGCTCTGCAGGAGCAGGTCCCAGCTCCAGGTGCCCCTCCCTCTGGGAATGCTTCTGCTGGGAGTCCCTGGGTGTCAGGGGTGCTGCAGCGTGCTCTGGGCACCCTGCCCAGGCAGCAGCAGTGCCACCAGAGCATTTGGGGGGCCCTGTGCAAGTTCCAAGTAGTAAAAGGCAGCTGTTGGTGCTTTGGAGAGCCACAGCCCCCCTTCCTTGGAACAGTCCTCCTGCTGTAAACTTGCCTTTGTTTCACTTGCTGGCTTTACCAAGCTGGCCTCACATCTACAGTTTCTCAGCTGGAAGGCCATTGTTTTTGCAATTCTGTACCTTTTGAATCCTCAGCTATCAAAGGCATGCAGGTATTTGTGTTACACGTGGTGTGCCACAGTTCTGCACGTACTCTGTGTACTTTGCTGCTGCTTCATAAAACACCTTTCTTTGCTCTTTTGAAGAACAACGTTTCCCAAACTTGGTATGAGAATTACTTCCATGATTTTCTGGCTCTGAAACTCCGGTAAKGAAGGTGGCTTGAGGGCTCTGAGCAAAGAGTTTCAGCCAGAGTTCTTTGGAAAAGTGTTCTTGGCACAGTGCCCTTCTCCTGCCGTGGCAGAGTGTGCGTGGTGTGGGCAGGGGAAGGTTGGCTTTGCTGGGCACAGCTCTGTGCCGAGGTGGCACCTGCTCACGTGTGGCTTCAGAGACATGAACTGCTCTGGCCACGTCAGCAGGGTCCTGGGCTCTGTGCTCCTGCCCATGCTGCAGCTCTGGGAGGGCTGGCTGGGCATCACAGGCTGCAGTTACATGGATTGCAGAGGGCAGGTTTTTCTGTTACTYCACAGAGCAGACTATTGTGCAGAATGTTTAGAAGTTAGTGGTGCTTACTGACTATTGCATTGGGAATTTGAGCCCATTCCATTGTGCCTCACTGTTCTTCCTTGGGGAGTTATGATGAAGCTTCATAAGAAGATGGTTTAATTTTTGTTCTGAGTGTTTTTTTTCAATAACTCCTTCATTTCTTACAGAACATAGGACAGAGGCTATCCTAACACATTTATTTTGTTCTACACTTTCTACCTGTTCTTTCACTTTTGTACATTGATTCYGTTCCTGTTTTCCACATCCTCTCACAGCTCAGGCCTTTTTTAAGTTTCTTGGGCATCAGCTCCTTCTTCCTGCCATTGCTACTCCTATGCTTTGTCCATGTTTGGTTTGTTCAGTGTCTAAGGAGGAATGGATTCCCATGTTTCCAGAGGCTCTTGGTAATGTAGCCATGGTAATAGTAGCAGGCATTTGCTCTGTCCATCACAGGTAGAGAGCCTTTGGTAGCTGAGARCAGGAGCAGCTCCTGTTTGCAGCCCTCCTGTGTGTCACCCTTTAGTTACAGTGGGCAGCTCAGTAGGAAGCCATTTTCCTGTCATGAACAGAGTAAGGATTAACTGGTTCTTTTTTCCCCGACATTGACAGCAGTTTTCTTGGCTGTTACTGGGTTTCAGGAGTATAGTAGATCTTGGCAGAGGTGCCTGGTGGTTTTTGGGTTTTTGTTATGTTTAAATAAGCAGTGGCAGTGCAAGACAAATAATTCAGGATTTAAATAATTGGCACTTATGGCTTGCGATTTGCTTAATCCGTTTAAGAACTGATCCAGTTGTGGTTGACCATGTGTGCCAGGAAGGAGGCATTTGTCTCTCAGCTGTGCTGATTCTGGAGCACCAGTGCCTCATCTAGCAAACTGCAGCTCAGAACATAATTCCTTCATCTCAGCTCAGGTTTGGCTTCCGGGAGCAGCCCGCGTGTTCCCTGGCTCTGTGGTGTCCCAGGCTGGAGAGCGAGGGCTGTGTGTGACCCCGGGAGCCTCGTGTAGCTCCTTGTTCTTCCCTGTGCTCCGTGCGTGGCACTCACACCCCGGGGCAGTAATTGGGCCATAAAATGAAAGTTGAGAGGGAAGGCACCAGGGAAAGTGTTATCTGACACTGTTGTACTGAGCTGCCTGGAGGAAAAGTCAGTGTTTGTTTACTCTGGTGGGAAGGAATAACAGATCATTTTTAAAGAAATAATCCAGCTGTGTTGTTTGTTCTACCTGCGCTTACAGGTTTGGAGTAGGAAAACCACCCCCACACACATTAATTAGGGTTTTTTTTCTGTGGTTACAGTGCAGTATTCTTGAGTAAGAATATATCAGTGAAAATATCAGAGCCAGATTGCAGAGATCCACTGCAAAAGTATAGTCAATTGCTATTATTAGCAAATGAAAGGTGGAATTTTAGTTATGCTTGGGAAGTGCTGCTGAAAATATTTTGCTTAAGAAAGAAGTGGTGACAGTGGCAAGTGGCAGAATTTCKGAAAGTTTATATAAATGAAGAGAGTTTTATTGCAGTTCAGAAAGAAAGAAAGATTGCTGAAATGTTCCAGCTAAGAATTTTAGTAATCATATAATCAAATGATAGAGGAATATCATAAAAGTATCATTGTAGCTTTATTTATGAGAATGAGATCAGGGAGTCGATAAGCCTTAGGTGTAGAGACACATCTATGATGTCTAATTAATACTTTGAGGTTTTAGTTGAGAGCAGTTAAATGTGMTTTGTTTCAATTAATAAAATTGTGTTTTGCTGCTAGTTTTTTGGTTTTTTTAATAATTAACAATACTTTCATCAACACAAATTCTCTTTGTTTTTTTGGGGTCCTTTTCATTTTTAAAGCCTTTGGTAAAAGTACAGTTCAGAAGAGTTTTCTCTCCAGGTGAGACAGGTGATTTCCTGTAGCTCTCTGGGAAGGCAGCAGTGGTTTCTGCTCTTGTATTTTTCCTGTTGCTGTGTGCAGCTCTTGTATTTGTGCTGGGAAATKTGGTGCTGTCTGAGCCAGACAGTCTGGACCACTCCTGGAGCAATTTTCCAGGAGTTGGCGGCAAAGGCACATCACATCTCAAGTGCTGRCTTTAAGTACTACATCAGGAAAATTGGCTTAATTCGTGCTTAATTTTTCACTTCTGTTGTACCAGAGTGGCTGCTGAGTGCTCAGTGGAGGTGAGAATGCCCTCTTGAGAGCCTGGGATTTGGCTTTGCCAAGTGGGTTTATCCCATCTTGCACAGTGCCTTTGGCCTGTAGCTGTCAGGATCAGCAGGTTTAAGCCAGCTGCCGTGTCCCTAGGGCTGGGTTCCCTGTCCCTCTCTCCTCTTTGCCACCAAACCCCTGCTGGCACACGTTCCACATGGTGTTCCCATGAGCACCTTCACAGCCACTCTCCTCACGTTCTGTGTCACCCACCAGGGCTGCAGTGATTCGAAAACTTTGGAAATAACATGGCTGTAATATATTTGRAATAAATGTCAAGAGAAGATGGGCTCTGAACCTCAGCAGGGTTTCCACCTGGATAATAATTTAGACACATAGCTGTGTGCTGAAGCACAGTGTGGTTGTGGTCTGAGAAAGGTGTGAACTCTGGTTTACTTTAAGGCCACTAAAAACCAGTTAAATTTACCGTAGGGATCATGTCTGCCTGCTCTGAAATKAAGCAATATCTGGGTTGGAATGCAGCATCTCTTTAAACAGTGCCCAGAAATAGTACRCAACAATTTTCAGGTCAGGAAGCTGGGAACATCCTGATCTGATCATCTCAAAATGCCAAGGGAACTGCAGGTGGGTGGAGTGTTATTTCCCAGCCTGGTGTCTGGCCAGGGAAGCAAAGCACCTCTGAGAGCTCTGTAGCCACAGTGCTCCAGCCTCAGCCCTGGCTGGCAGCAGGACAGGTTCTGGGGCCTGTTCCTCTGTTCACAGCTTGTCACTGGCTCTGGCCAGTGCTTAGTTTGGGTGAGCCATGGCTCTGTGGTTTGTGGCTCTTGCTGGTTCCCAGGCCAAAGTGATCACGTTTTCATACAGGGGCATTCTAAGGGAATCCCTTTGGGATCGTTCCCAACCTTAGGAAATTTTCAGGCACTTCCAGGAGTTTGTTCTGCATTGTTGGTGACCAGCTGTAACAGCATGGTGTATTGGTCCAGGTTAGGACAGGCAGGAAAAGTCCAGGAGCAGGGCTGCTGGGAGAGCTGTCCTGGTGGTGTTGGTCTAAGGAAGCAGCAGGTAAGCACAGCATTGCAGCTTGGCCTGGTGCTGCATGGCAGCAGTRGAGCCTTTCCTTGGGGGTGTCAGCTTGTGTGCACATTTGGGGGGGCTTAATAGTATTTAGTCCCTGTGAGACCTGCCCCCTCCTGCAGATCCTTCAGGTTGTTTGTGTGACCTTTTAGTCAAATCCTGACTAACCTGTTGTACCCCTGCTGTTTTCCAACTTCTGATCTCTGTTCAGGCTGGAATGAAGCTAAGTGGAGTTGAGTTGCCTGTTGTAGTTGCTCATGTGCTCAGCTATTACCCAGCTGTAATGTCTTTTTTACTTTATGGGTGCACATCTGAGGTAAYATTTACCTTTTACTCCAGAGCTGAAACGAGCAAGTCTCTGACAGCTGAACTGTTATTATTGACACTTTCCCTTCTGGAAATCAACAAGCTTCAGTGATTGAAATAAGCATCAATGCAACAGTTCAGTTTATTCATACTTTTGTGTGGTTCCAAGTAAAGCTGATGTGCATGTATACAATCCTGAGGCTCAGCTAAACTTTCTGGTTTGAACTGAAGTGTCCATGGATGCTTTTCCTTTCTCTGCTGCTTTGGAGACTAAGGGTGTTTAGGGCACTGCAGTTTTATCCCAGGCTTTTCTTCCTGGCTTGCAGCTTGGACAGGCACCAAATTGCAGCCTAATTTTTACATACATTTGGCTTGGGAGTGTCACCTTGTCACCTCAGTCTCCTAAGATAAACAGGGAGTTGTTTCACATTCTGAGGTGTTTGGCACAAGGTAGAATTTCCAAGTAGTTCTCTTGRTTTTTGAGGCTTTTTCAGTCACTGACTACTGATAACACTTAATGAATTGCTCCTTGGTTTTTTTTCACTGTCTTTCACTGCACAGCTGAGGTGTTGGCTGTTCTTGGGATGCAATGATGGCCAGGTTTCATTGCAGTGTCTGTGCAGGTGTGAGGGGTCCCTCCCACACTCAGGAAAATTCAGTGCACAGAATGAACACCTGCCATGCCTGGTGTGRGTGAGCCTGGTGCTGCTTTCCCACAGGATCAGTGCCTGAATGAGCAAGGTGGTTGGACAGATTTGGGTTTCCTGAACAGACARGTGTTTATGTCTGCCAAAACACTGCAGTGATTACCTTTCATTTCAAGAGAGCTCCTTGGAAAATAGGACAGTGTCTGACTTTCTCCTCTTCCACAACAAATGTGCTAAACCAACCCAACAGGTGGACCAGGGGATGCTGAAACTTGGTAAAATTGCTCTGAGTGTTAAAGGCTAATTAGGAAATTTTGGGATAGCTTTTGTTATACTTGGGCTTTGCAGTAAGACTCTCTCAAAGCATCTGAGCCCTGCCCCACCCCTGCCTGTGTGTGCTTGTCCTGCTGCCCACACAGAGGCCATGTTCCAGGTGGGACAGGAGCAATACTCAGGGAGCAATGGCATTTGAGGGGTCACTCCTTCGGGTTGGGAAAGTCCTACTCTAGGTGAGCATCTGCATCCTGTGCCTTTGTGGTGGAGAAGGGGTTACTCACTGTCTGGGGGGATCAGACTGGAGCAGGAGTTAGCAGTGTGATACTGTGATACACAGAGGAGCAGGCTGGTGCCTTGGGTAGCTCTGTGGATTTTAGTGACAGTTTCTCAAAACAGACACTGATATTGTTGCTTTTTTTCCCAACCTGAAAATAATTTCAGTAAGGAGGTAACCTTTATTTGAAGGCCTTCAGGAGCAGTTATGGAAAGATGTCCACAAAAGCCTACCCCCCCAGGGGTGAGTACATCTTTATAGGTTTTAGGAAATTAGCATGATTGATAAAAARCACTAATTAGGAGGACAAGTGGTGATGCAATTTCCCCCCAGTTAAGCCCCTTCTCTGGAGCCCCCTCTTCAGCACTAGTTGTACTTTGTCCATGAAAATGTATCTTRAAGGGTTTTTCTCAGCCTTGATTCCCAGGAAGAACCAAGACAGTACTGGACCTTGTACCTCCCAGGGCTTGSAGCTTTGGAATTTGTTTTGTCTTTCTGCTTAGGGAAAGGCCATGGAAAAGTACTGGGAAATATAGCTACTAATACGATAGGGGACAGAGTTACAAATATATKTGTGAAGAATACAGAGAACATAGAAACAAAAAGGGGAAAACCCCAAACAGCATCATTATAATGAGAAATAGAAAAAGAAGGCAGTGGAAAAGATTCCTGTGGCTCATGAGGGGCCTTTGCTGGAAGCAGGAAGCCCCAAAGAGAGAATGCCTAAATTTTAGAGCTGTGGAGGCTTGCAAGTGAAAATTCTTTTCACAGACAAAAATACTGAATACTAATATTAATATACTAGCCTCCCCCCTTTTCTTTACAGATGTATGTGTACAGTCAAGTGTTACATAAAGACTGAGTTTTACAAGAGCCCTAGTTCTGGCAAAGGTGACCATATGCATGCAGAATTAGATGAGGAAGTGATTCTGCCTACAGAGCTGGCTGGGACTGAGGGGTTACCAGTTCCACTGTAAGCTKCAAACATATGTTGTTTGCAGGTTCTTTGAGGCTGTTTCTAACCTACCTGAACATTTCCTGTATCCATGAGTTRTATTTTTCTTGAGCTAAAAGCTGCAAGAAGAGATGTAGCAAGAGGTGTGTATTTTCTTCAGAGTAGTTGTTATTGGAGTGACTGTACTGAAGCAGGAGGTGGTGAGTACTTGGGATTTGCCAGTGTTAAGGGGAAAACATGTTAATTCCCTAAAAACAGGGCATGCTACCAGGTTTTTCTAGTATTTGCTGGGAAGAAGGTTAACAGTCAAAATTCTGTGATGAAAAATCTATTCCCTGTTTTTTACTTAAAATTGGAAAAACCATGGTCTCCTTCGTGCTTTTTGTGTTGTTCTGTAGCATCCAGCACAGCAGGATGCTGTGTGTCCATTCTGTCGGGATCACGAAACGTCATCCTATCTTTGTATAGAAACAGAATTCTTATGAGGTTATCATATAAAATACGAATTTTAATATTAAACTTAATGCTCTGCTATGAGAAATATGTAAACTTGGCTGTGCAGCAGCAGCATGCACTTCCTGGAATTCCAAGCATAGCGTGGTTATAAATAGGCAGCAGGTTATTTGGGAATCACTGGGGCTGATATCTGGTGTCACAAACAGTATCTGAACAGAAGCTGCGTTCCCTGGTTGGGTTTGGAAGAACACAACTGCTTGATGGTGACAGTTCCTGCCCCAGTGAGTCCCAAGTGTCCTTCAAGCCAGGGCCCCAAAGGCTGGAATTCACCCTGCTGGCTGAGCTGCTCCCACTGTGGGTAGGTGTAGGGCTATAGTCCATGAAGGAAGGCTTGGACCTATCCCCCTTCAACAGGAAACCACCTGGGGCTCCTCAGTGCTTGGGGGCTCTGGGTTGGTTTGATGGTTCCCCCAGGCAGAATGTGTCAGCACCACCACATGTGCTGTGGGCTCAGAAACCTGTTTGGAGTGTCACGAGAAATACTGTGCCAAGATAAATGAATTACAACAGCAAATAATGGGCAACAATAAGGGGGTCAAAACCAGTGTTTCCTAAAATAACGGTACTCAACCATCTTTATTTTTGTCTCTTTGTGACTAGATTGATATTTATTATTTTTGCTTTTCTGATGTAAGTTTACTTTTGTGTGACAGACCCGAGACGACTTCCTGGGCCAGGTGGATGTGCCGCTCAGCCACCTCCCGGTAAGCACCAGATCTCCGGAAACCCCTGGGGCTGTGTACAGCTGGTTGCACTTTGTCTTAAAGCAAGTGCTCCCAGCAGAGCTTAAAACAAACTCTTGTGGACAACCAAGCCTCACTTGTGCAGGGACAGGGAGATGCATCAGCTGTGCATGGAAGGGATGCGATTTCTGTGCAAAAAAAGCTTCATGAGAGCAGCTTTGCTTCAGCAAATGCATGAAAAGCCAAAAGGCTGCCAGAACTATGTCATCTGTTCATTATTTTACCTGAAATTGAATTCTTTGCCAACAGTAAGAGTTCAATAGCAATCAATTGAAAGTAATTTGACACAGGGTTTGAGTCATTTTATTGTCAATAGACATTTGAGGTGTTTGGTTTGAAGGTGGTAATGTTTGTTTCTGTTTCTTAATTAATGGAGGAATTCAGAGTAAAGCTGATTCTGTAATTCTGTAAAGTTGTCTGGTTTCCCCCCAGCAGCCAGGATTCTGCATGGGCTGTAAAATTAGATGCTAAATTAAGTGCAATTTCTATTTATAGATTTATAAATAGGAATAAATATATATTTGTATGTATATAGAGTGATTGCATTAGCCTTGGTACAAACACTTCTGATATTATATACTGTTTTGGATGACTAACATTGGCTGAATGTAGTTAATATTTTTTAAATGTTGTGCMTGTTAATCTTAACATATGCCAGTTATGTCAGTTGAGCATAATTGGCTTTTTGTATCCAATTTTGACTTCTTGCTAYTGATGGATGTTATTGTAGGAGAAAAATTGCTTTGTAATGACTTGCTTGTTTAGATGTGTCTGTTATGGTTGATCTGGAGCCTGATGGGTTATAAACTGTAACAGTGGAAAGCTACAAGGGAAGGATCAGGAGCACCTTGTGGTGACAAATGTGTGGCTCCCTTCTCATGGGAGCTGTTGTCATCCCAGCTGTGCTGTGCAGATGTGGGCTTGTGTGGATATCTCCATTTATGTGTCCTTGTGCACAGACATGATCTAAATAGCCCTGGTGGGACAGTGGGAACAGTTTCCTCCTCAGACATTTTCCATGGCAAAGCTGCTGTGTCTCAGAGCAGTCCTTCCTTCAGTAGCTGTGACCTGGCAGGCACTTCCTTGCTGCTCCTGCCCATTCCAGGGAGAGAGTTACCTGTTGGGAAGGTGTGGRTGCACACTGTACATCTGCACTCAGCCTTCCTTACCTTGGTAGGAGCCATTGGGATGTATGTATTAGCAAATTAATAATCAGCTTTCTCATCCTGCTGGTTTGTTTGTCAAAGTCCTTGTTTCTCCAATGCCAGCTAATTACTCTGGACAGAATTTGGGTAAATAATACAGCTCCTCACTGGGAGCACRTCCCTTGCAGCTGAGCACTGAGCAGCAGTGTGAATCCTGCATGCCTTGGTGTCCTGGTGAGCTTGTTCAGATCTGCCATCTCTGAGCAAAACGGGCAGCATGTCTCTCCCAGAGAAAGTGGACACTGGGTCAGGCAGTGAATGGAGAGGCTCTGCGGGATTTGGCTGCCAAGTGTAACACAGCTCATGCTTTAAGTTTAGAGTAAAGCTCCCCAGACAATCTGTAGGGGAAGTGTGTGTATGGATTCATCATCCTTTTCCCTTGGCATCTGAAATTCCTAGTTCTGTGCCCACAGCAGCTGTGTGTTTGCACATGTGAAGGATGTGACTTACTTGGTAAGAAAGCTGAAATTCTCAAGGAATAGAAAGTTTTCAAGATTCCAGGCTTTAGGTAACTTAGGATTCACTGGAAATCAGAGATGTAATCTGTCAGCCTGATGTGTGAATGTTCTTTATGTGGCTGGACTTGTGGGCAAGCCCATTAATTTGCCATTTTCTCCACTGCTTRCAGACTGAAGACCCAACCATGGAGAGGCCGTACACATTTAAGGATTTCCTCCTCAGACCAAGAAGGTGAGAGGAAGGACCTTTAAAACATTTGAGGACTTCAAAACATTTCTTACTTCATGATTTTTTTATTTACAATTAATTAAGGRTTCTTAAATGAAATKTACCTCCTTGTCTTGTAGCCACAAATCTCGTGTGAAGGGTTTCTTGAGACTGAAGATGGCGTATATGCCCAAAAATGGTGGCCAAGAGGAAGAAAATAGTGATCAGAGGGATGACTCTGAGGTAAGGCTGAATCCTCAAGGAAGGATTCAAGAAAAATTGTAGAGTCAGCTGCACTTGAAGGATAAAGCCCTGGAAACAGAGTTGGCAGTTGGTTCTCTTTGGCACCAAACCACCTTTGGAGATCCCTCTTCAACAGACCGATGGGGATTTAGCTCTGTTATCATTGAAATGAGGTGCACACAGTAACCACAGAGTCTTTTTCCTTCCTTCCTAAGCACGGCTGGGACGTGGTGGATTCCAGCGATGCYGCGTCTCGTCAGGAGGAGCTGCCGCCTCCTCCACTGCCCCCTGGCTGGGAGGAGAAGGTGGACAACCTGGGGAGAACCTACTACGTGAACCACAACAACAGGAGCACCCAGTGGCACCGGCCCAGCCTCATGTAAGCAGCTGGGGCTGGGGGGGATGGAGAGCCAGGCTGAGGCTCGAGGCACAAAGGAAAACGTGCTTKGTTTATGCCTGAAAGAGACTTGCTTGTCCCCAGCACATCACAGAGACACAGAGTATTCTGGGAAATTCCAGGAGCTCTGGGATGCCACAGGAGGCAGTGCATTAACAAAGCACTTTAGAATGTTAGGAGACAGATAAGGAATTTTTCAGTAAGT
Organism: Sporophila hypoxantha; assembly: GCA_002167245.1. Classification (NCBI taxonomy): domain Eukaryota; kingdom Metazoa; phylum Chordata; class Aves; order Passeriformes; family Thraupidae; genus Sporophila; species Sporophila hypoxantha. The sequence goes on along the minus strand of NDFG01001173.1, from coordinate 210,788 downwards.
AATTTAACAGGARTAAATTACTTTGTTTATAGAGACTGTTGAAGAGGTAAGGAAAAAAGTCAMCTTTACTAAGTTTAAATGAAGTTGAACAGATTAGCTTTGAGGAGATCCTGGTTATTATTTTGTGAATAGGCTTCATTCCCAGGATGTGCTGTCAAGAGAGCTCTGTGGCAATATCTTCTCCAGATTAGATTTAGAAAGCTGTGGCAAGCTTACATTTTACAGAGTGARTAACTGACAGTGTTAGGAGTTACARTGAGATYATGTATTTAACCTGCACTGCCAAGACCACTGCTAAACCATGTCCAAGRAAGTGCTGGATCCCCCTTGCACTGGACACGTTCAGGGTTGGGCTCCACAGAGTGCTGGGTCATCTTGTCTTGGCCATGGTTTCCCTGACAGCAGAGGCTGAACCAGATGACCCCTGAGGTCCTTCCCAACCTGGTGTTCTGTGATATTTGTGAAGTGCTTCCAGTTTTATTTTCTTTCAACAGAGGGATTAAACAGTCTCCCARTTATGAAGCTTGATACATGCATGAATAATGATTTTTATAATCGAAAGCATTACCGAGGTTTTGAAGGCAATGGACAAAATGGGGGCCTGAGTTTAACTTGGGTTATTTTCTTGTTCTTTTCTCCTTCCCTTGCTGGGTTCCCCCCTGCAGCGACGTGGGATCCGAGTCAGATAACAATATCAGACAGATAAACCAAGAGGCAGCTCACAGGCGCTTCCGCTCTCGGCGCCACATCAGTGAGGATTTGGAGCCAGAGCCTGTGGAGAGTGGAGACATTCCTGAGGTAAGCCCAAGCCTTGGGCTTGAGGAGCTGACTAAACTTGGAGCTGCTGTGCTTCTCACATGTGAGCTGCACAGAGATTCGTGGTTTTACACAGCGTTTGTGGACATTGCCTTGGGAAGATGCCAGCAGCACAATGACAGTGCAGCCAGAGGCACACTGCCAGGCTTCTGTGCAGCTGCAGCTGTCTGGTGCCCTATGGACAGCACTGAGCCCYATGTCAATGCTGGGAGAAACATTTATCATTCCAAATTGCTTGTCTTATATACGCTGATAGAAACACTTTCATATTCTGCTCTAAACAACAGTGGAATAAATGATAAAAAAATGGGAAGTGGACTGGCTGTAGCTGCCCTGTGCTTAGTTTTCTGTAGTGCCTTGATTTAGGGTGAAGCGAAGCTGTGTGTTGGGCACAGTGAGATGATAACACAGAAGGCAGAGGGAAAGAAGACTCTGTCTGTATAAAACCTAAACTTAGTTTCTTCTCTTTTGTTAGCCTTGGGAAACCATTTCAGAGGAGGCAAGTGCCAGTGGGGATTCCTTGAGCTTGTCACTGCCACCTCCTCCTGCATCTCCGGTGTCCCGGACCAGCCCTCAGGAGCTCTCTGAGGAGCTGAGCAGAAGACTCCAGGTCACTCCTGATTCCAATGGGGAACAACTCGGCTCTTTGATTGTACGTAACGTGCCATCTGTAAAGCTCTAGTGCAGAAATGTGCATTTCTTTGGCATAACCTGAACCACTTCATGCATGGGGAGTGACTGCTGGGCTCAGGAAAACCTGAGCATGTAGTTAAAATTCCCTTCCAAAAAACAGCTTCACCAGCAAGCAAACTGCCTCAGACAACAGAATTCCTCTGTTCAGATTTCAAGAGTTCTGTGTGAGTTTAACTTCAGACTCTGCTACTTGTTAGACCTTTAGTAAAGCAAAGTAGATGAGAGTATCAAGCTAGGAATTTCCAAAGGAAAGGGAAAACCAAAAAAATGKTCTATTTGTGTTATCCATTAGTCAGATGCCATTAAAAAATCAGGATAATGCATGTACAAGTGGGGGAATGATTTATGTCTCTTTGATTGCAAAAATAATTGTAAATATTAAACAGAGCATCATACTCTTATTTATTTTTTATTCTTAGTACAATGCTCTCAAGGTACCTCTGCAATTCAAGAGATAAGAAATACTCTTGTTCTCATCCAATAGAGTCTTGTGTAGGTGCATTTTTCCCAAAGAGACAGTGCAGTTGGTCTCTGCCTGATGGGAATGTCACCTGGAGGTTGGGCAGCCAGTAACAGCTCTGATGCTGTCCTGGATCTGCATGCAGAGGCACTGGGGCTTGTGTTGAGAACTGCAGTTTTAGTAGCCCCCCACTGGTTTTACTGCAGATGTGTCAGTGCTGTGTTTTCCTAAACACTGCTCAGCCCTGGAGTGCCCAGCTGGACTGGTGGGGAGGAATTACAGTCTAGTGTCAGACGWGATGTGTGTCTGCTTTTTTAGGTGGGTTAGGTTTCTAGTTCACAGTCATGAAGGATGTGTCTTGGGAAAAGACACAACTAATTCAAAAGTTAGCAGCAAAGAGGAAGATTGGAACAGATTTTTTTTTTTTAAGAAATACCATAAATTTTTAAGTAAATTAATTTTTAAGACTTTGAGCTCTCAGAGGTTAGTACCTGTAATTACTGAATTTTCTGAATAAACATCATGTTTTAAGACATGCTAACGTGGAGACATCTTTTTGTTTTTTTCCTTGCAGCAAAGAGAACCTTCCTCACGACTGAGGTCCTGCAGTGTGACAGACGCAGTCGCTGAGCAGTCCCAGTTATCCCTGGTAAGCCAGAGCTCCTTCCTCTTTGGGTGGATTCTCTCATTCTGAATAACACCTTGCCTTGGGCCAGCTCTAGTCAGGCACCAAGGTGGGCATCTGATTGTCCCAAACCAAATTTATGTGAGCTAAAAAAGGAGGACATTCCTGAGACAGGAAAATGTTTGGAGACTGAGCAAGTCACCCTCTCCAGTTATTTACCATGGAAATTTAGGTTACTGCACTCCTATGTGCACTCAGTGGAGAAACTCCTCCAAGGGAGGAGAGGGCAGGAGAGCCAGCTCTACCTGGAACTGGAGCAGCCACAGCACTCTGATAGCAGACACATTTCAGTGGCCCATAAGTTGATTTTATTTGCAATATATAAATCTGTCTAAAATCCCAAAGGATTGGTGTTTTGCCTGGTTGTAGTGAAAAGCAGGCAACTTCTGCAAGTTTATTTAAGGAGATTGTTCAAACAGGAAAAGATACAGAGTTGTTTTGTAAACAAAGCTTCTCTCCTCTATCAGAACCRTGCACACTGTGCTCCAGCTGACAGAACGTGGTGCCTCTCCTACAGCCCACGTGCAAGGGTTGCAGAGGTGGCAGGTTTGTTCTCTCTGCCACCTCTCAGCAGTAGGTACAGAGACCACTTAAAACAGGAGTGTGCAAGGTGTGCTTTTGAATACAACTGGTTAGATTGCAAAAGATTCTTTCAAAAGAGTATACTTTTATTCCAAGAGTTTTTTATTCATTTTTTACAAGTTATAAATATGTCCCATGTGAATCATGCAAATAGAAAACCTGTGCATACCAAGAAGTTTGGTGTGTCTGTGTCGCTTGTTCTCTCTGCTGCTCTTGGGYGAACATTTCCAGAAACCACAGAGGTTTTCTCTTGGCTGTAGCAGTTATTTAGTGTAGCTGAAGCATGTCCCTGGCTCTGGGGACAGTCCCAGTGCAGCTCTGTGCCTGGCTGCAGGGGGAGCAGGGGCTGCTGTGCTGCTTTCTTGCTGTGTTTAGCATGCTGGAGCCAGGGGCTGAGCGTGGGCTGGGGAGAGAGAGAGGGGCCTTTCTCCTGCTTCTTGAGGGACACTCTGTTCAAATCAGCAGCACTGAGCATTGCCCTAAACATCACCTTACCTGAGCTTAACCACATCTCATCCTCCCTGAGCTAATGATCATTTCTCTTCTGGCAACTGAGTACACATTCTTCCTAAATCCAGCGCTCCTCTGGGATGCTGGCTTGGTAACCAGTGACTGATGACTTTCAGATTYGCTATTACCCATCTAACTCCTGTCTCTTGGCAAATGTGTCTGATGCCTTGCTCCTTAAGATGTGACAGTAACCTGTGACCTTCTTCAGTAAATCTGTGTAACATTAATTATCATTTAACAGCAGAATGGTCCTTCTAGGAGAGCTCGTTCTTCAACTGTCACAGGGGGAGAGGAGCCAACGGTAATAAAACTCTTTATCAAGCACTATCTCTAAATAAAATGGGGGGATATGTAGGTCTTCTACCATGAGGAACTTTTTTTTTTAAAAAAAAAGCAGCCATGTGTTGAGTGAAATACAGCTATTGAATGAAAACTTACATACTTTTGTCCCAAATTTTCTCAACATTTCTCAAAACACTGCAATTGTACTCAAATATGGTTTTAGGGATGGATGTGGCATGGTTTAGGGACTTGGATGTGACATTGGATTATGACAAAGCTGTGCAGTAAGTAAATGCCATGGGCTCTTGAAAGCTACAATAGCTAATTCTTTTAGGTACTGGAAGCTGCAGTGATTAGAGACATCAAATCATTGTACAKGTAGCTGTGTTTACATCTTGTGTCTTCTTGTCTTCCCATGACTCTCCACCAGACTAATTAATTTTAATTCTTAAAGTTGGTCATAATTTGAGAGCCTTGGGGGTACAGTGATAAAGCATAGAGCTCTTAATGGTCTTACTGAATGCCAATGTCATTTTCCAGCAGTTCCTCAGCAGTCTGAGACTGTAGTTTGATCATCCCATAAAATTCTTGATATGCTTTGCTGAAAGTGTAATACAAGGAAAGTGGGTTTAATCTATATTGAACTTTAATCTAATTATATATGTTGAACCTTTAACCTAATTAACTGCCRGTCTGAAGTGAGTTATTTGACGGAAATMATTTACAGTTACTATYATAAATGGCTTTTATGAATTTATGCCCTCCTAGAGAATGTGTTTCAGAGAAAGAAATTTAATTTATACTTGCTATAAATTGCTATTTGCTTCTGGGAAATAAATAAATCTTACTTCGAGTGTTGATGCATCATTCTGTTATATTGTCTGTATTCACTKGTTTTTAATTTTAGAACCAGAGGAGCACACTTGCAAATAACAAAGTCTAAATAAAATGCCTGACTCATTAGTAGTTAGTTAATTGTGCTAGGTGAACTTGCAYGGTAGTGGTACTCCCTTGGTAGAGCATCTTTTCTTGATTGGACTTTTTAGAGCAAAATATTAATATTTTGAGTCATCATTAGTGTAGCCATACCAAGATGTTTTACCTCACCATGCTGCAGTATCTAATCCCCCCTTGTCTTTGTTCAGCATTTACACCCAGAGTCCCAGATCTGTGGAGGAATTGGGACTTACACAGGATTCATGGTCTAAATCCTTTATCTTCAAAGGCTGCTTTCTCTTGGGTCCTTGGGCACCTGATGCTTGCAGACGAACAACCTGTCAGCAGTAAAAGTCTCTGGTCACCTTGATTTTGCCTTCAGAACCCCTACAAACCCCTTCCTTGGAGCAGGAGCCAGGCTCAGGCCCAGAGGCAGTGTCCTTCTCCCTATCTCTGAGTTGTAACTGAGTGACAACCACTGGGGCAAGCTGTTCTCCTCATGGCCTGCCAGCTCTGGGAACAACATGGGGAAAATAGCCCTTGGCTCTTCAGGAGAGAAGGAAAGTAGTCTGGGAGTCTGCACTTGGGTTCTCATCTGTTTCCTTCTGTTTTCTGTTCCCTATTGGAGTATGTCAGCTTCCTGACCCATCCAGTATCTTTTCTCCTTTCCTTTCTTCATTATCCCCACAGTTGTCCAGTTCCTTGTGTYGACCGTGCTCTGCTCTTAAACAGCACCTGCACTGCCCATGGCAGCTGCTCTGGGAAAGGTCTGGCAGAGATGAAGCAAGAACAAGAATTAAGTTCATTATCTTGCTGAAACAAGGAGTGTAGTGGGGAGGAAGAGAATGTGTCCTGGATTTCAGCAGAAGCCTTTTGCCTTGTTTCATGGCAAAAGCCCAGAGCTTGTAGTGCCTCAGCCTCTGAATTAGGCAGGTCTTTCATCCCACTTGGTTCCAGTTCCTAGCTCATGTCTATGAACTCATGCTTGGGTGTTTTGGGGACAGGAAGGACACGAGAGAATGTCAGCCACACACAGGGACAGTTCCTGTGGGCAGCAGGATGTGACTCTTCCCTTACCTGTATGTTTCTCTTAGTACAGGGAGCTTGTGGAGCTTTTACTAAAAGTTTTTTGTCATGCTGAAGTTGAGGCTCCAGTTTGGGGTTATCTGGTGTYGTTGGGACACAGAAGCCCTGAGTGCAGCATTTGTGACAGAGCAAAATGGTTAAAATTAACTTTCTAAACCCACAGTAGTTTCTGGCAACTGAATCAAGATACCCTGGGGTAATGAAGAGAGAGCARGACTTGGGAGATCTTGACTCTATGGTTATTTAACTCTTACTTATCCATCTTGATAAAAGGAAAAAAACTCAGCCTTTGAAGGAAAACTCACTAAAACATAGAGTTCCTTTTTGTCATTATGTGTAACAAAATAGAATGTTTGAGGGAATATAAACTTGTCTGTTTGCTGAATCTGTGACAAACTGACCCAAAAGATCTCTTGGGAGAAAAAAATTATTTGATTCAAAGGCACATGATAAAGAGCTTGAATTAAATTAAATCAGAAACTGGATTTTTTCATATGGTTGTTGTGATTAAGAAGAGTGTAAGTTAACAAGTTGCTTTTTTTTTTTACAAGCAAGAGTTTAAAATGTAAAGTTTTTTTATCGATTATAAAATAAGAATTCAATGATTTCTTGCCYGAGCAGCCTTCTGTGGCTTACGTGCACACCACGCCGGGCTTGCCTTCGGGCTGGGAGGAGCGCAAGGACGCCAAGGGCCGGACCTACTACGTCAACCACAACAACCGGACCACAACGTGGACACGGCCCATCATGCAGGTACCCTGCTGCACCCTGGGAGCCAGCACTTGGCTTGCCTGGGGGGCATTCAGCTGGGGCAGCTTCCAGAAATCTGAMATTGGAAGGAAATATCCTAATCATTGTCATGACAATACACATGAATCGTAAAAAGCTGCAATAATTTGGGATGCTTTTGGTTACTTTTAATTATGTCAAGGCACAGGGTTAAGRTGATTGSTGCAAGAGAAGCCATTTCCAGAGATGCAGAAGGGCTCTTAAAAGGAGGCAMATSTGTTCTTTGGATTAAATGTGAAAGCTGGCTCGAGCCATTAATAGAACCATAGGTTCTTGGCCCTTCCAGTGGAATTACATTAAATACACTTCATGGCCTTTAAGGAAATCTGGTTAAGAACAGTAGTGTTGATAACAATGCCATCAGTTTTATCATGTCCTGCACGTGGGCAGTGTTTGTGACTTCTGTGACCTGGCTTTGCTCTGCACAGCTCGCCGAGGATGGGATGGTGGGGCCGGGCACGAGCAGCAGCAACCACCTGAGCGAGCCGCAGATCCGGCGGCCCCGCAGCCTGAGCTCACCCACCGTCACCCTGTCAGCGCCGCTCGAGGTGAGCCCCCCGCCACTCCCGCGCCCACACTCCTCCCTGCATTGCTTCTAAGTGGCTTCCCAAATGCTGGGGACTGATGTGCACTGTGACGGGGCTAAGGAATAGCTGAAGTGGCTCCCTACCCAATCAAAGCCTGTGCGTGTTTCACTTGTGGCRGTGTGGTTCAAACTCTTGTCTCAGCTACTCATAGCTGTGCTGAAGAGAGCCAGTTCTTCAGATTTCCTCTTCATGCTTAAGAGTTTGAAGAGCTGTGGCTCACACAGCCTTGCACTTACAGGCTTTCTTGTAAATGAGATGTATTGCCCCTGAAGCACAAAACACTGCTTTTGTCTTTTCCTTGGCAAAATGAAATGTGGACACATCCAGGGCAGGTGCAGAGGAAGGTGCAGTCAGGTGTAAATACTGGGGACATTGTTACTGCAGAGGAAGGCATGGAACACCATGTCCTYTACAGCAAAAGACTGAGCATGTTAGAAGGCACAGATAGAGCTAATTAAGTTCTAGTAAATCAGTCCCGGCATTTARTTGTGGTTTTAATTCCATGTGCAATGAAAAGCTATTTGCTGTGAAGCCAGGTTGGGTTGGTTTTGCAGCCCCGAGTGCCGTGTGTGCAATGGTTCTGTTTCCTCTCCGCAGGGCATGAAGGACTCTCCGGTGCGCAGGGCGGTGAAGGACACCCTGTCCAACCCCCAGTCCCCACAGCCGTCCCCCTACAACTCCCCCAAGCCCCAGCACAAGGGGGCCCAGAGCTTCCTGCCCCCGGGCTGGGAGATGCGCATCGCCCCGAACGGCCGCCCCTTCTTCATCGACCACAACACCAAGACCACCACCTGGGTAAGGGCGCTCCAGCCGAGGCCCCGGGGCCATGGTCCTTCTCTGTCTTCCTGCTGCATGCCCCTATTTCTGCATGGCACTTGTCTTGGTGTTTTTAAGAGCCAAAAATGTGCACGTGCATGTAAAAGCCCTTGTAGAGTGCAGGCATCCTAAGAACAGGCCTGTGGGTTTTGAAGCATATCCCTGAATATAGCACACATTTAATGGAGTCAGGTCTTACATCACCCTTGCTTATTCATTGCACTGTAGAGATCCTAATAAGGCATGTTTTGTTTTATTCTCTGAAAAGAATAACTGTAACATTGGAGGATTTCCAGAGTCTGTGCTTGACTCTGTAGATCTGCCTTGATCTGTTGGATTTACAGTTGCATACCTGTKTTCCAGGAGGATCCACGGCTGAAGTTTCCAGTGCATTTGAGATCCAAAGCGTCTCTGAACCCCAACGATTTGGGCCCTCTTCCTGTAAGTGATGCTGTGCCTGTGTTCTAACCTACACCTCCTGTCCCAGGGCTCTACTCTGTTCTGGGCGCATGTTGCTGCAGCTCTTCTTGGAGGCTCTGGAGCCCTGCTGTGCCCTGGGGCTCGCTCAGGCCCTCCAGAGCCAGTCCAGGAGGCCCTAACTCATGGCCTTTTTCTGTGCTACTGAAGTGTTGAGCTTTGCACACTCTTACCTGGGCTGTGTCTGACTGTGCTTTTAGATAATCATAATCACTGCTTAGCAAAAACAGAGCAGATTGTGCCAAGCAAGCTCTATCAGTGCACCAGCATATTCTAGCATTTAGAAATCGGAATAAATTTTGATTTTTCAATGAAACCTCCACATTTTGCAGAGCAAATCATCAATTTAATGTCAGAAGTTTTGTCATACTTGTAATCAAAGTATAATGGGGATTTACAGACATGTCAAAAGCAGAGCTTTGCTTTGTTTTTAAAATACTCCCAGCCCTTAAAGGTAGAGAGTAATGTGTGAAAGCTGACACATTCCTGGTCACAGCAGCAGGAATGCTCTTTGGCTTTAGGAAACAGCTGTGCTCTTGCATTTGTCCAGGTACATGGGGCCCAATTACAATTTGTTCTGTWAACTGCAAGGGGCGAAACATGCAGTGAAACCAGGGTAGCCTGACCTGTCASTAGCAACAGATTGTTAGTAACAGATTTCACCTCAGTTAAACCTCCTGCTTGGGAGCGAGGTTGGGATGACTACAGAATTTCACACGAGTTTCTCCAACAAGACTGAAGTGAAATAATTTCTCCTCTGTATTTTCTGGCAGCCCAGGCTGGCCAGCATTGCCTGTCCCTACAGCCTGCCATCCACTCTCCTTTCTGCACTGCAGGCCCTTGGGACATGAGAAAAGGGAAGGGATGAAAAGGGAAGCACTGAGGACTAGGTTAGGACATTCTTGTCCCACTGTACAGGGAGCCTGGGTTACACATTTACAGCAAATAACCCACATGGCTTTCAGAAGTAGGAGCAGAAACTTTCYAACTAAGCCACGATGGACCATCTGTTCTSTGTGATTGTTTGCTCACAGAGGAAATGGGYGGGAATCCTGAGGCAAGAGGTTTCCGCTATAAAAAATATTCCCTGMACAGGATGCAGTCATCTATATAAGAGCTAGGTCTGAGTCTGCCTGGAATTGTGGCCTTGCCATTATTCATCTGGTCACTTGGGGTTTCCTACCTCATAAGCATCTTTGAGACAAGTCCAGTAGGTATGAGCAATGCACTGCTTCACTGCTTCAGGCTGTGTGACACTGATACTATTTCACTTACTCTCTCTTTTCTTTGTTTTTATTTCCCATTTCCAGCCTGGCTGGGAGGAAAGAATACACCTGGATGGAAGAACATTTTATATAGACCATAGTAAGTAAGCACTCAGGTACTAGAGCAAATAGACAAAGGGAGGTACTAAGTATTGAAGTGAAAGCTTTGTGATTTTACTCTTCATTTAGGAAGCCAGGTGTTGATATGTGGAGACATTGATACCAGAGACTTAGTGCCCTCCTACGGTACTGTACATTCACTGGAAGCTTGCTTTAATTGGCTCATCAAGCTTTGTCCCTCTCTGACTTGTGAAGCATTAACATTTCCTCTCTGTGGTTTATTTTGTTCTTGTTGATATTTTGGATTTGTTGTTGTTGTTGTTGATGATCCCATGGCTTATTTGCACTTAATAAATTAAAATATAAACTAGGAATAGAAAATAAGATGAGAAAAGATCCTGTAGCCACAGCTCCACATATAGGCAGTGGAGCAATTAGCACTGAGAAGTACTTTCCTCTGCTTTCAGGTCTGTGGCAGTGCTGATTCTGATCTTATTTCCTATTTAGAGCATGTGAAACTGCACCAGCCCATTAATATTCTCCAGTTCTGTTAGTGGAGTTTTAGTGTAAGTGATGTTTCATTGTAGATTTGTCTTCCTAGAGCATCTCAGAACTGCTGTGTGAGTTTTGTTGGTGTTTGGAAACAAAGCAGCCCACAAAGGCTGGGCTGGGTCTTCTTATAATAAGACATTTCTTCACAGCCATAGCTAACTCTCATAACCATCAGAGGAGCGTGCACAGAGAGTTCAAACCTCAACTCACCCATGTTTGACAGCATTAGGTTTGTCCCTCAGTATCACTGACTCCCATGCTCATCCTTAGAGATGACAATATTAAGGCATTATTAAAAGACTGCTTTTAAAGTAATAGCAATTTTGAAATGGTATAAATACTTTTAACTAAACATTAGAAATAACACACTTGTTAAGCACCCGATGAACCTCTTCCAAACTTCAGTACAGAGTAATTATCCTTTATCCCTTCTGTAATAGTTTTTCCCAACAGAGATCTGGAAATATAACTATGGCCAATGATTCTTAACTGCTGCCACTAAGGAGTCACAGGATAAAGCTGTCCCATTTAAAGCACCGGTGTAACTGCTGAGCCTCCCAATCTCTCTTAAAACTCTTTAATTTTTCAGTCTCCTAAAGCTATTTGAGCATGTGTTAGTCTCTAAAATGGAATGTTAAAGTCATACATTAATTAGAATTCCTCAAAGAATTTGTTAGGAAGCAAAATTTATGTGCATCTGAATTCTCCCTCTAGTCTCTTTTGATCTGAGTGGATTTAGCTTCTTATATAGCATTTTTCACAAAAGTTCAGGGAAGCTTTTGGTAATGCTGCCCGTTTCCAGCAGATGTCCCTTTGGTCGCAGCCTGGTGCCTGAGCACTGCTGTGGTGGCTGGGCTGGGGGGCCTGGAGGGAGGGCCAGGGGCTGTGCCGCTGCCAGGACACAAAACCAGCAGGACAAGTGTGACAGAGTCAGCTGCTGGTCATGTCCTGCTTCCCTGCTACGTTTTGTACCTCTGCTGCATACTTCTCCAGCGCTGTTTGTCCTATTTTTGAGATGTTTTTCTCATCCCTGGAAGAAAATGCCAAAGTCCCCTGCAGCTAGCACAGCCCCTGTGCTGTGCCCAGAGCCCTGGAGCACTGAGTACTGATGCAGCACCCCCGTGCTACTGATACCAGAGGCTGGGTGTGACAGTGAACCCCTCTCCCTGGCTCTCTGGGCCCTTACCTTCCATGGACACACTGGTGTTCCCTGCACACTGCTGCTGTTCCTGGGAGCCTCCCAGGAATGTGCTGTCTGCCTGTTGGAAGGGATCAGAAGGGAAAACAACCATTCTGCAACCATTTTCTGAACCAGTGACTCAYGGGCAGGCAGGATGGATACACTGAATGGACTCCCCTCAAAGTCTGTCCACATCCACCTGCACATGGTGATATTCACAATATGCATCAGTGATTTACACAAGGAATTAGGAGGAAGTGCTCCTTAGTTCAGCAGGAAGCAGCAGGGCAGGAGAGGGGAGAGGGGCTCACTGGAATGGGATGGGAAGTCAGAGTCAGTCTGGCAAATGGCCACTGCGGTGTGCAGGAAGAGGCTGTGGAAGGAGAATTGCAAAGTGTTACTCAGAATGGGAGTAATTAGCAGAATTTGGGTTGAAAAGGGCATGAAAAATACCATCACCTGCTCATGAGCTATCTCACCCTGTGATGTATTGACAGGAGTGCCTAAATCCAACCTGGAGTAACCCTGCTGATGCCATCAGCACTGGGAATGGCTGTGAGAGTTCTGTATCTGGCAGGGGCTCCCAAACTTCAGGGWAATAGTGGCCCCATTGGAAAGGCAGGGAGAAGAGGGAATCCTCAAAGCCCTGAGAGCCTGGTTTATGACAGAGAATTTTATTGGTGGGAAGACTCACATTTTTGAAATTTTTGAAAATGTTCTTCAAAAAGAATAGTTTGTTATTCATGKCCATTTGGGATAGGACAGAGAATCCTGAGCTACATTTCCAGGTGAAGTGGTTCATGCCAGACCCTTGTAGCCCTGGAAAACCATTTTTAATATGGAGTCCCTGTAGGACTCTGAAAAGAAAGACTGAGATTCATTGGTGTCATGGCACACCCTGAAGTACAGAAAGCAAAGAGCTGACACACTGTCAGTCATTTCCACTTGAGTTACCTGTGATTTCACAGAAAACTGGCACTGTGGTTTGTGRCTGCTGGTGTCAAGAAGGTGACCAGAGAACTTTGTAGAAGGGAATTGCAGTGTAGGAGTTGAAAAGAGAAAGCGTGGGGCTGGGTGTCCACCTTGGCAGCAGCTCTGCTCCATGGGGTCTCTGGAGCTCAGGCTGGCAGCCCTCCAGCATTCCCAGAAGTGATAAATAGCTTTAATGTGTGAAGGGAAATGAACWAGTATTTTACTATTAAATTAACTAATAGATCAAATGTCTTGAAATGTGCTTGCAATCATTTAGAATTTTCCCCAGTTAACATTTGCTGAATGACACSTTTCAGATCCCAGTCCCTCTTAACCAGCTTGGGATGCAAACAGGSCTTTTCCAGTTCTAGAGACGTGGAAAATGCAATCTTGATTCCTGATACCCAGTTCCTAACCCAGAGCAGTATCTGTAACAAACAGAGGGATGGCAGGCCAAGGGTGACCAACACCTCGCCATTGCAGGTGGCACCTGGGATGGGGTTTGGAGCATTGTCTTATTGTTGCAACACCATTGTTTTGTTGTGATTCTGTTGTGTTCAGAATCTTGGGAGGAGCAGCTGTCTGGAGGCAGGGAAGGGGAGTCCCACCATGGTCCTGTAGAAYCTTTCCTGTCACTCTCCTGGTGCTCTTCAAAGCTGTAGATGGAAAGAACTGGGCTGTGTTATGCCACTGCCAGCATCTCCATTGGTCATAACTGGGTGATTGTCTTGCACCAAAACAGGACAGTTCTGCCTCCCTTTACCTTCTCATTAAATCAGAGTCTAGGAAAAATGTTATTCCCTCCAAATCTAGAAGTATGATACTTCAGCTGTCTATGCAAAATTTCCAAAGTAACCTAGGGTGTCATTGCCAAAAGTTCTGGGTTCCTTTACCTGTCGGGCTGTGCATCTCCAATCCCAGCCCATGTTCAAATGAACATGTTCACTCACTCCTGCAGATGTTGCCATCAAAGCAGTGCAAGTTCCCTGGGTTCTGGGGTAGTTCTGTGTTTTTGAGTGAATGTTTTCAACTAAACAGTGTGTTGGAGCTGGGGAGGGTGGGGAGACACAAGCCTTTGCTAACCCTGACAGACCTGAGCAGTGCTAGGGAGAAAAAWCCAACAGAAATTCACAGTGTGGTACCAGAGAAGCCATGGGATCATTTCTTTTGTTATTTGCAGATAATAAAATTACCCAGTGGGAAGACCCCAGACTGCAGAACCCAGCCATCACAGGCCCAGTAAGTACTGCTTTGGGTTCTTCCATGAAATGTCCTGACTGGGTACAGCTGGAACCGCAGCAGGCCCTGCTTGCTCCCCAGATCAGGGGTGGGCAGCCTGGGGAGCAGGAGCTCTGCCAGTCCACATCCTAAGTCAGAAAAAGCTGGGAATGTCACACCAAGCTCTGGCAGTCTCCCAGATCATCCAGGGTTTGGGGATGGTCATGGAGAAGTGCTCCTATTGACCCATGACCTGGGTCATTACTGACAGTAGSATTTTACTGAGCTGACACACTGTTMKGTTGATTTTGGGATCTCTGGGCAATGAAAAGCTCTTTACATTTGGGAGGAGAGAGGTGGGCCTATGTAGATTCAAAGTGTGAAAGAAAAAGACAAAAAATGGATCTGTCAGTTTAAGAGACATAAAGCTTCCTGCAGATAAACAGGGGTTTCAGACTATCAGCCTTAGAAAAAAATAAACACAGCATTTTACTTCAGTATCAAATTTTAAAAATATCAAAGAGTGATTCTTTGACTTTTTCTGCTGGGTTATGCCAGTCTATGCCATTTTAKGGTATTCTGAGTGATCAGACTTCAAYCCCAAGATGTTTCCTGGTGCCAAGAATACCTTTTTATTCTGCATAAGTCCATGGGACCTTAAAGAGTTCCAGAACACAGCAGATGAGCCTGCTGCAGGGTTAAATTCCAATTGCTTAAGTAATAATATCAATAATAGTCACTTTTTGACCATAGTTGCTTTTGGAAGGATTTACTCATTTATCAGGCATTTAAAACTGGAGATCCTCACACACGGCACTGTGTAAATTGCTAATAGGCCTCTCCCCAGAAATGCTGAGCATAAATGAGAGACTATTTGAGAAAGTTTGTTTGAAGGAAATGAAATTATCACAGTCTCCTTGAGCCAGTGACAGTGGTTTGTTTGTTGGTTTTAAGAGAAAGCRGGAGCTAATCAATTTCACAGAGGCGCTAAGGATTCATCTGAATGCTTTYAATAATATTTCTGGTGCCATGACAAACAGAATTCCTTAAATTGCATTTCACATAGTGTTTAAATAAAGGAAACACATAGAAAGATTATTTAATGGCTGTAGTAAAGTCATATTMACATCAGTAAAATGATCAGAGTAAAATGATGTCATTTTGTGGGGTTTTTAAATCTCTCCTGGCTGCTGTGCCTCTTGGGTGGCTTCAGGGGAGCCCATAGCACAGTGTGTGGGTTGTTCATCCCTTTTGAATGCTGTGGGGTATCACAGTGCTGAGTAGCAGGAATGACACGTCCTCCCACTGCTCCCAACAGGCGGTGCCGTACTCCAGGGAGTTCAAGCAGAAGTACGACTATTTCCGCAAGAAGCTAAAGAAACCTGTGAGTAGAACCAGCTCGGGGGCTGCAGGACACACCTGCCAGGTTACTCCATTGTGCTGCTCATCAGGGGCTCAAGTAGGAGCCAGAAACATGAAGCAAAGTTTGAATTTGATGAGCTTCTCAACAAAAAGCTTTTCTAAGTCTTTAAGACTCACATTCTTCTAGATAAATGCAAATGCCCTTAAAATAGAGCACAGTCAGTGTTTCTTCTTTTTTCTTTTGTTTGTTTGATACTTTCTTGTCATTTTCATCAAATATTTACCATAGAAGTCTGCAGCACTGTYCTGGAACTGGCCCAGTTTCCCCCATGCTCTCAGCCTGTGGACTGGGAGAGCACTGGGAAATAAAACCATGGGGTACTGGAACACCAGGTTTCTGAGCTGTCACTGGGCTGTTGTCAACCAGTAATTTGCCCAAAGACTTATTTCTTGAGACTAACAAGGGTAATCTAATCTTCTTTCAACAGGCTGACATACCCAACAGATTTGAGATGAAATTACACAGAAATAACATTTTTGAGGAGTCCTACAGAAGAATCATGTCTGTGAAGAGACCTGATGTACTAAAAGCCAGGCTCTGGATTGAATTTGAGTCAGAAAAAGGACTTGACTATGGTGGTGTGGCCAGAGAATGGTTTTTTCTCTTGTCCAAGGAGATGTTTAACCCTTACTATGGTCTCTTTGAATACTCAGCAACGTAAGTGTCCATTAAATATTTGTTACTCTCAAGGGATATACATTACATTTTGCATAAGAGGCAAAGTTGCTCTGGGCAGAAGTAGCTCCTCCTTCCCGAGGTGCCCTGGGCAGCCCCAGTGCCCTGTTCCTGCTGCCCTTCAGAGAGCCTCTGGAGTTCTCCTTGAGAACCCAGAAAACATTTCCATTGCTTAGACAATAGCCAGGGCAGCAAAACTGCATTTGAGGCCAGTARTGGTGAAGGGACCAATGTCACAGAAAAGCCCCTTTCCTCTGCTGCCCAGAGCTCCAGCACTGSTGTAGAGCAAGCTCAGAATGCAGCTGCTCATTCACACAGCAGTGGCCTCCCAGAACTGTAAAATGGGGGCTGCCCAGCTTTAAAATCATGGAGCAATCCCTTAAGTGCAAGGGGAGAGGGCGTCTCTTACTCACAGTGGGTTTGGTTTGCTGCTGGGTCAGCCCTTCAGCCCTCAGTGGCTCCGTGGTGGGACAGACTGGAAAGGACTTGGACACAGCCCCATGGCGCTGTTGAAGGGACATGCCCCTAAGCACAAGTTATTTATTAACATATCTGAGTATGTGCTTATTTAAAGACTTGGTTCTYTAGCTATTTTTTTTCTTTCCCCAAAAAAGGGACAACTATACACTTCAGATTAATCCTAATTCAGGTCTCTGTAACGAAGACCATCTGTCGTACTTCACGTTCATTGGCCGGGTGGCCGGCCTGGCCGTGTACCACGGGAAGCTGCTGGACGGTGAGTCCTGCTCTGCTGCTGCTGCCACTGGGCTTTGGGGAAGGAAATGCACCTGCTTGGCAGCCCTGGGGACAGTCTGGGACTGGCACTGTTGAGACTTAAATGGTGATTCACAAAATTACAGTGGCTTACTCAACAAGTGGGTTTCATATAAAGTTTTGCTCCATTCTCCACTCAAGTTAAAACTCTAGAACCAGCATGAGCACTGTCCCTGGAGGAAAAGCATGGAATTTGTATCAGTCATTTCCATGAAAACTTGCAGCCAAACTAGGGGGGTCAAATGCAGCATATTTTGATATGTAAAATTACTGCTGAAGGATTTAATTACAATTTCTGCTGCATTTTGAAATCTCACACCAGGCAGACATTACTGATCAGATTTTCCTGAGCCCTGGTGCAGAAGAGGAAACAGAGGAATCCTGAGCAGAGGAAGCTCAGCAGCCTGGTTTTCAGACAGGTCCTTGGAGAGAGGAGCAGTGATTTTAAATGGGATAGTGTGCCCTGAGCCCAATTCCCCAGCTCTCTGCCATTAATGTTAGGGTGGTCAGTGGAGTATGGTAGTTAGTGGATAATTGTAGAAACTGAAAAACTGGGCTTTCTGTGCCTCAATAAAGCTGAGCTGCTATGATGCTGTTGCAGTTGCAATACTGTTACAATCAGGAGTAGGAGGAAATGCCAGGGGTGGTGCCCTCAAGCAGTCRTACCTTTATGGAAGGTGCACGTGCAGAGCAGGGCACGTAATGCTCTCCTCTCTCTCGCAGGCTTCTTCATCAGACCTTTCTACAAGATGATGCTGGGCAAGCCCATAACGCTGAAGGACATGGAATCAGTGGTAAGACCCCATTTAACCYGTGCCAGGGCTCACAGGCCATGGGTTTCTACAACTCTGCACTAATTGCCCATTTTCAAACTGCCTAATTGTGATCTGCCCTAGGATAGCGAATACTACAACTCTCTGAAGTGGATCCTGGAAAATGACCCTACWGAGCTGGATCTCATGTTCTGCATAGACGAGGAAAACTTTGGACAGGTATGTAAAGGTTATTTACATCTTAGAACTGGTTCTTGCCAACAAGTACCTCAGTACTGAGCAGAGTCTCATGTGGTGAATGCACTGATCAGCCTTCACCTCGCTGTGTTCCCAGCTGAGACTGGGGGTGCCACATTCCTGCCAGGGAGCTGTGACATCTCTGGGACAAGCTGGAAATGCAGCTGAGTAAAACACTTGCAATGAGGAGCAATAAAGGTGTCCCACAGTCCAGCTGGGACGTGGTGCAAGCCTAGGGACTGCTTGACTTTCTGAAGTCAAAGGTGTCCTCAGAGGAGAGTGGCAGAATGATGCCAGGGAGGTCCTCTCTGTCCTGCCTGTCACAGGGGAAGCTGCCAGGTTTAAAAGGGTCACAGTCAATGGGTAACTTTTGCCATTACAAATGAAAATGTTGTAGACATTAAATTAAATTAATTTGCTTAGAGGCTTTTATGACCTTTTTTAGTGTCTTCCCTTTGTTTACTTCTGAGACCTAGATCCTGGCTCCAGGTACAACTGGACCCTGGGGACTATAGGGCTTTCTATAAAAACTTACTTCAACAAATCAAACTATGCACTCAATGTCCTGTCAAAAACATTCTGATCCACTTTTCAGTGTGTACTGCCTTTTTCCTGAAGCAACATAAGGTTATGGATTACATGGAGAGCTAGGGGGAGTATTGAAGCCACAGAATAGAGGTTTTGTAATACACTGGTTGGCTTTGGCAGTTTCAATATGTGATTTAGCTTCTTTTATTATAAAAACTATTATAATTTTGTATATGTAAAGTACATACTTAGTGGTTATATAAACATATCATTTTATTATTATAAATAATATTATTAGTAAATGGCCAGCCTCTCTATGCCAGTTTTCTGTTCTGTTGCTCAAGTTTGTTCAAAAGTGTAAATCAATTTACTAATGATTTCCTGCTTGTAAAATGCTGCTCAGGGAGAGTGGGTTCTGGGAGAAAGTCCCAAATGTCCTCAAATAATGGGAGGTTTTTTGGTCTTCTGAAATATAGACATATCAAGTGGACCTGAAGCCCAATGGGTCCGAAATCATGGTAACAAATGAAAACAAGCGGGAATACATTGAGTAAGTATCATTATGGAACATGCCTGGGGGTAAGAAAGAGCAGKTGTACTTAAAATKGACCCTGCTGCAATTCCTGTCCTTTGTACTGCACAGGAGCATCAGGGATCGCTGGAAAAAAAAAACAACCTTACTGTTATCATTGGTTATATCCAGTCAGACATAAGAACAAAGAGTAAATTAAATTCCATGCTTTGTTCTCCTGGAATTCCCTCCCATGGAAACATGCATCTCCAACATCTGGCTCAAGTTCAGATGAGCCAGAAGGTGCTCTCCAGCCTGACCCTCATCCCATTGTCCTCCTCTGCCAGTGACAGACCAGAGCCAGGATTCCAGTGCCAGCATTCCTAGCAAAAATTGGCCAAATCTGAAACTAGGTTTTATTTTCAGCTTTCCCAGTTCTTTCRCCTACCAGGATGTAAAATGCTAAATTCACTTACACCTGCTGGCATTTTAAATCAGGGCCTGTTCCAAGGTGAAAGACATTAAAATGGATACGTTCATGCAAATTGGGAATTCATTTCCAGTGCCTGGACCTGGACCAATTCCATGCCTGGAACTGATTTTTTATGGTTGCACCTGTGAGGTGCTTGTGCTGTGGGTGACTGGTACTGAAAGCAAGGTGTCCCTTTGGTGCTGCAGTTTATTTCTTTCTTTATAGGTGAGATGCTGTCCTGACAGCTCTCCTCAGAGCTTGCAGACTTTGCTGGGAATTTTTAATTTCTCAGTGCTCTGGAAGAATAAAATGTCTGCTCACATAGGTACCTACAGGAGCAAAAATATTCTCACTGCGATTTGGTCACAGTCACTGGGGTTTTTGGTTTGTTTCTTCAAAATTCCATCAGACACCAGCTAATTAATTGGAACAGCTGGTGAAAGCTGCTTAGTTACCTGAACACTTGGCTGAGACCTGCTAGTGAGTTTGTTTTTCTGATGGGGTTTTGTTTCTTTCTGCAGCCTGGTCATCCAGTGGCGGTTTGTCAACAGAGTGCAGAAACAAATGAATGCCTTTCTGGAGGTGAGGCTCTTTAGCTCCTTTCTTTCAAAAAAGTAGGGATTTTTTTCTAACACAGATTTCCCACCCATTGGTGTCTGTGAAAAGGGAGCAGGGAGCTTGGCAGGGAATGCAAATAKAATACTTATGTTTATGATTTTTCAGTTTTATCTTGTGTAAGAACATATCATCTTTCCCTTTTGAGAATAAGGTCATTCTCTTTCAAGTTTAATTATTTGAGCTTGAAGTAATTTGGTCATTGATGTTTTTAATTAGGATTTATGTGGGATGAGAGTTTTAACTTTGCTCTTTTTCTTTTTAGGGATTCACAGAACTGCTTCCTATTGATCTGATTAAAATTTTTGATGAAAATGAACTGGAGGTGAGTCAATTTGGTGCCCCAAGCTGACAGTTCTCTGACAGATGCGCCATGTTCTGGGCTCTTCAGTCATCCATCCCTCTCCCTAAAGGAATGTGC
Organism: Sporophila hypoxantha; assembly: GCA_002167245.1. Taxonomy (NCBI): domain Eukaryota; kingdom Metazoa; phylum Chordata; class Aves; order Passeriformes; family Thraupidae; genus Sporophila; species Sporophila hypoxantha. The sequence continues at coordinate 190,393 of NDFG01001173.1, read as the reverse complement.
AGACACAGCTGTCTTGCTCAGAGTTGGAAATTAGATGTTTCTTCCTAATTAATAAATCCACTCATGGCATGCAAAGAACTGCACTCAGGGAGGTGGTTGAGGGTGTGCCTCTGAAAGCCTGGAAGTAGCTTAGTGGCTAAGTGCCATCATGCCTCAGCCAGTCACATTTGAGCCAAACACATGGAAGTTGCTGTCACATTACAGCAGTGTGCAGCCATTCTGCAGTGACTGGAATACTCTGTGAAGAAGCTCTGACTCTTCCCTGTGTGTGCATAAATGGCTGCAGGTCAGAGTCCTGAGGGGCAGTGACACCTTGTCACCCCATGAGTGCAGGGAAACACACACTCATTCACATCCCACCGTTGTGTTCCCTGCAGTTACTGATGTGTGGCCTTGGCGATGTGGATGTCAATGACTGGAGACAACACACCATCTACAAAAATGGTTACTGCCCAAATCATCCTGTTATCCAGTGGTTCTGGAAGGTAAGACTGGCACCACCTCTGACTGGTCCTGTAAGTGAAAGTTATTGCCCTTTTTTGCACTCATTTTTCTTCATGCAAACTGCTAAGAATGGGGGGTGTTGTGCTGGGGGCAGGACCTGCTCCCATCTCCCTCAGGCAAGGACAGGTGTAGCTCTTGCTAGAGCAGCCCACAGATGGCACCCGGAGCAGAGACAATCCATTGTGTCCTGAGGGTTGGCTCATACAAAAGGCGTTTCCTGCTGCCTTTGGGCTGCTCTTAGGGCCCATCCAGGCCAGGGTAGGAGGCTGAGGCTGACGGTGTCCATTTGCCAACAGGCTGTTCTGCTGATGGATGCTGAGAAACGGATCCGGCTCCTGCAGTTTGTGACCGGGACGTCACGCGTGCCTATGAACGGATTTGCTGAACTTTACGGTGAGCTGCTCGTGGCAATCCGGCCAGCCTCTGACCCACACGCAGCACGCACCTGCAAGCCCTGATCTCTGAGCTGAGCTCCTTGGCATTATGCAAGCTCTGAAACCAGCTCACTGGGCTTGGAAAGAAAGAACCACATTCATGTTGCTTTAATGTACAGGTGAAGAATCCAGCCCACAATTGATGCCAACATTTCATGTTAAAAATAATGTTGAGGCAGTCTCTGTAGTGTCCAGCAGTTTCTGTTTCATCTGGTTTTCATTTTCACCCAGGTTCAAATGGTCCTCAGCTGTTTACAATAGAGCAGTGGGGAAGTCCTGATAARCTGCCCCGGGCTCATACCTGGTAAGTCACCAAAGCATCAATTCCAGAGCTGCTTCTGCCAGAAGGGCCATGCTGCTGACCATGCTCAGCTCTGCATCAAACAGCATTTGATCCTGTGGGTCCCCAGTGCCTCCACAAACTGACAAACTGAAGGATATTATTTTATTTCCCACATCCTAGTAAGTGGATGTAATGAACTACAGCAAGTCAGACATCACCAAACAGCCATAAAAAGCCCATAAATCATTGGAGAATTCAAAACAAATGTAAGATTATAAAATAATTTAACCCTGGTTTATAGATTTTGCAAACATTGAAAGCATCCACTACAAATTTGTCTTGCTCTGTTACATTTCAGGAATGTGGCTTTTTAAAGAAAAATGGTGCTGAATAGACTATCAGTACAGACTAGGGGATCTTTCTGTGAAACTARTAATTCTATAGAATAATGAGCTTTAAAAAAAAAAATCCTGAAAACAAAAGCACAAAACCTACCAAACACAAACAACAATACTACCCCAAACACGCTCCAAAATCAACCCATCCTCTTTGGGTTCCAGTTCTCTGCTAGCTTTTACCTTTGGAAGATTTACTCTTGGATGTTTAATCTTTTTCCCCTCCAGAGAGCAAAGGATCTGTCCTCTAAATCCAGAATATCTTTGCTGAGCTTCAAGAAATCAGTCCTTTGACAAAGATTGTTTTCCATCATCTAAATACAGTGAAGGGCTTTCTGTTGGCTTTTTTCCTCTCTGAAATKATTCTTACCAAATTCCTGCTTCCAGCTTTCCAAAGGAAGGCAGCACACAGTTACTGGAGAGCTCACYCTGGGCAGGTGTGAAGCATGCAGGGAACACTGTGGACTACAAGCTGCATTCTTAATCAAGACCCCTAATTATTTAATCTTTTCTAGTTCTTTAAAACTCTGTTCTCCCGTGGATTGTGTGAGTGACCCTTTCCTTGTCCCTTCCAGCTTTAACCGCCTAGACTTACCTCTGTATGAATCTTTCGAGGACCTGCGGGAGAAGCTCCTCATGGCCGTGGAGAATGCCCAAGGGTTTGAAGGGGTGGATTAACTTGGCAGCAGCCATTCCCTCTCCAAGCACGTTCTGCTGGCTTTGGCACCTGCCCGAGGGACTCGGAGGGCGTGTGGCACAGCAGTTGCCCGGCGCTGGCTCTGGAGCAGAGCCCGGCAGTGCGGGGGCCGAGCCCCGAGGCTGGGGCTGGCACCTGGGGTGGCCTTGCTGGTGTTCCCGCACCCGTTGCGAACTGATCACATTTCAGCAGGACTTACTCTATTTATGTTGTGCCTCTGTAGGCAAAGCCCTTAATAAATATTTTACACAATTTCTAATGGCAATGAACGGGATTAATCATTTTACAGGTATAGTATTACAACTCATGTTTACTTCTTAATTGATTTAAGCATTTTCAGATTTTATTTCATTACAATTAAATATCATATACTTGGAAAAACGAGCATTTTTCTTAATTTCATACCAGACTTTTTTTTTCAAAGCACGTTGAGCCTTGTATTCCTAAACCAGGAGAGTAGGAGAAAGCTCTGTTGGAAGCTTTCCCTCCACAGGCTGTCTCTCAAAAGCAACTCTCTTCATTAAGCACATCACTGTTGTTCTGTATCCAGAAGTATGGGCTGGATGTTGCATTTTTGTATAAGTACTAGAAGAGTGTCAAGGCACAGCAGAGCCCTGACACAGCATGTCCAGATCTCTGTTCTACTGAAACTGCCTCGTTACTGCCAAGCTGTACATGTGCTACAAAGCATCTGGGCTGGGGCTGGCATTTAGCATTTTAGGAGAACATGCTGAACCCTGTCATTCTCTTTGTACAGTGATTCGTTTTCCATCCTTTCTGCATTCCTGTTTGCAATGGAGGCATTCCAAATGAAATTTGGCACTCTGGAACACAGCTCTGTTCTGGCTCCTGTTTGTGTGCACTTGCTAATGAACCTAATTAACACTGGGGTTGTTCATTTCTAACAGCACTGACTCTGAAGGCACTTTCTGTACCACCAGGAAGGCAGACCTGGTTTGAGCATAAAGTTAATGGGATTTTACTCCTTCCCACTACACATGTCCTTCTATGGTGAATTTGGCTGCTGCTGTGTAAGAGAAAACCCCACCAGCTCTAGACCGGAGCCTGCAGACGTGTTCCTCAGTAATTGTTTCTGTGATTTCTTTTTTACTTACAAAGATTTATTTAATATACACTGCTATCTAATTCATTTTGTTACCTATGACATGTTGCATGCCTAATCTATAATGTCTGAGTTGCATCTGTTTTCTGGCAGATTAAAGGTGACAGATTTGTGCTTGCCCCAGTGCAGTGACATGGTGACAGCACTGCTGGAGCAGGGCTGGTTCCACTGACCTGCAGCTCTGCCCCAGCCTGCTCCCCAGCATCCAAGCAAGATGACACCACTTGCCAAAACAAACTTCCACCTCACCGCCAACAGTTTTTGAGCCCTAGCCTTGCCTGCGTGTCCAGCCTGCGTCCAGCCACGCTGCGGAGCCTGGGATACAGCATCACCCAGCTGGGAAGAAGCCTCACTGCCAGTAGCAGTCAGCAGTTATGGTCCCAGTCCTGAGGAAGATTAGGGCAGTACTTGAATGCAGTTCCAGATTCCTTCTCTATTAAATATGCTTTCTGACATTCCTGCCTGACCTTTTCCATCTGAGGAGCGAGTTGGAACACAAGACAGTGGCTGGCATCAGAGTAGACAGGAATGCCGGACTGACTGCTTGGCTCTGGGGATTGAAGAGATAAATCCAGGTATTCCCACTGACCTGTACATTAAGCCCAGCTGACTGTAACGCGGAAGCCCGGAGAGTCCCGGGAGGCAGGGCCCGGGCGACATCAGGGGCGGGGCCAGGCGGCTTCWGGAGCGAGCCCGACACAGGTGCGCGGGGCGGGGCCGAGGTGATTTAAGCCCCGGAAATCGCSCCTCGGCCATTTGCTCACTATGAGCGCGGTGAGAGTAGGAGCTCCTTGGCCCGGCTTCCCAGGTGAGTCGTGGGGGCTTCGGCTTCCCCACCTCTCCCCCTYCTTTCTTCCCATCTTCTTCTTTCTCCCCCTTCCCCCTGCCCCCAAAACCTCCCCGCCTTCTCCCCCACACCTAGCCCTCCTTCCTTCTCCCCGTATCCCCTTTTTCCTCCCCATTTTCCCCCTTCTTCGGCCCCCAAAAACCACCGCTCCTTTCCCCCCTCTACCACTCCTTTCTCCTCCCCGTATTCTTCTTCCTTCTCCCCCATCCCTCTGCCYCCCAAAACCGCCCTGCCCACCTAGCCCTCCTTCTTTCTCCCCGTATTCCTTTTCTTTCTGCYCCTTTCTCCCCCGTCCCTCTCCCCTCAAACTTGGGTAGAGCGAGCCACAGAGAAAGCGGGGGAGAGGAAGGAGAGCATCAGGTCTCACCCGGCAGGTGTCGGATGAGCGGCCCGAGCAGGGCCCCGCTCGTTCCGCTGCGTTCCCCGGGGCTGCGGTGGCCTCGGGGGCCCGTGGGGGAGAGAGATCAGAGAGGGTGCGGAGAGACTGCGGGGGGGAGGGGGGCAGGGAGAGGGGCAGAGAGGAGCCCGGCTGGGGAGGGAATGTTTTGCGGAGATAACTAAGAACTCTACAACTGTGAAAGTTGTAAAGCTGGTATGTTCATTACAGAGCTGGACGCCATGTGGAAGATTACTCTCTTTAAAAGACATGGCGTACCTCTGGGAACTTCAGGGTCTCCTCTTTTTATCTCCCTCTTAGGTACATACCATACAATTTCACAATAGGTTTAATAAATATTCATTTTTCTTACGGAATTTTCGCCGTACATTTGCTGCTAAGTTCTTCTTTATCAGAAAGAATTCTTAGGTCAGGCTGGACTTGCTCTCACAGGCAGTCGTCTCTAGTCTCTATCACCATATCCGCTGTTCTTTCTTCTTATCTCTGTCTTCACTGAAACCAGTTTCTCTGGCAGTAGGCTTTTTGCAGTCAGGCTACATAGCTATGTTTTCTATACCACAGACTCAAAGTTTTACATTTCAATTAATAAAAATGGATTTTACTCTGGAGGATTTCTATTGTGTCCAGAAGAAGGGTGAAGCAAGAGGGGAGAGGATGGAGGGGAGTAGGGATAAGGGAGTAGAGGGAGGGGGGGCGGGGGAAGGGAGGGCGTGGGGGGAGGAGGGAGGAAGGGAGTAGAAAAGGAGAGGTATAGAGAAAAAAGAAATACAAAAGAAGAGAAAAAGAGAATAGAAAGAAAGAAACCGTAGAAAAAAAGGAAAAAAATATAGAGGCCGGCCAGCTGCCAGCTTACTCACCGAGCGCCGAGGAGCAAATGGCGAGCGGTCTATCTCGCGGTTTAAATGCTTTAAGCCCCGCCCCGCGCAGCTGCTCTGGGGCGGCGTGCACCGGTGCACGTACCACCCGGCACACCTGTGCCGGCCCCGCTCCCCGCCCCTCGCACCTGTGCCGGTCCCCGGGCCCGCCCTCGCACCTGTGCTGGCCCCGCCCTGGCCCCGCCCTCACACCGTGCCGGCCGCCCTCCGGGCCCCGCCCCTCGCCCTGTGCTGGCCCCACCCCCGGGGCCCCGCCCGCGCCCGTATCCCGGCGGATCCCGCCCGCCCCGCTTTCTGCGCTGGATGCCATCTCGGCGTGTGCGGGAACGTCGCTCGGCGCTGACGGAAACTCGGACCGGGGGCTGTCCCGGCGCTGCGGTGGGGGGCCGGACCGGGATCTGGGCCCGGGATTCGGGTCCTGGTCCGCCGGTGTCTATTGTGGAAGCTGGGCAGGCCTGGGCAGAGGCCGCTGTTCTTCCCTCGGCGGGCGGTGTGTGGGCCGCTTTTCCCTGGCAGCAGCCGCCGGTTCGCGGCTGGCAGCGGGCGGGGCACGGGGAGCCACGGCCCCGCCGCTCCCTCCGCCGCCGCCCGCGCCGGGGCGCCCCTGGCGGGCACGGCGCCGCCCCGTGCCGCCGCGGGGACACGAGCCCCCCACAGGGCCCCCGAGGCCACCGCAGCCCCGGGGGACGCAGCGGAACGAGCGGGCTGGATCGCCCGGGCAGAGGGAAGCGTTCCCCCCTCGTCGCTCTCGACGCGCCGGGGAGAGCGGGCCCTGCTCGGGCCGCTCATCCGACACCTCTGCCGGTGAGACCTGATGCTCTCCTTCCTCTCCCCGCTTTCTCTTGTGGCTCTCTGCAATGGAAAAACTTTCTGGGTTTAAAATGCCAGGGGAACCTGTTACCTCCTTTTTTCCCCGAGCAGAGGAGATTCTGAATTGGAAAAACCCACAAGGATCATCAGGTCAAATGATGAGAAGTTATTGGCCATCTAGGGTTTGAACTCAGAATATTCATATTCTCAGCTCCTAAGCAAGTTTTGGGATTCAATGAGAAAGGGCTAGGACTGGGAAATGGCCTGCTTCCTTCTTTTTCTGCTAATGCTGTTTTACACACTAAGCCCTTGAACAACCCTATAGGCAGAACTGGCTGGTGCCTGACAAGACAGCAATACTCACCACCTCCAAATAACTTTAAATTCCTGCCCTTTCCAGCATTTTCCCAAATGACTCAGAAGGTGCAACACTGCCTTTTCCCAGGGCAGAAATGAGCAAAACAAGTCCTGAGGGTTCACAGTCACAGCAATCCCAACAGAGAAGTGCATTCATTGTCATCAAAAGCTCAAAGATGCCTGTTAAAATCTCAATGACAACACTGGCATGGGAATTCCTAGCAACCTTAATATTCTTTGGCTCCATTTTTATGACTTTTAGATCCCTCAACTGGCAGCTTGTAGAATTTATCCTGGAATTTAGAGGTGAAGCAGGATCATGGTTTTGGATTGAGACTTTTTATCCTCTGGGCCCCAATTTTTCCCATCAACAAACATCCCCTATATCTAATTCACATGTAGATTAACCTCTTTATCCCCAAAAATTTCCCTAACCTGCTCTACTACCCAGTAATCCTATTTTCTCCTCAAAATGTTCATTTCGCCATCTTGGAGAAAGCATTCATTTTCTACAACCCAAAACTTTTTGCTCCATGTCCCAACCAACTGATGACTCCTCAATTTACCTCAGGATCTTAATTCCCTGAATCTCTGGGGATTATTCCTCAATTTTCCTCCTCAAAATTTCCTCTCCTATCTTTCCACTTCTGATTTCCTCCATTTTTACAAGAAAATATTTTATCATCTATTCTAGGGACTATCTCCAGTTTTTACACCCCAAATTTTCCTTATTTTTTTACCCAAAAATACTCATTCTTAGAATTTTTTTAAGTTTTTATCCTCCCAAATTCCCCCTACTTTTTCCAACAAATTCCCTCATTTTTACTTCAAAAAATATTTATTTATCACCATGGAGCTTTTCTCAAGATTTTACTCCCACAATTTTCCCTACTCATCGCCTCTTTTTTCCCATTCTTTCACATTCTCTTCCTCCAGAGAAAGGATGGAGGACTGTCCCCAGAGGGCGAACACAGCCCGGTGGGCCCCAGCTCTGGCAGCCCGTTTCCCTTGTTTTGGCTGCTTGTCCTGGCAACGAGCCCAGGTAATCCCAGCACGACCCTGGCAGCAGCAGAAGCTGCGAAGCTGCAGCAAGCCCTGCCCTGCCTGCAGCAACACCCAAACCAGTGGACCACCAGCGGCTCCGTCAGAACCCAGCATGGTGAGAAAGTGGAGTTCCTGACTACCAAGGACCACAGGTTGGGTGTCCTGACCAAAAGAGGGCGGCGCTGTTTTTGGGTAGGGACGGAAAATTGGCACGGAAAAGGGCACCTACCCGCACCCCAACCGCAGACCCCACCACTCAGCACCATTTCACCGACAGCACTACGGGGCAGAGAGAAGAGAGAAAAGTAAATTACTTCCTATGACGCTTGAAAATTTATGCCAGACAGAAGTGGGATGTTGTCTGCCCTCCCCAAAGCACTGCAGACATGGAGCAGCTCAGCACCAGCCCAACTTGAGAGAAATAAAACCTGTGAGGGTTTAAGCGTTGGCAAAGATTTAGTCCTCTACCGTCCCAGACTGATGAGGGAAGAAAAGGAACTTCTGTTATTCTAGAAAAGCTTCTTTATTCCTGTCTTGCAGGCTTTTAATATTCTGTGTGCCTGTGTGACTGTGCTGGTATCTTTTCTAACAAGACTTTTCAGGATTTAGATTAAAGAATTGAATTTGGGTCGTCACTACAAAATCTTGCCAAAGCCTGAGCCTTGGGGTGATGACTGCTCTTCGCAAAGGTATCTTTATTAATCCTCTTCAGATTTCCTCAGCGTTGGGCCAGAAAGGTGGGCTTGGAATCAGGAATTCTGCAAGCAGGGCCTGGCGTGACCTTGGCTTCTTGTGTGCGTGTGAGCCAGGGCTGAGACAAGGACTCGTAGCTGAAGCTCTTTAAGAGCCATTAAGAGTCTGATTCTAGAACGTTTTGGAGGCTGTTCCCAGAGCTCCATTTGTAGCTGGATCTCAGTCCAAGTGCAGCAGTCCAGGGGAGGGTTCTGACCTCTCCAGATTTCTGCTCAGCCAGGCTGCAGCTGTCGCTGGCTCAGGACTGGGACTGGGCAGGTTTTCCAAGGAACTGGAGGTCATGTAAGGACTGGTGCTCTGGGAAAGCAGGGCCTGCAGGGACTGGCTTTAGCAAAGCTGAAATGCAGTTTTGTAAAGGCAGCCCAAAATTCGAATTCCTGTGGTTTTTGTGGAGGACAGAGAGAACTAGATCAGAACTGGCTTTTGTGCTAAGAGGGATCTGAGGATCTGCATCCCTACATGGGGCATGATCTGTGTGATTTAAAATGAAGTCCTTGTCACAGAGCTGAATGTTTTTCTGCTCATTCCTGTCCCCAGTTGTCCCCAGTGTGTTTGCTTGGTGATCCAACAGGGATCTGCTCTGGTTCAGACTGTCCATTGCCCTGGTCACTGCAGTCCCCAGTGCCTGAGACACAGAGACAACCTGGCCAGAATGGCCAGTGCCACTTAAATTAGAAATGAAATGCGCCAAACTTGCTGGTGGACAGGAACTACTCTGTGCTTGCTTCAGTTTTAAAATTGTGAGTAAATTTCTTGATGCATAATCACTTAATTCTGCCTCTAAAGGGAGAGATTTTTCCACACCCCTATTTACAGATTGTTATATACAATATGCACATAACTTTATAAAGGAAAACCAGAAGTAAAAACTAATACCCTCTGCTACATTAGATTATTATTTTCTTGTGGCCCATTTATTTTGTGGTAAACCTGCCCTTTCCCAGTGTGCTTTGGGGGTTTCAGCTATTTGGGAATAATTTCAACTGACTCTTTGCAGTGAAAATATAAGTGGGGATGAGTGACCAGTACCCTGGAAGGGCTGTGGGTGTGCCTGGGTCAGGAGGCAAATGGTCAGGGCTTATCTTCTCCTGGTTTGAAGGCTGGGTCTGGCAACACCACAACATTCCACAGGCAGACTAATTATTTCCTCCACTTTGTCACTTGTCCAGGCTCTCTGCATACTGCCATGGTCAGTGGATACACCTCTATTGCCACAGGGGCTTTCCATGTGGCCTTCAGGTCTTTCCTCCAAGTAGTGGTAAACCCAATTTCCATTTTATACAGACCTCTATTGCTGCTGGATTAGCTAAAAGGACATGACCTCCCTGTGAAATCAGTTTTTAAACAAAAGGTAAACTTTGAACCTTGGACTACAGCTAAAAGATAAGAGATGGACACTAGATAATAGTTGGCAAATATTAGTTGCATGCCACGGGCAGATACCTCTCTGTTGTACCTCTACATGTTTTACTGTGCTGGTGCAGCACAGATATTTAGTTTTAAGGGGTTCTTTACGAGCAACAAACCACTAAATAACTTCTAGCTGCCTAAAAGTGGGGGTAACATAGTCTAAGTCCAGTAATTACCTTCCTCTGCAGCCCCACCTAGAGTTCAGGGAACTGAGGGCCACCTGCTTCCAACAAGTGACAACATTTTCCCTACCACACCAGTAATTTCCTTTGGCCCTAGTGCGTTATTTCTGTCAACAGCAGCTTTTAAGAAAATTGTGCAGTTTGAAAACAGTTCCTCTTCCTCAGCAAGCAAGCAGCTGCTTCACCGTCCTCAATAATGTAATGATAACGTAAAGTACAAATTGTGCTTCTATGTTTTATCAATGCCTGGGTACAACACACACATTTTGGACTCAGTTTGCTTTAACATCACCTTTCAGAGCTTTCACCTGGCACACGAGAGAAGAAGGCACCAAGAAAGTGCCACATCAGCTCCCTGAGCTCCTTTTCAACTCAGCAGGGCACGGGACTGCTGGGGAAACAGCCTGGGAGAGGCCACAGGCAATCCCAGGCCTTCCCTACACTCCTGCATGCACAGCGGGTGCCGCCCCGAGAGAGCCAGGACAGACTCTCCGTTTTACGCAGCATCGCTGTGGAAACTTCTCTGTCAGTAAAGCTCAATACTGGACAGTGCATTCAGACATGTAGCCACAGCCACCAAAATTCAGATCTTATCTTAGTATCTTGATCACTAATACTAGGGTGCTCATTTCAAAAGTGCTGGGGGAGAAAAACCTACCAAAAAACTTAATTCTAGCACCAATTACTTCACTAGGTGCTGGAACTCAGCAAACACCACTAAGAAATACATAGCAAACCCTCACTCACTTCCTCACTGTGTCTTATGCTCAAACTGTACTATCTTAAAGCTGACTTTAAAATACAAAAATACCCAATCCCACAACCCCCTAGGACTTAATGGTTAATAAAAGCACAACTTTCAAAACAACAGCTTAAACAAGCAAACATTACATTCACAATGCCACCAACTCATGGTCCAGCTTTCAGGAAGTTAAACCAAAAATACCAGTTACAAATTAAAGTAGAAGCTTTTTAAAAGTTACCATGTTCAGCAGATGTTAGAAGCAAATATTTTGTCAAATTGATGCATTTCATGGAAAACTTAATGTGATGAAAAAATTCCCAGTTTGGGTCAAAGGTGGAGTCACCAGTCTCAACGAGAAGCTGGGCGCCCACTGGCCTGACTGTGAGGAACTCCATCCCATGCCTACCCAGCAGGCATAGATTCATTAATCTTTATGACTTTTCAGCAAAATCCGTGTAATTCACACAAATATAGCGCTTGCCCTAGTAGACGTACTTGGGTGACATCCAGGCCGCTGCCAGAAACCACCAGGATTTCCTCCTGCCAGCAGCGCTTGCTGTTTCTGTTCCATGTCCTCCACTTGATGACTGCCCAGTGTTCCACCTCTTCTAGATCCCTCTGGGTCCCTTGCACGCCCACAGGCAACCTCCCCCACTTCAGCATCCTTCACAAACTCCCTCCTGCACCCAGACCCGTGAGGATAACAGTGGCTTTGAACCAGCTGGTGTGAGCCTTGATTTTTGAGACCCAAGCACTCTGCTGGCAAACAACAGCTCTCCTCTTCTGTTCGTACCTGCCTGGCTTCCAGAGAAGCCAAGAGCTAGCGGTGGCCTGTTCAGCACAAGTGGCATCTACCCCACCCCACCTGAGCTTCTGCGTGAATGGCCACTGCCCTACTCACTGCACGTTTCAGTCAACCTGCACCAGTCTCTCCCGAGGTGGATGCAGCAACTGACTGGCAGCTTCGAATTGAAACTCCAGGGCAACAATTCCTGCTTTGCGTAAACTACACCACATGAAAATTTAAATATCAAACCATTTCATGGTCACTGTGACCAGACACCATCACTCCTTGCCATTGAGTCCTCTGATTTTCACAACCTCCGGGCAAGTAGCACCTCTTCCTAGTTGGCTCGCTGTAGCG